>CM021109.1:521306936-521747924 GCA_007115665.2 Sequoiadendron giganteum
ATTGTCGCAAGCATCATGATTCATGATGAGAAATCTTTTTTGTTACAATCTTTCAAGCGATGGACACCCTTGGCTATATGTACTACTTCTTTTGGAAAGAGGGTTGGTTTTTGTTGTTAATTAGAAATATCTACAAAAGAGTTAGGGAGACACCAAGCCTTTTTTTTTAGATAACTATAAAGACTCACAGACTGTACCCTTGTAATTTGGCCTTTCTATTTCTTAACTATTGATAACATTATACTGTGCTATTTTTGAATGGTTTGTTTGCAACTTCAATGATTTCAATAGAATGTTGATTTAGAACCATGTTTTCAACACTTTATGTTTAGTAGAGCTATGTGCAAATTATTTTATGTCATGAAATGAATTATTCATTTCTTTCCATTTAATGGTTGTTATTTCAGACATAGCATATTGCTTAACGAGCCCTTATACTGCATCTACAAGATAGGTCTATCGTGCCTTACATATAAATCTCGGTGCATCACCCTAGTTAGATCTTTTAATTTATATTTGCTTCCTTTCCCCATTCTAAAACCCTATTTATAGAAGAGCCGACTTCTTTAAAATCTGGAGGTTACTCAGTTTAGCGTAATAGGTCTCCCCTTCAACTGAGTTTCCTACAAAGGGTTGTTACCTTGTCATTTTTTGGCATCAACATAAGTAACAAAGAACATTATGATTGGCCCACCCTCATTAGTGATACACTCCACAAGAAGATGATTGAGTTATTAGAGGCTCATAGGTTTCACATGTGCTCGTATCTTATATATCTGATTGCCTTCCAAGGCCAGTTTAGAGCACTAAACATAGTGGGAACCTTAGGTGTGCAAAAGGTCTACGAGCATTTCCCACGACTTGAATTCACATAAGCAAAAAGGCACTTCAAGCAAAAAACTAATCTCTTCCTAATGCACACTATGAGATGCATATACAAATATCACCAGCAACCAAGGAGACAATGATGGAGTGGGAAAATTGGTTCATCTAGTTCCCCATATATACCTACAGACACATATATGGATACAAGGGTCATCCTACCATGTTACCTCGCTATCCTTCATATAGGGTGGTCTTCATGGAATTCTTGTGGCAGTTATCTAAGGTACATTCATCTTAGGTACATTCTCATCTACGCAACAAACGCAAAACCGCCACAAAATTTCCTTTTGAGATAGGAATTTACAAGTGTAAGAAAACGGTTGATGCCAAGGCTATAAACCACAAAATGGTGAGGCTTAATCATAAGTATCTCATCGAGAGATGGTTGTATGATCCTCAAGGTCACTATGCAGCACACCTTGAGCAACACTCTTCACACGAGTCATCCATGGAGGACTATTAGGTCAACTGTGAAGATGAGTTCGATGTATGAAGACGTAATTACAACCATTGACTTCGTGTCTGAGGACATGGAAGGCCTATCCGATGATGATGGGGAATTTATTCTTCCTACATTCTTCGTAGATCAAGTTGACTCACAACCACTCAAAAAAGTGGATTGGTATGCTAAGGAAAGTACATTGACTGAGGAAAGGACAAGTAGGGTTGTTAGAAATAACCAACTCTACTTGGACAACAAGAAGAAAAGGTACTAATTTCGTGCATAGAGCTGCCACCGATCCATTCCTCACTACCTTCGATGTCAAGGAAGAAGCCCAAATAGAAGCAATGGAGTAACCCTCCTAGAGGAGCTCGAATGACAGGGCACACAAGGGGAAGAATACAGATTGCTGATATAAATCAACAAGAAGTACATGTGGAGACAACCACAGACATAACTAAGATTGTCATGGAAACAATTGTAGTTGAGCCAATAATTAAGATAATTACTACTAAGATAAAGCCCATGATGGAAGTAGTCACAGCCTATGTAGTACTAGAGGTGGAAGAAAAACCTCCCACTTCACCACCATCACAACAATCACCAGTACCCATTGACTTGGATTCACCACCACATGACACTACAACACAATCCCATTCATCAAAAATTTAGGGTCCTATCATCTATCCTTCCAATGGTGTTAGTCAAGATACCTCATGGATTAAGAATCTCTTGGGAAGGAAAAGAAAGAGATCATCCTACTAGTTGGACTTCATAGAGTTTGACCATGTCCCTCAAGACATGCTAGTAAAGAAGCCGAAGAAGCAAGTACATGTAGGAAAGAATGCTGACAATGAAATTGTCATAGAGACAACTGCGCCACCTGAGGACAAGAATGCACATGAGGTAGAGGTTGATGAATTCACCTTATTAAAGGTAAACCTCGCTAAAACCACTTGTTAGGTAAAGGCAGATCTCCTTGGAGTTGCATCAATAAGTGCCCAAGAAATAATGGCAAAGGATGGAAGAGATAAAGCAACCTTAAAGGCTGAAAACCAACAATTGAGGTTATATATATCTAGCTTGATACATGGAACATTGAATATCTTTTCCTTGCCCCGAGAGATGCCAGACCTCCCCGTGGAGTAGAATCATCACTAGCTGATCTTATATGGAAAACACTTGATAAATCAAGTGGAAGAGTTTCTCATCAGAGGAAGGTGTATACTTGCAAAGCTGTATCAGTTAAGGTGCAGAGCCCATGACCTTCACGTGAAGATTCAACAATTTGAGCTAAAGGCAACCAAGAAGAGGCCTGGGGATGAGATCAATTTCTAGGACTTAGAAACAACGTATGATTTAGTTACCACAAAGAAGAACAAGCAACATCTTTTCACTTGGAAAGAACAACTGGCATACAAGGTGAAAGCCTATGATACCAACTCTGTGGAACTGATTGATTACCAAAAAATTGTAGCAGATGTTATCAAGTTTCTAAGAATGTTGGTAACATCCATCCCTTGCCTTTATCAACATGAAGGAGGTGCCTACATTGAGCTAGCTGAGGTACATAAATAGTTCCAAGACCTCATCCATAACAGTCTCTGTAGTGACCCTGTTGGTCATGAGTTGAGTAAGATTGCAACCATGATGGCCAAGCTAGATGATGCAATTTCAAGACCATTGAATATCAATAAAAAATTGTGAGTGGTGAAGAAATGCTGAAGTGACATGTCATCATCCTACAAAGCATTTATTTCCTAGAGGAAGAAGAAGTCAGCGATTGGTTAGAGAACCTATTGACTAGTGGTGATGTAGTGTGAAACACCCAGTTGGGATGTCCTACCCTCCAAAATAACATTAATGAAAAATGAGAGTTAATTGAATGCCTCTTTCCAAGTTAATTCACTATCCCATTGATCATACATGTCTATCTCCACTAATTGCGCATCTCTATTTTGGAGGCACTTTGTACATTAGAGTTCACTTTTAGTTTAGTTTCACCTAATTGAAGTAGCTTTCTAGTTAACTACTAGGTCACCTACATTTAGACATAGAAATAAATATTGCAAATTGGCAAGAACTAATTGTTAACTCAAGGAGATTTTAGGGTAGCTTACTCCTTTGAGTTTCTATAAATAAGTTCCTTTGCTCATTATTTTGTAACCTTTATTTACTACACAAAATTGTTGCTCTATTGTGCCAACAAGCTTGCAATTATATATTTGTTCACTCTTGGATGAGAGTTATTTGGTGTGATCGCAATTGTGTATGATTTCGTACCTTTGTTATCCCAAATCTTTGTAGTTCGTTGGGAAAGTTTGAAGAAATAAATCAAAAGGCACATGTAATTTGATCTAAAAGTTTCAAGTTCTATCAACTCCCGTTCTTACAATCTATTGTTTCAATCTCCCCCTTGGAAAGGTGTTGTCACCTCCTTGGGTATTTTGATGTTAATGATTGCTATTTGATGTTGTGTAATGATCTGTATTTTAGCCTGCACTTTGGATAGGTGTCATCACCTCCTCAGGAATCCTGTTAGCCAATTCATCATATTTTGTTGTTTCTAGTAAATTGCATCCCAACCTATACCCCAGACAGGGGTTCCTCCTCCTTGGTAATCCTGAGATTCGGCTTACTGTAAGAGTGATCGCTTGCATAAAACCTTATTCTAGCATAGATCTAAGAGTTAAGATCCTCAGATGCATTATGAGAGACGATTGATCCAAGTGATCCAACCAATCCATTCCTGCTCTTATGCTCTCATGCTCTATTTATCTTGAGGAGATAGGATAGATTAAAATTTAGCTTAGTTGTAGTTAAGATATGTAAAAATCAGAGAAAACCTTAGTTGCAACGTATTGTGTTTATGCACCCTTGTGTCCTACTCGCTAAGTAAAAAAGATAGGAACATTTAGTCCATTTTACTTTTACACAAACATCAATAAACAAGAGGGAGCTTCCCCTCCATAATTTGAAGAGAAGTCATAACACACTGTGCATAGCTATCCGTTTCCAATAAGTACTCCAGAGGTGCTAATTGAAACACCAACATATATCACTCCCTTTATCTTTCTCTTTGTCTTTCTATCTCTCCCTCTCTTATTCTCTCCCTTCTCTCCCTCTCTCTCCCTTTCTCCCCATCTCTATATATTTATGTCTTCCAACTCTATCTATCCCTCCATCCTCTCTCTATTTATCTCCCTCTCCTCTCCATATCCCTCTCCTCCATCTCCATCTCCATTTCCATTTCCATTTCCATTTCCATCTCTATCTCTATTTGCTTACCCCTTTGTCTCTCTCTTGCTCTTCCCCTATATCTCTCCCTCTTTCCATCCCTACCTCTCCCTCTCTCCCTCTCTTCCTATTTGAAGCATAACATGAGCCTATTGGCAATGGAGCTTGATTATCTTTTGATTTAGAGGGTTTGTTTTAGTTGTGTGTAGATCCTTGTAAGTGGATGCATAATTGATTTGAAGTTGTCACTTTTCTATTGAAATTTGAGACCTTTGTTGCACAAACAACATCATTTTCTAAATGGACTACCAATTGACCTAATGTAGACTACACAAATGTATGAAAAAAATAGACCAAAATTTTCCCTAATTACCTTCCACACATCTTTGGCGTACCCATTGCACAACAAAGTGCGATTGCTAGTTTATATTGAGAAGGAAAATTTTACTTGAATTGATTTTTTATATATAAGAAATTATAAAAACTAAATGAAAATAGATAGTTCATATATTTATTTTCAAAAATAAAAAATAAAAAATTTTAAGATGAATTTTTCCCCTTCTCAACATTAAATTAAAACTTGTATTATATATATATATATATTTTTCAAATAAAAAAATATTTTAATCCTATATTTAGATTTTTTTATTTCATAAAATTATAATCTTATAATTATTATTATTTAATTTTGAAAATATGTATTCTCACAATAAAAATAGGAGTCACAATAAATAATAAAAATTATCACTTAAAAATCAAGGAACCTTTGTTTTTTTAGTGAAGCTAAATGGTTTTGAACGAGTCCATAAAGATCAAGTCTTAGTGAGTGCAAGGTCAAAATTCCAATAAATGTGAGATTGATATAAAACCATATAAAGTAAAAGCTCTCTAAGAAGAAAAAAATCACTTAAAACAAAATTATTCCTAATTAAAATAATTCTAAAACAAAATTATTCCTAATTAAAATAATTCTAAAACTAAAAGTAAAATAACTCTTTTATTTTTTTAAGACTATAGGAATCCGTCGTCCCCATAAACTGTTGGTAAATTTTTTTATGTGAAACATGATGCTTTAGCCAATCGAACTAGGCCCCCGCCCCTTTATTAAATAAAATTTAAGTGATAATTATTTTTAATTTTATTTATTTATTTAAGTTATACATATAATTTTTAAAAATATATCAATAAATGTCATTTTTATTTTTTTCCAACGTACATAATTATTTATTAAATTACATTCTAAATCATTCTTTTAATAAAAATAAAAATGAACAATACAAATAAATAATGTATATTTTTTAAAATAAAACTAGTAGTTCTCATCTTTATAAAATCTATGTAAAAAACACTCTAGATATCTCTCACATAAGTTTTTCTTAAAACATTCTAGATATCTCTACATAATTTTTTCTATTACATCATAGATATCTAAAGTGTTTTTTACATAATTTTTATAAAGATAAGAACTACTAATTTTACTTTAAAAAAATATTATTTATTTGCATTATAATAGTATTTTGTTTAATTTTATGTGGATATAATTCATTCTCTTAAAAAACAAAAATACCAAATATCTATATAATTTAATAATTTCTAAAACAAAATGATTAACGACTGTAGTCTATTTATATGATAATACTTAAAAGAAAAAAAATCTATAATATAATGATATACGCTTACCATGCGCGCCACTCTCCCCAGCCTTTTCGCTCTCAAGACGAAGTAAAATAATCAGCTTAAGATCTCTGCAACCCACGTTTGCACGTATTTAATCTTTTTCTAATTATTAAGACACAAATCCTCTTCTCACCAGTTGTAAGCATTTCAGGGAAAGTAATCATTTTTTTAAGGTCGTTATAGTTTTTTCCTTTTTCTCATGGGCGGCAATTCTAGACTAGACTTCTGTTTTACCGTTTATGGAAACAACTTGTAACGATTAAAAAACATTTAAGCCCAAAACACAGTGAGCTCTGCCTCTGTTTTTACGTTTTCTGAGGCTGCGGAGCGACGACTTTATTTTGTCGAAAACGTAAGTCACTGAAAATTAAAGTAAGTTCCTATTTTCTTGTATTCAACGGATCCGTGAATTTGTATTTGTGTTATTTTTTTGGTTCTAGACATCCAGAGGATAAAAAATCGCTTTAAAGCTAGCTGCAAAATCTGGGGTTTCTGATGGTATTTAGAGGCAGTGTTTTGAAGCAAAGTTACAGAGGAAGTTTTATGAGGATTTTCAATGTTTTTGGCCGTTTTGGTTGCTAAGCTAGGTCTTCAAAGTATTAAGAAAATTTCTGGCTATCTCAGCATTCAATCAAGCTTGTTCGCCTGCCTTTTAGCAAGTAAGTTCCAATTGCTGAGCAATTCCTTTTGACCTAGGTTTTTATCGATTTTGCTATAGTTTTGAACTCAAAAAAAGTTTTTCTAAGATGTTGTACTCACGCTTTAGGGTAAGTTTTGAGCAGCAATGTTGTTAATTATCCGCAGTTGCAGGATTATTTGCATTTACCATTTTTGGAAGGCCTCTCGAATAAGGTCTCTTTGTACATCTACTTCCAATTGTACATATTATCTTGAAATATGAGCTGTAAGGATTTTGTTTTTGCTACAGACTGTAATGATCAGAGATTTAAAATTTTATGGTAATATTTTTTATTTTTACTATGTTGTGACACAGCTTTGGACTCATACCCTTGATTTTTTTTACTGTTACAAAAGTTGTACATAAAACATACCCTTAAAGGCGTCGAGAGTGTTTTTTGTCATGTCCTTTTAGCGTATACTGGTGCCAAAGTTGTACATAAAAAATCCTCAGAGGTACTCGTGTTATTTACCATGTCTGTCCCTGGTCTTTGAAGGGTTGGCCAATAGGAAATTGCTCTAATTTACTGACTGTTAATAAGAAATTCGAAGTTCAAGTTACTGCATAAATTTTTAAATGAAGAAATTGATAATTAACTTGTTGAATTCAAGAACACGAGCACACGATTCTTACTGTAAAGTTTATGAAGGCTGAATGCGGTGAAAATTGAGTGGTTAGAAGCTATTTTTATTGTAGTATGGAATTACTAACGTATCTTTCAGGAAGAGGTAGATCACTGATCAGGCAAACACCTGAGAAGAGTGAAGTGGAAATCAAGAGGATAAGAATCTTGCTCGCATTAGTTTTGTTCTTTTATTTGCATCTAGATTGACTTAACTGTTGCTCAATTATCAGAAGCATAAGATTTGAGCTGTGGCTAAATTTGATGAGAGCCACTGGCCATGATCACTATGCTGTAAGGCTTGGTTGGTGCTCTCATGTATTAGTAACTGAGTATTTGTGAACAGGAACATTTAATTTAATTCAATACATATGTTGGATAAGAACTGTGTAAGAATGTTTTTAATACGACCGTCTCTGGGCAATACTTATATCTTTTTTATTTTCTGCTTGTAATAGGTTATATTAGAAGAGTCGTAGTTCCTTATTCTCCAATTTCTATTGATTATAAATGGCAGAGTATTACCAAGAATTCTACCTGAAAGCCTATTGGTGATTTTTTTTAATTTCAAATACCTTTATAAACAATAAAATTATCTGAGAAACGTTCACAGTGCTTCTTTTGCAATATCGTTGTATTAAGTAACCACAACATATCACCATCTAGCAACTTTCAAGTATAAAATATTGTACAAATGGAAAAATAGAATTCTCTTCACTTTTTTTTTTTGAGAATTTATACCATAGATACTTCTGTCTTTACACTGTTAAATATGTTAATTGTGTGCAGGAACCTATCAACAAAGTATACGGGGCTTTTTATTGAGGTCCAGATGTAAAGAGAATGACAAATCCCTCTTCAATGTCCTTTTCAAACCATATTTCTATTGATGGGTCATCAGAAGTATGACTTTTGTATTGCTATCTAAGATGCTTTGCCCATATTTCTTTGCCATGCTTCTTGTTCTGGCCATGATATTATAGCTAGCTTTACTGCATGTTCAACAGAATGAAATAAGGCCTCAACAACTTGAAAGTCAATATCAACAACCTATGGTGTTCCATCAAACTGCAGACCAGAGGCACGAAGATTCAGAAGTTCCCCAGCATTCAGGATGGGGCCAATTACATGATTACAAGATAAAATCATCTTTGCAGCATCCTAGTTCAACAACTGATGCAATAGGTGAGGCCAGACAAGTAACATGGGGAGACATTATGCGGGTGAGTTTTTCCTTGTGCCACTGCAGCTCAAATTTGGTAAACCATTTCTATAGTAATAATCTCTCTCTCTCTCTCTAAGTGATCACCCTTCTTGGGACTAAGAATGTTATTTCAACAGGTGAAGCACTTTGTAGAGACATGTATAAAGTCATACATGACTAAAAATGAGGTCATAAAAACACTTTCTACTCATGCAGAAATAGACCCATGTTTTACGCATCTTGGTGAGTTCTGCTGCACTTGTATATTTTGGAAATTTGGTGTACTTGTTTCTTCATATCAATTACTTTTGAGTTTTAAACTATTTTTAAAAAAATGCATTGCCGTCTCAACATTTAGCACTGGAAATTTTCACTTAACATGACAAATGTTGGAAGGATGAAATGTGTCTCTGGTTTCATGGCAGCATCCAGAGAAGGAACTAGCAAACTTTTTCCCATCTCTTTTATTGCCATAGGCTTTACTATTCCTGAGGTGATTTCATTTCAGTGAATCAAAGTTCTTCTTAAATATGTTGTAGCTACCTAGATTGGAGTCTATCTTCATTACTTTTATCAATTGGATAAAATATTAGACGATATTTTCATTGCTTTTTTCATGTGTTAATATTCTTAGGAAAGTGATTCTTTAGGTCAGAGCCTAGGTAGCATGCCTTGTGGGGCATATGAGAACCCAGTGTGAGAAGGGTGCTTTTTCACTTTATCATGTATTTTACAAATTTTGTATTCCATGGTTTCAAATTCATGAGCAAGCCTGGGTGTATACCAAGCCTTGTCCAGTCACCCACACCAGCAGTAAATGCAACTGGATAGATGAGGTGTGGCTGCTCAAAGTGAAATATGAGCTTATTAACTACGGAAATCACTTTTGCAGTAGACAATTTTTTTGAAAATGGTTCCTATTTCCTTGGCAACTTTTGTCTCTTTCTGTATTGTTGGATTATTAGCTCAACCTTAAAACTGAGAACTTGCCAAAAGCACCTGTATGGATCAGGTTGTAAACTCTCCTTGAAGAGCTTGTCAAAAGAAAAACTCTTCAAAGGAGTGGAGATTGTGTGACTATTACCTGTGTTTTTATGTTGATTTATGCTGCTTATGCAAAATTTTTATCTTATAATAAACTTAAACTAGCTGATATCAGAGACAGTCTTCTTTTTTGCCTGAGAAATTATGTAGTGGATTGGCAGTTAGAATATACCATTTACATAAAATATCTAGGCTAGTTGAATAAATAAAACAATTAACTAAACAATCAACCTGGATATAAGAGCTTGATCACTGATGATGTGATAAATACAAAAACCAATGTGGAAATTAACCGAATAAAAAAAGTGCACTTAGCTGGAATTCAGATTAAGGAATGTACTGTTGCAGAGGACTGGAATCAATTCACCTAGATGCCAGAATATGAGGCTAAGTCCAGATGAATGCGATTCTGCTCACTTGTACAGATCTGTGTCTTCAGAACTGATCTACACACCTGTGGAAATGATCTCTCACAGAATTGAACTTGGACCTGTCAAAGTGAACTGGCAGGTAGTGACTATTTGTCATAAGTTTGCTTTGCCTTAATATCTGAACTACAGTAAGGAAACTGACTGTTAATAAGCACTTTGTAGGAACCTGCTTATAACCACCTTAGGTGGATTGATTCAATGGCGATAAACCAAGATCAAAGACAATAGCTAAACATGCAGTTTGCCTAGGATGATGATGCAATTAGGATCTATTGGAGTACATGTGGTGATGGCATAGTGATATTCTAGGGAATGCACAAAAGTACCACAAGCATCTAGCATCAATTAGGTGTTTGTCTCTGTTAGCACAAGCCATGGATAGTGTTTGGCTGTAGTGCAGGATGGCATGTACCTGTGTAGGAGATGCAGGTCAACAACCTTTGATCAGTAGTGAGCAGCTGTGGTTCATTACGTGTGGTGTTCGTTCATATGAAGAGGTCATGTTACATGTAATGTACGGCATGCTGACATCATGGTATGGTCATGAGATGAATGTGTGACTGTTGTTATCCTATGAAGCAGTTAGACAACTAGATGGTTGGTATTCCATGAAGATGGGTATACTGTATATCTATTTGCTTGTATGTGTGTGCCAAGGTTGGACAAAATGAGATTTGTCTGATGTGTTGTATCTTGAAGGTGTGAAGTCTTGGTTGGAGGTTGTATACTATTGATCTACAGATTGGGATTGTGGGAAAGTGACCTATTGTATAATTTGTATTGTATGTATCTTTCTTGAATAATACAATTGGCAATGTCCTTTTGCTGGTGGATTTTCTCTTGTAAGGGTTTCCCATGTAAAGCTTTGGCTCATGTGTATCTATGACTTCTGTATTATCTCATGCACGTCCTTTAATCTTGCTTAATTGAATTGCGTAACAAACATAACTTTATTTGGTAATATAATCATAAGGTGTTCTTGTCTTGAGTCTATTGGTCAATTATATCAGGGATTGAATTCCCAACATTTGGAAACATAGCTTCTTGTTTGAGCAAAGGGCCATGTTGTTTGGAGTCATATCCTTATGTGTGTTGTAGTGTAACCCTTAATAGTTTTTTCAAACCTTAGTGTGCAAGTTTCGTGCAGTTTGTGTATAAGTAGTCTTTAGTGGGAGCCTTTGAAGGATTGTGTTAAAACATAGAGCAAGTGTTTTGTTAGATTCAAGGTTTGCGATTGTGAAGTTTAATGGTCAAAACTTTGAATTATGGAACTTGAAAGTTGAGGATCTCTTGGTAGAAAGAGATCAATGGATGATAGTGTGTTCTTTGACTAAATCTACAAGTATGTTTGATGAGGACTGGAATAGGTTGAATAGAAGGCTAGAAGTATTATTTGCCTATGTCTTTCAGATTTTGTGTTAATGAATGTATCAAAAGAAACTTCTACTTATTCATTATGGAAGAAGATAGGATCATTATATTAGTCTAAGAGTCTTGTTAATAAATTCTTCTTGAAAAGGAAGTTGTACTCCCCAAAGATGAAAGAGGGAGACTTGGTAAATGATCATCTTAACACTTTTAATTTGATTCTAAGTTAGTAGCATCAATAGGAGTTAAGATAGAAGAAGAGAACAAATGCATTTTATTGTTGTGTGTAATATCCCTGGTTGAAATATTTTTGCATTTTGCTTCTGTGTGTAATATCCCTGGTTAAAATATTAATGCAATTACGTTTAAAACCTTGTTAAAAATTACTTAATTGTCTGCTCCAATACAAATGTAATATCCCCAATGGATATAAATAGTAACTAAACTTGAGTTACCATTTTTAACTAGAAATAAATATTTGTAATGACCCTGCGTTAAATATGCGGCCTCTATTAATTAAAGGACCCTTAGTAGACTTTATATTTGAGACAAATAATTTAGGGTTTTAATATATTATAAGCCTTATAAACCCAGATTTTTCTCTTTCATTCTCACAATAACCCAAACTCTAAAATTACCATTTGGGATAACAAGAAAACAAACTATCGATTCAAAACATTGATAAAATATGAGGAACCCAGCTTGTAAATATTGATTTGCATTCATCTATACCTATTTTGAACTAGATTACAAGCACAAAGGATTTATAGGGCCTTTTTTTACATTCATAGAAACCTTGAAAATATTACAAATGCTACTACAATAGCTTTTATGGGCTGTGAGCTCTTTGTCAGCATTCACGATTCTTCACAAGTTGGTCAAGCTCAACCCAATTGATAGTTGTCACCATAGTTTTAGGACTCGAACTCGGGCTCGACTTGACAACCCAAAATTTTGACTTGGACTTGGGACTTAGCAAAAAAACCCTCATAATTACACAAAAAAAAGAAATAAATGCATTTAGAGAATATAAAAGTCTAATTTGACTATCAATTTGTCATAATTCAAACATTACACATGTCATATGATCCTCAAACTCCCAAAATTTAAAATTTCAGCCACTATGTCTGTTATATTCAAGTGCCAAAAGAGTTTGAGCTCAGGACTCGGGAGTTCAAGCCTAAGACTTAGGAGTCTTGGAGCAAGACTCAGTTGAGTACTCTCTAGGACTCGACTTGACTTGGCTCAGGAGTCTGGTCGACTCAGCTCGACCAGCTCAGAGATATTACATTTGCTGATGATTGTTAACACACAACAAATCTACAGGTTTTCGTCATTAAGTTTGAGCATTTGAATTCGAGTGCCCAAAATGTTTTTTTGATTAGGGTTTTTGAATATTGCGTAGTTGTTTTCTTTGTCCAAGCTTTGAGTCCTTAAATACCTCCTACAAAAGGTTGAAATCGGCATTGAAATCCACAAATACTAGAGGTACATAGATGGGGGTGCCCATACCTACCGGCATTGTTTTCCTTTGGATTGCACACAAAAATCACACCCACGTGCACATAACTATATTGGAGAGGCATGGAAGGAGATACATGAGACCCACAACAATCCACATAATTAATGGCGAGTACTTGTGGGCTCAAACCCTAACCATTGCATTGATGGAAACTAAGGTTGTTTACTTAGTTTTTGCAGTAGGAAGTATACGTAGGTCCATGTCTCCCATATAATATAATGTTTCTAGCAAAAGGAACCCCTTTTTGGAAGCCACAATGTCAAAATTAAGCATTAAATGTGCATTGGCATGTTAGGTAGTAGGTGAGATGAACAGTGCAAAAAGGCGAGAGTTTCATACTTTGGAGGTTGAGGATGAAAAGGGACTCATACCTATAAGGTAGGTGGATGAGGTGAAGTCCGACTTTGATGAGATGAAAGAAGCTATTAGTGGGTTTGACATGAGAAGAGTACTTGGGGATGGGGAACTATGGCACTGCAGTGGAAAGGGAAGGAAAGGCACGATTGGAAATGCAAGTTCCAAAGTTCAACACAAAAGTGACTTAAGGGGAAATTGGACTAAGGCGGAAAGGCATGTCGGAATGAGGAGCGCTAGAACTTTGACAACTGATAAACACTTAGAAAAACTGGCATGCCCCAACACATAGAGGCTTTAGAATCCTAAGAAAGACACAAGGGGAAAGAAGAGGAAGAGCGTGGACATAAAATTTGGGCGAGTGAAGACAAAGGACTATGAAATAGACATTTTGATACATGGCAAGGGGATATGACATTGTGTTCCTTACTTGATTCATGGGAGAACCTAATAATGACTATAAACATTAACTATACTTCACCTATATTGGAAGAACTCATTTGGGTTTTGTTAAATGAAGAGATTGGGAGATGATCCATGGCGATTTCTCTATTGCTGCCTTGGTTGTTAGGGTATGTCAAAGTAGGAAGGGGGTAAGGAGAAGAGCAGTGGAGATAAGAAGTTCAAGAAGAAGGACATGTCAAAGTCTCTTGTATAGCTGAAGGTAAAGTGTTGGAATCAAGACAATAGAGGTCACATTAAGGAGTGTGAATCCAAGAAAGAGGATGATTCCTTGGATAGTGATAATTTTGCAAATGATGCTTTTGTATCAGCTAACATTGTCGCTAATGACTATTGGTTGATTAACTCAAGTGCATCATACCACACGACTCTTCATATGGAATGGTACTTTGATTACAAGGAGCGTGATGACAAATAGGTTTCCCTTGGTGATTACAACTCTTTGCAAATAGTTGGTCAAGGAAAGGTGAAAGTGTCTTCCATGGATGGGAGAGTGTGGACACTCTTGGATGTCTTGCATATACTAGTTTTGGTTCTTGTCACTTTTGATGAAAAAGGGTCTCGGGTGGTAAGAGACAATTTGGCGTCGGCTAGAGGCATGAGGTATGGTACTTTGTTCAAGTTGGAAGCATCAATATTTTGCAATTCTACCAATGCTATCGAACTTTAATTAAAATTTGTTGCAGCATGATTGATTGGTCATTTTGAAGAATAAGGCTTGAAAATGCAGTGAGTAAAATTATGGTGGAAGTTATGTGTTGGTTTTGATTTTTGTCCACATTGTGTGTTTGGAAAGAAAAATAGTTTGAGGCTTGCTTTAGGTAGTTTAGAGTAGGGCATGTGTTTGAAGTAATCCATAGTGATGTTTTGGTCCTGTGGATGTACACTCATTTGGTAAGTCTCAATATTATCTCTCTTTCATTGGTGATTACTGTAGATATGCTTGGGTTTATTTTCTTAAGAGAAGTTTGGAGGTGTTTCTTGAGTTTAAAGTAGTGTTACACGGGGACCCGTCCCCTGGGTTTTTGCCCCCCGTACTCGTCCTGGGAACGTCTCGGGGACGGGGGATGCCTGGGGGACGGTTGACAACCGTCCCCAAAAAGTCCTTGAAAATCGGGGACGTCCCCGAGTGGAGGAAACGTCCCAAACACAAAGGGGGGCGGCCAGTCGTCCATGGGACGGATAGGGGACTCCTAGCCGTCCCCTAACCATCCCGGGGACAACCAGCCGTCCCCTTTTGCCCAACAACAATTTAAACACAAAAAAAGAAGGTAATTTTAAATTTTCTTTTTTTTATTCTTTCCTTTGTGGACCTTATGTCCTCCCAACCCTAATATGGCCACTTAAAACATCTTCTTACCTTCATTTGACCTCATTTTAACTTGCCAAAAAAAAATTGCAGCGAAAAGAAAAAGTGAGAAGAGAAAGAGGAGGGTTTGAAGGAGCTGTTGGAAAAGAAAAACCAGCATTTAGGAGGAAAAAAGGAGAGCATTAAGGCAACAACCAGCAAGAGAAGTGAAAGAGGTATTGGTTGGAGTTCCATTAGATGAGCCAGCCTCTCACAGTGACAATGACTCAAACTCTGATTCTGATTTTGATGCAATGTTGGCAGATGCCGAGTAGCGGCAGCCATCATACTTTCTATTACTATGTTTTGGACACTTGTGACTTTGTCATTTTGACATTTGTAGTACAAACTTGTAGCCTTTTGGGCATTTTATTATTTAAAATTTATTTTATATCATATGCACATTGACTATTTGACATGAATTATGGTCCATGGAAGCAATTAGGTAGTTGTAGTATTAATTTGTTCGATGATTTGATTCTATGATGCATATGTCAATATGATTGGTGATTACATTTGCAACTTTATGAATGTTCATTGTTATGATTATCATTACTCATATGAAATATATCCGAAATTCAAATTTCCCTATATTTTAAAATCTCTCTCTCTCTCTCTCTCTCTCTATCTGTCTATCTATCTATCTATCTATATCTCTCTATATATATAGCTGTCCCCCTGTCCCCCTGTCCCCTAGAATCCCCTCAAAAAATTGCTGTCCCCGAAACTCGTCCCGTCGTCCCGGAGACTTTGTGGAACATAGGTTTAAAGAATTTAAAGCACATAGAAAATGAAATTGCTGAAATTAGATAATAGTGGGGGGTTTTGCTCTAGGAAGTTTGGGCATTCTACAAACACATTGGTATTGTTAGACAAAGGACAACACCTTTACACACCACAAAAAAAGGGTTTGCTGAAAGGCTAAATAAAATCTCGTTGGATTGAGCTAAAATCCTATTAAGCAGTGCTAGCCAAGGATAGGAGTTCTGGGCCAAAGTAGTTAACTTTGCTTGTTATCAGAAGAGTAGGTCTCCTACTTCTGCACTTGAGGAGACACCATATAAAATGTGGACAAGTAAGAAGTCCATTGTGACACATTTAAGTGTATTTGGCTATGATGCTTTTATGCATATTCCAAAGCAAAAATGGTCCAAGTTGGACTTAAAGGCTAAGAAGTGCATTTTTGTTGGTTATGAAATGTGAAGGGCTACAAGCTTTGGAATCTAGTGACCCAAAAGTTCTTTACTCAAAGGATGTCATACTTAGGGAACTAGGAGTTTTGTCTAACAAGAGTAGTCAAATGAAAAGGAGAGTGGTAGGAACCATTTTGAACACAAAATAGAGCAACAAGATGTATTTGATGATGAATATTGAAGTTGACATAATAGTTTGGATGGAGAGGAAGCAAACACATTTCACACAAGCTCTGGAGAAAAATGGGGTGTAGATGTAGTGAGAAGTTCTCCATTGGTAACAACTGTATGGTCCACCTGACCTCAAGTGTGTTTTTGCTCTTACTTGTACCGATGATAAACCAAAGTTTGTGGGAGAAGCTGTCTTCTAAGGAGAACAAGTCTTAGAGGAAAGCCACAAAAGAGGAGATTGAGGAATTGTAGTAGAACAAGACTTGGGACTTGGTTAATTTGCTTAAAGGTAGGAAACCCATTGACTACAAGCGAGTTTTTAAGAAGAAGTTTAGAGTAGATGGAGCATTGGAATGGTACAAGGCATGGTTGATGGTAAAGGGTTATACCTAGGGGGAGGGAACCGCCTTTAGTGAGATCTTTTATTTTGTAGCTAAGTTGAATTCCATTAGGCTATAGTTGCAACTTTGTATTTTGAAATGGATGTAATGTCCCCTTCTCGCACTTGAGCAGTTGGAGTGTTCCATTAGCCTATTCCTGAGCTCCCATAGGCTAAGTGGAGATGGTTAGGGGACTTGAAGCCAATGTTGGGGCTTTGTGGTGGTTTTCGGTGCTTTTTGGCAGTACTTTCTATTTTTAGTAGTGGTTAGTACTTACTATTCATAGTAAGTCTCTATGTACCTCAGTTTTGGTGCCAATTTGGTGTTTGGGAGTACTTACTATTTTTAGCCATGGCTATTTATAGTAAGTGTATTTTTAGTAACTGGTCCAAGCCAATATTGCTCTAGTAGTGTTTATTTCCTGTTTTGGCATTAGTGACCCTAAGGTTGATTTAATTGATATTTGCATTTCTTTAGTCACTTAAGTTATTTTTATAAAGTAACTTTATAACTTAAGTGAGGGGGCTTGTGGTCATTGAAAAGGTACCTTGGCACCTAATTGATATAACGTTGTTTTAAAAAGCCAAGTATTTGGCCTCTTAAGTTGGACGCCACCCTAGGGAGATATAAGGGATTTTAAAATAAAATAAAAGAGCTCATGAGGGGGGCGTGGGAGTTTTGGAGGGAAACCTAATTCAAAAGTTGCCCTAATTTCCCTCTCACCTCTATAAAGCATCATTTTGGCTCTCATATGTGTATCTTCTATTTGGAAACATAATAGGATGCTTCCAGGGTTCTACTGTTGCGTGTTGAGGATGGAAACCCTCATCGTTTGGAGCTGGTTTCGATGGTGAAAGATCCACCCTAGCCGGATTGGAGTGATTCTATTTCAGGGATCACCTTGGGTATCAAGTTTCAACAAAGTTCTGATTTTCATTGATTTTGTGGTGGAATGATGAAGATATTCTTGGTTTTTTGATGTGGGTTGGAGTTTTTGGTGTGTTTGATTCTTGGCTTCATTTTGGTGGTGTTTGGAGGTGATGTGATGCTTTTTTCAGAGGTCTGATTGCTTT
Organism: Sequoiadendron giganteum; assembly: GCA_007115665.2. Classification (NCBI taxonomy): domain Eukaryota; kingdom Viridiplantae; phylum Streptophyta; class Pinopsida; order Cupressales; family Cupressaceae; genus Sequoiadendron; species Sequoiadendron giganteum. Next base: position 521,325,029 of record CM021109.1, read on the forward strand.
TCCAAAATCTGGAGTTTCATTGCGGGTATTTGTCTCTTGGATTCCTCTCATCTTGGCGCGCCCCATTTCAAGTATACCTCTGTATTTATTGTTGAAGGATTGATTTTTGGGGGCAGATTGCCCTACCTAGGAAGCCATGCCCTTTAGAGGTTCAGAGGATAAGCGGTCTGCTGATGTATAGGCCCTTATTCTGCATTATTCGGTGATGGTGTAGCTGGTTTATGGCGTGATAATCCAGGTGTTCATTGGCTTTTCACATATATGATATGTAATGCAAGTTGATGAGTTGCTGCTGTTGTAGGATCATTTCTATGTCTGACACTGCTACTTCTAGGTCTGAAATATATATTGTAATAAGTCTGATTTGGTTTGTAATCATTTGCTCTTATTATATGATGTCATTAAATATGAAAAGCATTATCACTTCTTAGTGTTTCTTTCTTTATGCAATATTCTCCATGTTTGCAATGTATCTATGAAAAGATATGAAAGCAAACAAACAAACACATCAACAAACATTACAATCAACATATAGTGTTTCAAAAAAAATTCAGGGGTGTATATTACAGTGGTATTAGAGCCACTCTTTCCTGCCAGCCTGTGACAAACACATGCAATCAACACTTATTCTTTATATGAGTGAGAGAGAATAGAGGTACATTCAGAGGGAGATAAGAATAGGACATTGGCAGCCCCCACCTATTTCAGAAGGTCAAACCATCTCAGGAGTTCTTAAGGCTCATTGGGAGTCTTCACAGGGTAACGAGATGCATCAGGACCCACTGGGTGAAGGGGAACGAACAACAGGAAATATGGCTGAAAGGGGTAAACGTAGATCTAGTTTAGTTAGTCTCAATGCTGGAATGGAGAAGAAGTTCGACACCATGATGGATATGATGTCTCAATTGTTGGGTAGGATTGGGTTGAACATAGTGGTTAATACTTGTCATAACAATACATAGGGCAACCCAACGCATGATGGAGACAACAGTTCCACTTATCGGCAGGGTGGTATTGGTGGACAACATGCTACATTGGGATCTAATACTTTTTCCCGTCCTTTCCAGCCCACCTTCCGTATGGAGGCACCACAGCCTGATCATGATGCTTCCTTACCCTTCGTGGATAATCTAAGGGAAGCATATGCCGAGTATGACACTCTTCTAGAGGCTATTAAAGAGCATTTGTCTTACAATGAATTCTTGGATAATAAGAGGAAGAGGAGTGGTGGTAGAGCTGATTACAAAGGACCAACAGTGCAGAGGGACCTACAACAGGCCATTGGCAAGGTAACACTTGCCCATTTTGATATTAGCAATAAGTGCACATCTAGGGCGTGGGTACAAAAGCTGGATAATTACCTAGCCCTTAAACTGATGGCGGAGGATGAGGTAATTAAGTTTGCCACTTTACATCTAGATGGAGTAGCACACAAGTGGTGGTACCATGGCCTTATCACCTTGGGTCACAGGTCTACTACTTCATATGACGAGTTCACCACTTAGCTCATCGAGAGGTTTGACAAGAAGGATCCCAAGTTGCATTTTAGAGAGCTGGCCCAACTGAAGCAATATGGCACAGTAGACGCTTACATAGCAGAATTTTAGAGGCTCTCAGTGATGGTTACAAGGATTACAGAGAGGAGATTGGTGGTGTTGTTTAGTGAGGGACTTATGGAGCCACTTAAGGGGTGGATCAAGGCTTTTGACCCTCCAACGTTGTAGGAAGCTATGAAGAAAGCAAGGAGTATGGAGTGGGCTGCCCTTAAGTCTAAATTTCAGTCCAAGACATTCTTGCACAAGAAGGATAAGAGACCATTCACTAAGGACACCAATTGACAGAAAAAATCAGTCACAAGGATAGATGGAGATACTCTAAATGAATTAAGGAGGAAGAATCTATGCTTCTCATGCAAGGAGCCTTGGAACCCAGGACATAAGTATGCAACTAAGGGCAAAGTTAATAAGATTGAATACTATTCAGCAGAGGATTCTTCATCAGAAAGTTCAGACCAGCAATCTGATCTAAGATGAGAAAGAAAGGGAAGAGCCTCCTGAAGAGGTTGAAAAAGAGTAGACAAAGGAGGGGAAGCTTGCCCAACTATATAGCTTTCAAAAGAATGAGTCTTTGCACATTAAAGGAGTCCTTAAGGGGCAGTGGTTGGTAGCTTTGATTGATTCAAGGGCTACACATAATTTTATTGATGAGGATCTTGTAGCACGTAGGGGACTCCAGGCACAGGAGGTTGATTGGTAAAGAGTGATGGTTGTAGATGGTTTCACCATTACTTGCACTAGGATGATCCCTCAACTTAGCCTTCAGTTGGGTAATTACGAAGTCAAGGATGACTTCTATGTGGTTAGCATTGGGGACACAGATGCAATGATGGGCATTCAGTGGTTGCGTTCCCTAGGTGAGATCACTTTCAATTTTTCAAACCATGGAGTTGAAGTTCAAATCAGATGGTAGGAATGTGGTGTTGAGAGGGATATCTAATGGAGGGCCTTGTGTTTTTTCCTTCAAGTGCATGGAGAGGCTTTTCGGGCATGATCAGGTGGAGTGGGTAGTTGAGTGCATAGTTATGCCCATAGTTACAGAGGAGAAGCATTCTTATCCACCTGATATTCAGGCTTTTCTATCCAAGCGAAACATGGTTTTAAGTAGTATACCTCTAGGTAGGCCTCCTGATAGAGGCATTGAGCATTTCATTGAGTTGGAGGAGGGGGCCAAGACTGTTATTACTACACCATATAGGCACCCAAAGAGACATAAAGACGAGATTGAGAAGGCAATCAAGGAGCTTTTGGACATGGGACACATTAGGCAGAGTAAGAGTCCATTTACTTCTTCAGTGGTCAGTGAAGGAGGAGGAGGGGACTATGCATATGTGTATAGATTATAGGGAACTTAATAAGAAGACCATCAAGAATAGGTACCCCATCCCACGGATTGATGAGCTACATGGAGTAGTCTATTTTCCAAAATAGACTTGAGGCCTGGTTATCATCATATCAAAGTTAGAGAGGACATTGAGAAAATAGCGTTCAAAGGCCACTATGGTCACTTTCAGTTCCTCGTGATGCCCTTTGGTTTGACTAACGCTCCTGCTACATTTCAGTCATGCATGAACATGATATTCAGTAGGCAGCTGCGTATGTTTTTTTTGATATTTTTTGATGACATACTCATTTACAGTGGATCATGGGAGGAACATTTGAGGCATTTGGATGAGCCGTTGAGCATTTTGGAGAGTGAGTCATTGTTTGCAAAGGAGTCCAAGTGTGAATTTGGCATGACAATGTTGTTTTATCTTGGGCATATAATCAATTCTAAGGGAGTTAGCATTGATCTTGAAAAGATCAAGGCTATTCTTGATTGGCCTCCACCCACTAATCTTACGTAGTTGAAGGGGTTCTTTGGTCTTTGCGGATTTTACAGGAGGTTTGTCGAAGGGTTTTTACAGTTGGCTGCTCCACTCATTGATTTACCCAAAAAGGGAGCATATATTTGGTCTGAAACAGTGCAACAAACCTTTGACCAATTCAAGCAGTTGATGAGTTCATGCCTAGTATTAGCGATTCCAAACTTCTCCAAGCCTTTTGAGCTTGAATGTGATGCCTCGGGTGAAGGAATAGGAGCTGTCCTCATGCATAGTAAACATCCTATAGCATTTGAGAGCAAGAAGTTGAGGGGAGGAGAGAGAGCTTACTCCATTTATGACAAGGAGATGTTGGCAATCATGCATGCATTAGCTAAATTCAGAGAGTACCTTATTGGGGGCAGATTTGTGATTAAAACTGATCATAACAGCCTTAAGTACTTCCTTAATCAGAAGGATCTCAATGAGAGGCAGCATAAATGGGTAAGCAAACTTCAGGGATATGACTTGGACATTAAATATGTCAAAGGGAAGAAGAATGTGGTGGCTGATGCCTTGTCTAGAAGGCCACATTTATGCTCTATTTCAGTCATATCAGCAGATTGGAAGGAGAGAATATAGGCTGATTATGCCAATAATGCACTTGCAAACAACATTCTTGATGGTTCTTTACAGGATGATAAGTATCAGATAAGGGATGTTCTCATATATTACAAAGATAGAATATGGTTAATCCCTGAAACTAAGGTGAAAGTGCACATTTTCAAAGATTTTCATGACATTCCTATGGCTGGTCATCTTGGATACTATAAGACATACAGGCAAATCCGTGAGAGATTCTCACGGAAAGGCATGAAGGATGACATTTTCAAGTACGTTCACAAGTGCCTAGTATGCCAACAAAACAAAAACGAGCATTCTTATCCTGCTGGTTTTTGCAGCCCCTTCTCATTCCTACTCGAAAGTGGGAAAGTATATTGATGGGCTTCATTACAAGGCTTCCCAAGGTGCAGGGGAAGGATAGTATATATGTGGTGGTGGATAGATTGACTAAATTTGTTCATTTTTTTGCCATATCAGCAGGGTATACAACAGTGCAAGTGGCAGATTTGTTTTTCAGAGGTGTTTAGGCTCCATGGAACACCTAAGACCATCATTAGTGGTAGGGACAACAAGTTCATGAGCTTGTTCTGGCAGGAGTTATTCAGATTGAGTGGCATGGAGCTGACCCCAAGCACTAGTTATCATCCTTAGACTGATGGGCAAATTGAGGTGGTTAACAAATGGGTGGAATGTTACCTGCGCAACTATGTTTTCAGGCAGCATAAAGCATGGGTTAAGTGGTTGTACTTCGGGGAGTATTGCTACAACTCTACTTTCCATATGACCATCAGGATGTCTCCATTCATGGCATTGTATGGCTATGAAGCTCCTAGCTTTGTTGATTTTCTCTTTGGAGATTGCAAGGTGCCAAGAGCCAGAGATCTTCTTCAAGAGAGTCAGGATATCATGAGGTCTCTGAGAGAGAATATACAACATGCACAAAATCAACAAAAGTTGTATGCTGATCAACATCGCATTGAGCGGGCTTTTGAGGTTGGAGACATGGTTTACTTGAGGTTGCAGCGTTATAGGCAATCCACTCTCAAGAAGAGTGGGTCAAAAAAACTTAAGCCTTGCTTTTATGGACCTTTCAAAGTCACTAGGAGGATCAGGGAGGTGGCTTATGAGTTGGAGCTACTTGAGAGTAGCAAGGTGCACAATGTCTTCCATGTTTTATGCCTTAAAAAGGCACTTGGTCAAAATGTGGCTCCTTCTATAGAGTTGCCTCCTTTGGATGAGGAAGGCAAGTTGATATAGGTTCCGAAGGCTGTGATGGAGGTTAGGGAGCGTACTTTGTGGAAGAGGCTGATTAAGGAGTATCTTGTGAAGTGGAAGAATCTGCTTGTGGAGGATGCTACTTGGGAGAGTTAGTAGATATTACAACATCTAGAGTTGCGATTGCTTGAGGACAAGCAATCTTGGGGAGGGAGGACTGTAATGTCCCCTTCTCACACCTCAGTAGTTGGAGTGTTCCATTAGCCTATTCCTGAGTTCCTGTAGGCTAAGTGGAGATAGTTAGGGGACTCAGAGTCAATGTTGGGGCTTTGTGGTGGTTTTTGGTGCTTTATGGCAGTACTTTCTATTTTTAGCAGTGGCCAATTTCAGTACTTACTATTCATAGTAAGTCTCTGTGTACCTCAGTTTTGGTGCCAGTTTGGTGTTTGGGAGTACTTACTATTTTTAGCCATGGCTATTTATAGTAAATGTATTTTTAATAATTGGTGCAGGCCAGTATTGCTCTAGCAGTGTGTATTTCTTGTTTTGGCATTGGTGAGCCTAAGGTTGATTTAATTGATATTTGTATTCCTTTAGTCACTTAAGTTATTTTTATAAAGTAACTTTATAACTTAAGTGAAGGGGCTTGTGGTCATTGGAAAGGTACCTTGGTGCCTAGTTGATATAACGTTGTTTTAAAAAGCCGAGTATTTAGCCTCTTAAGTTGGACGCCACCCTAGGGCGATATAAGGGATTTTAAAATAAAATAAAAGAGCTCATATGGGGGGCGTGGGAGTTTTGGAGGGAAACCTAATTCAAAAGTTGCCCTAATTTCCCTCTCATCTCTATAAAGCATCATTTTGGCTCTCATTTGTGTATCTTCTATTTGGCAACATAACAAGATGTTGCTGGAATGCTTCTAGGGTTCTACTGCTACGTGTTGAGGATGGAAACCCTCACCATCTGAAGTTGATTTTGATGGTGAAAGATCCACCTTAGCCGGATTGGAGTGATTCTATTTCAAGGATCACCTTGGGTATCAACAAAGTTCTGATTTTTAGTGATTTTGTGGTGGAATGAAGAAGATATTCTTGGTTTTTTGATGTGGGTTTGGAGTTTTTGGTGTGTTTGATTCTTGGCTTTGTTTTGGTGGTGTTTGGAGGTGATTTGGTGCTTTTTTCAGAGGTCTGATTGCTTTTCCAAGATTTTGGAAATTACTTTTTGACAGGGTCTAAAGGTGAAAACTGTTCATAGCTCCGTGCACACTTGGAGTTTCATTCTGGGTATTCATCCCTTGGATTCCTCTCATCTTGGCTCCCCATTTCAATTATACCTTTGTATTTGTTGCTGAAGGATTATTTTTGGGGGCAGATCGCCCTACCTAGAAAGCCGTGCCCTTTGGAGGTTCAGAGGATAAATGGTCTGCTGAAGTATAGGCCCTTATTCTGCATTATTTGGTGATGGTGTAGCTGGTTTATGGTGCGAGAATCCAGGTGTTCATTGGCTTTTCACATATATGATATGTAATGCAAGTTGTTGATGAGTTGCTGTTGTAGGATCATTTCCAGGTCTGAAACTGCTACTTCTAGATCTGAAATATATATTGTAATAAGTCTGATTTGGCTTGTAATCATTTGCTCTTATTATATGATGTCATTCAATATGAAAAGCATTTATCACTTCTTAGTGTTTCTTTCTTTATGCAATATTCTCCATGTTTGCAATGTATCTATGAAAACATATGAAAGCAAACAAACAAACACATCAGCAAACATTACAATCAGCATACAGTGTTTCAAAAAAATAAATCAGGGGAGTGTAAGACAACATTCTTACATGGAGATTTAGAAGAGATCTATGTGGTTCACCTTGAAGAATATGAGGTAAGGGGTAAAGAAAATCTGGTTTGTAAATTAAAAAAATCTCTGTATGGATTAAAACAGTCACCACACATATGTTATTGGGAATTTGATTCATATGCATTAGAACTGAATTTTGCAAGGAGTCACGCTGATCAATGTGTGTATTATAAGCAAGTTGATCAAGTGTTAATCATTGTTTTATATGTTGATGATATGTTAATCATTGGGAACAATAAAGCATTGATTAGGGAACTCAAAACGTAGTTGGCTAGTAGAATTAGATGAAAGATCTAGGTCCTGCAAGATGCATAGTTGGTATGGAGATCCATAGAGATAGGGCTTATAAGAAATTCTGGTTAAACTAGAGGAAATATCTTGAGACTGTTATGCAGTGTTTCAACATGCATGATAGTAATTCTATAAGTATTTCTTTACTGTTTGGCACTATGTTGAGTTTTGAATAGTGTCCTAAGTTTGCAGAGGCTTTGGAGGACATCAACAATGTTCCTTACACAAGTGTGGTATGTAACCTAATGTATCAATGTTCTATACAAAGCTAGATACTGCCCAAGTAGGGGGAGTTCTAAGTAGGTTCATGTCAAATCCTAGCAAAGAGCATCGGACACAAGCGAAGAGAGTGTTTAGGTACTTGAAAGGTATTTGGATTGCTATTAATGTTATCATGGCACTAATGATGTGGGCAAGGTGTTGAACATACAGGGGTTTGTTGATTTTACTTGGATTGGAGATCTAGATAACTGGAGATTAACAAGTGGCTGTGTTACTTTGTTTGGAGTGGCAACAAGTTGGATAAATAAGTGCTAGCAAACAATTGCATTGTCCATTGTTGAAATAGAGTACATGGTGGCAACACATGCTTGCAAAGAAGCTACGTGGTTACAAAGGCTAGGTAACATTATTGGTTTTAAGAGTCATATAGTATTGAATTGTGATTCATAGAGTGCAATTTGTTTGGCAAATAATCTTGTTTATCATGCTTGAACTAAACATGTGATGTACAATATAATTTTGTTAGGCAGACCATAGAAACAAGGAGAGTACAAATGGAAAAATTGACACTTAGGTAAAATTATTGATTCTTTGATAAAACCTATGGATATTGCTAGGGTTTTTGGTGTAGGTATGAGATGGATTTATCCTAGTTTCATATATGACGTTAACTTTTTGTGATACTATAAGTTCTTGTAAATGAATACCAAGTCAAGAATGTTGGAACTTGGGTGTTCTATTCAATTACAAAAAGTTCTTGGTGTAGTTTTTAGTGGTGGAAGTTGATGAACATTGCTCTAAGTCCATGTTGACATTTATTTAGTCATGGATTGGTAAATAATTGCTGTAAATTGTATATGTTAGCAACAAGTTTTTAGTGTTGTGTTTTAGCATGGATGCTTATCATAGTTCGGTGTTACATTCTGAATCGTAAGTTAGTTGGAGGAGAGCTCACAATTGCATAAATGTAGGTATTTCATTGGTAGCGTGTATGATAGTGCAAGGGCATTTGTAGCACTATTAGAGTACATGTCGTGATGCCTACATGCATTAGTGATGCTCTAGGGAGTGCACATAAGTATCACATGAAATTAGTATTAATTAGTTGTTTGTCTTTGCTACCACAAGCCATGGATAGTGTTTGGCTATATTGAAGGAAGACATGTACATGGTTCATGAGATGTGAGTCAACAAGCATTGATTGGTAGCGAGTGTTATTGGTTCATTATGTGCGGTGGTTCATTTTTTTACATGTAATGTATGACATGTTGACATCATGGTATGATCATGAGATGGTTGTGTGATTATTTGTATTCCATGTAGCAATTAGACAATTAGATGGTTGGTATTCCATGAAAATAGGTATATCTATCTTCTTGAATATATGTGCCAAGGTTGGACAGAATGAGATTGGACTAATGTGTTGTGTCTTGAAGGTGTGAAGTCTGGGTTGGAGGTTGTAGACTATTGGTCTATAGATTGGGATTGTGTGAAAGCAACCTATTGTATTGGATCTATTTTTATCACATAAGGCAATAGTTAATGTCCTTTTGCTAGTGGATTTTTCCCATAAGAGTTTCCCATGTAAATCTTTGTTGTGACTTGTGTATTATCTCATGTTCTTCCTTTATTGTTAATTGTATTTGATCATATAATCTCCAGATGTTCCAATATTCTAGTCTATCAATTGATTGTATTAGGGATTGAATCCTCAACTCTCTACCAAGAGAACTTGTTGCACATTTGAAGTGTAGAAGCAACTCGAAAATTCGCAAGTTCAAACTAGATTAAAATCTTCACCAAGTGAACTCAAACAACCCTAGCCTTTGAGTAATTGAGATTTTTCACCAAGAAGCAAGGTTAGGTTTTTGAACAACAAAATGGAAACTTAGTTGCAACAATGAGGAAGAACTCTAGTAAATGAGAAATGAGAAGAGCAAGGGTGTGGCAATAATTTTGAGCATTGAATAATGAATTTCGTAGGTGAGAGTGAAGTGGTAGGAGAAAAACATGATTTGTGAGCTTGAGTGAGTGTGTTGGTCAAATGAATGTGCAAATGAGTTAATAAAACATGACACAGGGTTTGCAAAAAAATTTTAGGGCTTACATGCATCAACAATTAATGCAGGGTCTTTAATTGGCTTTTGTGGGAGCACAAAGATTGTGGGTAGTGTAATGTCCCCATTTTTATCACTATGCTTTCCAGTGACCGTTAGCCTATTTCCGGAATCCCGTAGGCTAGTCGGAGTCAGAATTAGGGTTTCCTATTTTCTAGGAGGTTTCCTTCTGAGTTTTTAGGGGTTGCATGCAGGAGTTTGGCAGTTTGTTATTTGGGTCTTTCTGGGTTTTCAAAGAGCTTCAGAAGGGTGTGACATGCATTTCAATCAAAGGATATTTTTTGGACTTATTATTTTCAGTAAGTTACGACTACTGCTTGGTTTTCACTCAAACAGAGTTTGGAGTCACTATTTTTAGCAGTATGTTATTTATCAAGTGCTATTTTTGGCAATGCAATCTGGCAGTAGTTCAGCACACAGTTTCTAATTTTGGCAGTGAGGCAGTTTTGTTTTGGCAATGGCTTCTCCAACATTCTTGGAGCTCAAAAAGGAAAGTTTTATAACTTAAGTCACATTATATTTCTAATGTGTTTTTGGACTGCCACGTCTAGGCTTCACAACTTAAGTTATTTTTAAAAAGGTGACTCGTGACTTGGATGCCTAAGATGGAGAAAAATGCATTTTAAAGTTAATGTTTACGCCTTTTCAAGTTGGACACCCAAGTACGAAGGATTAAATGATTTTTATTAAACATAATATTGCTCCAAATGTGGCGTCCCTTTTGGAGGGAAAAGCAAATTCAAACTTCTAGGTTTTGAGCTTTTAAATGAACTCCTCTGCCTCTTCATTTGGTATCCATTATCTTTTCATAACGAAGTGTTGCCGAATTTTATTTAGACTCTTGCTTCAGGGTTGGAATACCTCATAGCATTTCTCAGTTTCGAGCTTGCAAGATAGCTCCTAGTTGATTGTTGGTGCTCCTTCATCTTCAAAGGGTTCAACTGAGCTTCAACGTAATGGCTTCATTTGATGTTTTCTGATTTTGGGGTGTGATAGTGAGTTTGCTTTCAGTTTGTTCCTTTTTGGAGTGTTTTCTTCAATTTGTAAGTTGCTGGTTTGTGTATAGCTGAAGTACATTTTGACTCGCATTGATCTGAGGAGTAAAGAGATTGTTTTGGGTATTGGACCTATGCATTCCTCATACTTGGGCGCCTCATTGCACAAGGCTTGGTGATTTTTGGTGAAGAATCAGATTTTTATGACAAGGTTGCCTATTTCAAGGAGACCATTATTTGAGTGCATTGGGAAACATGCAAAAATAAAACAGAGCTGTTTGGAGGAGTTTGTCTGATTGTACTTGGTTGCTCAGCTTCTAGGCATCATTTGCCTTCAGTTTGAGGTCATTTGGAGAAGATTTGAGGGGGATACGTGCATTTTGGTGATTTCTAGGGTTGTTGGTCAAAAAATCAGAACACTGCAATTCTGTATCAGACCTGGTATTTTCTACATTTGGTCATATTTTCGTGATGCTTATCTTTGTATTTTCCTTGGAGAATATTGTTTAACATTTGGGCTTTCCAGTTGCTAAGAATATCTCAGTTTCATTGTAAAAGATCTTAATATTGTAACGTTGATTCAGTTGTACTGATTAGCTCTTTCATTGAGGCTGGCTTGCCACCTTGTTGCTTTCCTTTGTTACCCGCTGAAAAGTGGAAGAGGCTGGCTTGCCGCCTAAGCAATTTCATTTCCACTTACTTTCCTAGCCCGCTGAAAAGTGGAAGAGGCTGATTTGCCGATTAAGTACTTTCATTTTCTATATTGATCGGCTTGCCGCCAATATCATTGTATTTCCATCTTTTCAGTTATAGCTAACAGATCCTCTTACACACCGTATGCTCTCACCTTGCCCACTCTAGGATCTGGGTGATCAAAAAGTGAAGGGTTGCTTCCGAGTTTGTAATCTTTCATTTGAGCTAACATTAATGGGTTAAGTTTGTGTTGAAATATAAAACAAAACTAAGGGGGATATTACATTGGTATAAGAGCCAAAGTTCCTGCCAGCCTGTTGGGAGAATAGTGAAATTCAAAGTTATCAGTAGAGTTTTAGAACAAATCAAGAGGCGGTATGAGCATAAGGCTTCCCAAATACTTGAAGAGTATCAAGGCAAGACAAATGGATTTTAAGAACATGGTTTCTTTTAACTCCTCCTTGAATTGTGTTGTGATAATGAAACTTGGAAAATTGTGTAAGAATCCCAACTAGATCTTGACCCAAACTGAACTGTTTTTGTTTTGGTTGATGAATATTTTGTTGCTCATATTTGCATAAAACATTAAGATAGCAGATATGCAAGATATACAATGAATTTTGGAATTGAAACAACCTTCTATTTTGCAATAACAAGTTTGATACAATTATTTGCAGGTCTGACTTTTATTTTCGGACTTCCACAATACTTAGAAAATGATTATAAATGATCCCAATGACAACCACAAAACATACTCGTTGATAGCTCCTTATATTAGATGGAATAGATTGATACAATAATGCCAAAATAAGAATGATAGGAGCAGCTGCTGCTACAATCTCCAACTATGACTGAGCTGCGGGAAGGGCTCTAACAACTCCTCAAAATGGACGCCCAAGGCTGAAGATGTGAAGTACAGCTGAAGATGCAATTTCCAGCCACCAAATTGGAAACCCTAGTTGCCCAAAATCTTCAAACTTCATGAAACAAATGTTATTTCATTCAAAAATGTCCCTAATTTGAATTGCCCAAGGTAGATTTGCTCAGAGAAATCTGTAGACCTCCAAATCTGATTTTTGACTAGGAACTTGTCTTCAAACCCAAGCTGTAAAAATGCACCAAGCTTGCACAATTTTGCCCTTTGATGAAACCTGAGTGATTTCACCTCTCAAACAAGGGTAAGGGAGCATCACCAAACCCAACTCAAGGGAGCATCACCTTGAAGAAATTCTGAAAACTTATTTTAGACAAGAGAAAGTAAGTATCAATGCAACATAATGATCTCACAACCCTCCATGCCTTTAAATAAGGCTTCTAGTCCAAACCGTCCTTAGAAGAAGAATCTGATTTGTTTTTGATCTATGTTACACCGGCGTTGGGGACGGGGGGACGTCGGGACGGGGGGACAAGTTTCCGGGACGGGGGGACAAAGGGGCCTCGATTTGGGGACGGCGGCGGCGGGGCGGCGGTTGTATATACTATATACTATACATATGGTACTTAAAATGCTAGTTATGAAAAGATGTATAACAATATACTTGAACATTGAACATTGAACATTAAAATTTAACAATGAACTACTAAATGAACCATTGAACATTGAAGTTTTCAAATTTGAAAGTAGAATACGCAATACTACAATGTAACAATTGTCGAATCAGCAAATGGAAGATTTCTATTATAATTTATATCATAAAGATGATTACAATGAGTAGCATGATATGAATATCAAAACAAGTACAAACTACAAAGTCAAAATGCCAAAATGTAGTGAAGCAGGCGGAGGCCTCTAATCAATGTAATCATCCCTCGGGAGGTCGGCAAACTCCTCATCACTGGAACCACTGGACTCCCCAAGGTCAAGATCTGCCAAAGGAACACCAACCAGCCCTAAACCTGCAACATCCTCATCCTCATCAATCTGTGATGGCTCCTCTGGCTCTACATCCCATCGTGTTGCTGGGCTCTCCTTGTACACACGTGTCCTGCGGTCAGTGATACGCAAGGCACTATGTACAGCCACTAGCTTCTCTGCTCTCCTAGAGGTAAGTCTGTTCCTCTTAAGAGAGTGGATGAAGCTATAAGTAGACCAGTTCCTCTCAGAAGCTGAAGAACTAGAAACCTGAGACAACAAACGAATGGCTAGTGTTTTAGTCAGTGATTTCGGTCCATGACAAGTCCACCACAAAATCGGATCCTCCTGTGCCATAGTTCTTATATCCGCCTTTGCCGCAGCCTTGTAACCCCTAAGAGTAGCAAATTTTGTCCACTCAGTGCGAATGTTGCCAGCATCTTCAGCATCATACATTCTATCAATGCACTTGAAGAACCCTTCCTTCACCTCATCATCCTGAATCGGTGTAACTCTACCAGGCCTAGGCATGTACCACTTCGGATTCAATGAATAAGAAGCCATGTGCAAGGGAGTGTTTAGGCTATCCCATCTGCGCTGAATAATAGGCTGAATGTAAACATTGTAGAATGTTAGAGTGGGGTCCTTCTCTCGCACAACTGCCTTCATCTGGCCAAGCATCGAATCAATGCACTCATACACCTCTCCAAGGTTAGGTGCATCCCCATCCCCATATCTGATGACTTGGACAACTGGTTCAATGATGGCAACAATATATTTTGCATCATTCCAAAATCCATCACTCTTCACTATCTCCTTCACCCTCTTCCCCTGCTCTGTCCTGGCCCCATCCCACCGATTCCATTCTTGCGTCATAACCATGACTTGCAGTGGCTCTTGCAACTCAAGCATTCTCTCCATAAGAATGAAATAGGATGCATATCGGGTCTCAACTGGTTTCAAGAACTCCTTCTTCGCGAAGCTCCTGAAGATGGCATGTGAAGTGTGGTGGTTGCAGATATACATCTGCACATCTCTAGCATTGTTGACCACTCCTCTAATCCACTCAATCTTCCCCATGTCCTTGAGTGCATTGTTCATGGCATGCACACAACATGGAGTCCACCAAATATGTCTGTATGTTGTCTCGATAAGCCTCCCTGCAGCTCTGCACACATGTGCTGCATCTGTCACTACTTGGACCACATTTTGTGGCCCAATCTCCTCAATAGCTGCCCGAAGGATCTCAAACTGAAAATCAGCATCTTTTCGATGCCCTGAACAATCAACTGCCCTGAGAAAGAATGGGCCCTCTGAACATGTAACTATGACATTGATGAGTGGACGATGCCTAATATCCGTCCACCCATCCATAACAATGCTGCATCCAGAATCCTCCCAACATGCCCTCATCGTCTCCATCAATGAACTGATCTTGGTATAGTTGTTATCCAAGATCGTTGTCCTCAATTTGTGCTCACCTGGTGGCACATATGATGGTCCTCCCTTCGCCACCATCGACATCATCTCCTTATAATAAGGAGATCGAGCTACATGAAATGGGATTCCATTGGCAAAAAAGAACTTGCCAATGGAATCATCTATCTGATCCTTCTGGTGCACATTAAATAAATCAGCTATGGGGTTAGGCTGATTTTGCATCTTGCGTTTCCCCTTGCCCTGTTGCGATTCAGGCATAACACTATAGGTGGATGAAGGTCCTGAGGCTGCCCCTGACAATGTTCCTGCTCTAATATGTGGCTGCCTCTGCATATGCTGCTCCTGAATCTGCTGTATAGTCTGAATATTTTGCCTAGCAGACAAGGTAGTAGGCATAGGAATTGTCGCGTCATCTGGAACACCCCAAAGCTTGTTGAACTCAATTCTGTATTTCATATTTTTAGCTTCCTTCAAAAAAGCACATGCTCCCACACCTTTTCCTGGCCAAAAGAGGAAGTGAGCATTAACTCTGGTGATGCTCCCAAACCAATCATCACCACAAATGTTGCATTTCCATTTTCTCGTACCACCACATGATGTTGGGGCTGTTATTCTTGTTGCAAACTGTTTGAGAGGAGATTTGGGATCATAAGGACCCCTAGCCCACTCTGCCAAAAGCTGAGAGGGGCAATCTGTAGCAATTGCTGCACTAGCTATGGAACTAGTTTGTCTTTCTTGATTTGACCCATGTTCACCCCCCTCATTGTGCTCATCCTCATGCTCGGGTTCATATTCTGAATGGCTTGCATCATGAGAATGAGTTTCCAATTCCATCTCATCCTCACTCATTTCATGACTGTGGGAGCTCATTTTGACACTGCATTTCACAAAATGAAAAAAAAAATCACTAAACACATAGTTTCAGCCTATGCCCTACTTTAAAATTAAAAAAATAAAACTTTATATTTTAAATTTTAAATTTCAAAACAAAATCTTAACTAATTTAGAAAATGTTTAAATGAAACAACAAGAATTAGAAATGAAACAAGAAAATGAAACAACAAGAACTAAGAACTTATAATTTAGAAATGAAAATGAGAAAATTCAAAAAACTAAAACAATAAACATTGAAAATCAGAAAATAAAAGAAAAAATCAGTTCAAAACCTTACCTTTTGCTTGAAAAATCTCTTCAACAAGCTGAAGAATCTTCCTCCTCTTCTTCTTCTTGCTCCTTAACACTCCTATTCCACTTGCAATCACTCCTTTCACTCCTCCAATCACTATTTCCTCAGCTCTTCAGTCTTCTTCTTCTTGCTGTAGCAGACAAGTAGAAATGCAAATGTGGATAAAAATGAAGTTAGAAGGGGCTTTTGATAGCATAGAAGAGTTTAGATGGGGCCCACATGCCCTTAGGGTTCGAATAGAACAAAAAAACTAATAAAAAAATGTGTTTTTTTCATTTAAAAAACGTCCCAATGGACTGTCCGCTGCGGGAGACGCCGGTGCGTTTCGGCGTCTCCAGCGGCGGGGGAGCAATCTGGTGGCGCCTCCGGAGACGGGGAGACGCCGTCCCCACGTCTCCGGGACGTCCCCGTCTCAGAGACGCTAGGGCCCAGGGGGGGGGACGCGTCCCCGGGGTTCACTGTTTTTGATAAAATATTCAATGGCTTCATGGCTAAGGCACTTGAACCGCTCTTAGGGAAGATCTGATTTTATTTTATTAAAATATTATTTGCCTTCTTCTCCAAGGTACATAAGTCACCCTTATTCTAGGATTTGATTTTATTCATTAAAATACTCTTTGCCTTCTTTACCAAGGTACCTAAGCTGTCCTTATCCAAGGATCTGATTTTATTCACTAAAATATTCTTTGCCTTCTTCACCAAGGCACCTAAGCTGTCCTTATCCAAGGATCTGATTTTATTTATTAAAATATTGGTTGCCTTCTCCCTTAAGTCTCCTAAACCGCCCTAGGAGAGATAATTGACCTTCTAGAAGCAAAGAGAAAATCAGATCTGATTTGATGTGGGTTGACCAACCAAGGAGGATAGTAATATTTTATCTATTTTAAAACTCACCTTGTTTTCTTTGACTTGCAAGTGGACCATGAGATATTAATAAAATATGATCAGCATAATGCTTTATTTTGTTAAGGATAATTCCTCACTTAATTCTCTAAAAACATCCTACCAAAATTATGATTCTCATGGCCAATATCATTCCCTCACCAGGTTGACTAGCTCACGGAAATGGTGAATGAGCTAGAACTCATCTCCAAGCAATTACTCTGAGAATGGGGACATTACAGTCCTCCCTTGCCGGGATTGCTTGCCCTCAAGCAATCTGCTACCGCAATAACTCTCAACTGCCACAACATCTGATATTTGAATAACAAACCATCTGTGTTTGACTGCCAACCACCCAGATCCCAAATGATCCTGGGAAGAGCTCCAATCAGCATCCTTTGTATACAGCTGAAGCTCCTATCAATGTCCAACCCTGTCAAGTTGTGAAGCCAATTGTCCAACAAATAAACTCTTGGATCCGAGTTTTGGAAATCATCTCTATATAAATTGTGCATGGGGATCTCTACCATTTGTTGTTTAGTGAGCTTTACCATCCAAGAATTGCAGAGATGAACCTCACGCGTCCACGCTATCCATAAGCAAACTCCCCTTGGATCCCATGAATAAATTGGAAAGCCAACACTTGTCGCTTTTTGTTGTGCCACTATGGTAACCTCTATCCTGCCATCATCAGGAAAAGACACACAACTCACAACAGGATGAGTTGGTCTTGTAACATCATCATTATCCCATGCAGCCGTGTCAACAAGACCTCTATCAGATAGTAACTGCAAGTATCTGAACTTACTTCTAGGAGTAAGAAGAGTACTATCATGAACACCATCTATCTCCTGAAAAGAGGTTGGAACAACGTTAGGGTCCAGCATGCAAAACTTAGAAGAAACCATCTTCTTCTGATAAGACTGTCCAATGTCGGTCTTAAAAGTATCAATGTAGAGCCTGGTGCATGGAGCTGATTATGAGCAAAGGTTTAGAGAATTTGTTGAGTATGATACTCATCTTGATGTTGAGCAATGTAATCAAGTGGGGGATGAGGGACAAGAGTCTAGGGACAGCCAAGGGGTCACTGTTGACAAGAATGAAAGTTTTGATTTTTACTTGCAGCTTAACAACAATTCACCATCCCTGCGTACTTATGGGTGGAAAGGTCAATTCTTGGTGTCCGTTGAAAATGAAGTGCAAGCTCTATCCTGATTTGATCGCACACACAGTTTGGTTGAAGAACTCTATTGGCAGGCTCAGGTGGATGAGAGACGAAAAGGAGTTAGGGATGGAGTCACTCTCCTCAATTTGCAACTTATCAAAGAGTCTTTGGAGACAATGAAATCATAATACTTACACTTAATTAGAGATTGAGATTATACCTTCGAAATTGCAAAAAAGACCATTAGTGCATTCCAAGAAAAGGAGAGAAAGGTTGATGAGCTTACTCTTGAGCTCAAAGCAATAAAGGATATGTTAGGAGATACCCAAATGGCACTAAAGGAGGCAAAAGATCAGCTTGCTGATTTCAAACTTTTCAGTGAGCAAGAGAATGAACAAAGAGCAGAAGAAATCAAACAAGTAATTGGTGAGCTTGATAGTCTTCGAGAGGAGTTTGATCTAGAAAGCTTCACAAGAAAATCAGAAGTTGCACGTGTAGATTTGGATTAGTGAGATGGATTTGAGCAAGAGGAAAGGGGTGACTAACAAATTCTTGACAATCCTCACTTTGAAGTGGGTGTCGAGTCAATTTATGATAATCAACTCTTTGCGATGGAGGATGAAGCATTTGATGAAGTTTCCAAGCATTAGATAGAGTGTGGTTCTCTGCTTTTTGATGATTTGAAATCAAACCATGAGGACATGTCGCACTTGGTGATTGGTAAACTTTTGAGGCTGCTTGATAATGAATGCATCAGTGAGGTTGAAGATGAAGTGTCGACACAGGATGTGTTGAAACATGGAGGCTACATCATGCCTAACCTTGAGGAGTTTCCAAGAAGTGATTTTGAGCTTGCTAGAATTTTTAGAACAGCGGTAGATAATGCAAGTTTAGAGTTTATTTGGCCTAAGAGAGTGGAAAGACAAGGGCTTAAACATGATTTTCACTCCCTTGATGATCTAATTCTCAGATTAGCAGTTGTTTTGACATATGCTTATCCTTCTTTGGGACGAAGTATGGAGACACCAATTGCTCTTAGCTCCTTAGATGGTGATGCTCTCATGATTGACTTGCAAACAAAGGCTAAAATAGTCATATCCTTCCATAGGAAACAGGAGGATGAGTTTATGATGGGAGTAATAAGGTATGCCATGGGGGAGCAAATTGTTTATGGCTCCTTGGTGTTTCGCATGAGAGACTTTTTTGGGGAGAAGATGCTTTTTGATGAGGAACACATGATCAATAGAATGCTGTAACACAAGCCTAGTGGTCTCACTTTGGGAGAGGTTTCCCGTGCCTAGGATTGTATGCATGGGAAAATTGTTGCTGTCCTCTCTCATTACAGCCACCTTATGAGTCCATCAACATTCCCACCGGTGGATTGGAGAGATATTTTGAGCAAAGGATAGCTCTATGTGGTGTTGAAGTCTCTAGAGAGGATTTTTCTAGCCTTGGACATGAGCAGATGTGTCATTTTGGATGATGATTTTCAGTGTTGCAGCGGTTGTTCATCTTCTTGAGTGCTGATTTTCCTAAAATCAGATCTCAAGTCAACCATTTCAGACTTGGTGGGCAGTTGGTGTACTTTTTTTCAGACTTTACAGTTTCCTAGCAAGACTGATTTATGGTTTCAAATGAGAAGAATGTCGAGTTGGGCAATCAAAATCTGTGTTTGGATAGTGTTCAAGCTCTAACCAGTGGCTATTCTTATACATTCTCTTGTACTTGTGATTGGGACAGCGAACCTCCGCTTGTTTTGGTTCATCATTCTGAGACTCTTTGAGTTGGAATAGAGAGAGCTTTTAGAAGCCTTCATGGTTGTGTGAGGTATTATGATGATATTTTTGTTGATCTCTTGTGAGGGATGGCTTTCCTTTTAGCGAGAAGATGTGAGGGAGTCATATATGCAGTCATGGCTCTACTAGACACCATGAGGAGATATGCTGAGGAGTACGGTTTTGAGTTGAGCAAACTTTCCTTCCTATTGCCCAGGATTGTGCTAGGCAGTGGCATTGCAGATATGGACTTCTCAAAGTCGTTTGGGCAAGAGATGCTACAAAGTATTGATTTCAAGCCTCCCAGGTTTTTCAACTTGAGTCTCATGGATGGTAATATTTTGGGGTTACACAGGAGGATAGTGCAAATTTGGCACGATGGTTTCACTGATGTGATCAGAGTGGTGCAGCATCGGCATGGTGGGTCCTTCCTAAGATGGACATGGGACCCTGGGATCCTACTTGGTTTTGCATGGATCAGTCTAATATTTCTAGAGTTGTGGTGGCATTGCTTGAGGACAAGCAATCTTTGGGAAGGACGAACTATAATGTCCTCGTTTTTAGCCCTACGCTTTACAATGGCGGTTAGCCTATTTTCGGAGGCCCGTAGGCTAATCAGAGGTAGAATTAGGGTTTCCTATTTTATAGGAGGTTTCCTTTTGAGTTTTCAGGAGTTGCATGTAGGAGTTTGGCAATTTGTCTTCTGGGTTTTTAAAGAGCTTCAAAGGGGGGTGACATGCATTTCAATCAGAGGATATTTTTTGGACTTACTATTTTTAGTAAGTTACGACGGTTGACCGATTTGTGTTCAAACTGAATTTGGAATCACTATTTTTAGCAGTATGCTATTTTTAGTAAGTGCTATTTTTGGCAGTACAGTCTAGCAACGACTTAGCACACCGTTTCTAATTCTGGCAGTGAGGCCGTTCTGTTTTGGCAGTGGCTTCTCTAGCATTCTTGGAGCTTGAAAAGGAAAGTTTTATAACTTAAGTCACATTATATTTCTAATGTGTTTTTGGACCCCCATGTCTAGGCTTCACAACTTAAGTTATTTTTAAAAAGGGGACTCTTGACTTGGACGCCTAAGATGGAGAAAAAATCATTTAAAATTTAAAATTTATGCCTCTTCAAGTTGGACACCCAAATATGAAGGATTAAATGATTTTTATTAAACATAATATTGCTCCAAATGTGGCATCCCTTTTGGAGGGAAAAGCAAATTCAAACTTTTGGGTTTTGAGCTTATAAAGAAATCCCTCTACCTATTCATTTGGTATCCATTATCTTTTCATGATGAAATGTTGCTGAATTTTATTCAGACTCTTGCTTCGGGATTGGAATACCTCCTAGCCTTTCTTAGTTTCGAGTTTGCAAGATAACTCATAGCTAATTATTGGTGCTCCTTCATCTTCAGAGGGTGCAACTAAGCTTCAACATGATGGCTTCATTTGATGTTTTCTGATTTTGGGGTGTAATAGTGAGTTTTCTTTTAGTTTGTTCCTTTTTGGAGTGTTTTCTTCAGTTTGCAAGTTGCTGGTTTGTGTATGGCTGAAGTACGTTTTGACTCGCATTGATTTGAGGAGTCAAGAGCTTGTTTTGGGTATTGGACCTATGCATTCCTCATACTTGGGCGCCTCATTGCTCAATGTTTGGTGATTTTTGGTGAAGAATCAGATTTTATGACAATGTCGCCCATTTCAAGGAGGTCGTACCTTTTTTTAGTGCATTGGGAAACGTGCAAAATAAAATGGAGCTGTTTGGAGGAGTTTGTCTGATTATACTTGGTCGCCCAGCTTCTAGGCATCATTTGCCTTTAGTTTGAGGTCATTTGGAAAAGATTTGAGGGAGATACGTGCATTTTGGTGATTTCTAGGGTTGCTGTTCAAAAAATCAGAATGCTGCAATTCTGTATCAGACCTGGTATTTTCTACATTTTATCATATTTTCCTAATGCTTATCCTTGTATTTGCTTTGGAGAATATTGTCTAACATTTGGGCTTTCAAGTTGCTAAGAATATCTCAATTTCATTGTAAAAGATCTTAATATTGTAACATTGATTCAACAGTACTGATCAGCTTTTCATTTCTGCTCTTTTTCCATTAAGGTTGGCTTGCTGCCTTGTTGCTTTCCTTTGTTACGTGCTGAAAAGTGGAAGAGGCTAGCTTGCCGCCTAAACAATTTTATTTCCATTTACTTTCCTTGTAGCCCACTGAAAAGTGGAAGAGGTTGGCTTGCCGCCTAGGTACTGTCATTTTCTGTATTGGTCGGCTTGCTGCCAATATCATTGTATTTTCAGTTTTTTCAGTTATAGCTAATAGATCCCCTTACATCGTATGCTCTCACCTTGCCCACTCTGGGATCAGGGTGATCAAAAAGTGAAGGGTTGCTTCCAAGTTTTTAATCTCTGGGATCAGGGTGATCAAAAAGTGAAGGGTTGCTTCCAAGTTTTTAATCTCTGGGATCAGGGTGATCAAAAAGTGAAGGGTTGCTTCCAAGTTTTTAATCTTTCATTTGAGCTAATGCTAATGGGTTAAGTTTGTGTTGAAAAATAAAAAAAAAACTAAGGGGGATATTATAGGCAGGTTTGCGAAAGTTGCTAACATGTAAGAAAAGTTGGATCTTTACCTCCTAACTATGTCTTGGGATTGTAGGTTTTTGTCTCATCTTCACAAAAGGTGCCGACTTGCATGCAAGTTTTGCTTCCTCTTCGTGACCAAGAAAATCAAGCTTTTGAAACTTATGTGCAATTTTGTACAAGCTACACAACTGCATGGAAGGTCTGATATCTCACTAGAATAATGTAAACCTAGAGGTTTCAAATCTTTTGCATAGTTTTTAAAAAACTGTGAACATGCATGAAAAGTTTGAATCTTTGCCTATCGTATTTTTGAAACTTTTGCAGAGTTTTGCAAAACTACTCAATTGGATGAAAACCTTGAGTCTCAGCTAAGCAAGCAAATCGGGTTTTCAAATCTTGGATGTAGTTTTGCAAAAAATGCACAATTGTTTGAATGTTCTAGGTTTTCCTCTTTAGCTCATTTTGAGATTTCGATTTAGGATTTTTTTGTGAATTTTAGATGATCAAATTCACACCTAAACCATCTTTTAATTGCCCATAAGTTGAGATTCAAATAAAAATTCATATCAAAATATTTGGGCAATTTTCGACAAGACCATTTGACTAATACATTTGGAGGACTCAAATTTTTAGTACACTATTGCCAAAGGGTCAAAGATGCAGAGGAGTTGATTGAAACCACAAATAATGAATCTACTAGGCCATCCTCTTCAGAAGACATGGAAAAAGCTCTAGTGTAGCAAGTGAAATTTAAGAGGCTTTTTAATACTATAATTTTAAAGTCACTTTTTGAAAAAGTTTGTTTATTATAACATTTAAAGTCATTTAAAAATTAAAGGTGCTTTTTAATTTCAAAAAGATAATCTCAGCCCTAACTAACTTAAAGTTAGTTATTTTGTCTATATATTGGGCAATTTGAGCATTGTTTAGCACTTTTTGGCATTTTTCACAAGTATTGTACAAAGAAGAGGGAACACGGACTTAGCATTCTAAGATTTGGGAGAATAATAAGACTCAAGATGTTGAATCTTTGATTTGTTCTTGGGGTTTATGTCATTCTTAAGTTTGGTGTGGATCATGTTCTTCTTTTTGTGTGTGCTTTTTTTTCCCTTTATTTCCTTATTTATTTGAAAACATAAAGAAGTTTTCATTAATAAGAAAAAAATAAAAATAGTTAAGCTTAACTTAACAATGTTTTTATAAGTATGATTTTTACCTATTGTACCTCTTAAAAAAAGAGTAATGGGGAAATAGAGAAATTATTGAAATATGGAGTTGATACCACAATTCCACTTTCATGTTCTTTTAGTTGTTGACACATTTTAACTCCATGGTCTGCAACACCCAAAAAAATGAGACTGTACCCTTGTGTAGCTGCCTCTAAAATCTTTTTCGCAAACATGACAATTCCACACCATACTCACCCCTGAATTTTTTCGCTTTTGATCCACAAGTTTAACATATTGGAGAAGGGGGCAAGCCTTTGGTGAAATGGTGGGGCTTCTTGCCTATAGAGCCAACAACCAAGGTTCAAACCTCGCGGGGTCGCTATCTACCGCGTCAACAATGGAGTTTTCTTACCCTGGTGTTAAGGGGAGGCTCCTTGGTGAAATGGTGGGGCTTCTTGCCTATAGTGCCAACAACCAAGGTCCAAACCTTAATATCTTTTTTTTAGGGGCGACCGTTTGGTGAAATGGTGGGGTTTCTTGCCTGTAGAGCCAACAACCAAGGTTCAAACCTCGTGGGATCGCTCCCTACCGCGTCAACAATGGTGTTTGTTGTTTACCCTCGTATTAAGGGGAGGCTCCTTGGTGAACTAGTGGGGCTTCTTTCCTGTAGTGCCAACAACCAAGGCCCAAACCTTAATTTAAAAAAAAAAATTCTTTCATACATAAAATAAAATTAGAGAAAATGGATGGAGGCGAGCAAAATTTAGCAGGCTACGAGGATGGTGCACAGCTGGAATAAAGGCATAGGCACCGTTGTGAGGACGATAGCCACAAAGAATATTTGTTGATCAACCTTTCTATGGAGGCCCATATGGATATTCAGATGCTGAGCGAGCTTGCTATAATCTGTCGGGTTGTTAGCCCTAGATGTAGTCAGGAGGATATTCGCTCCTGGCTTGCTAAAAATTGGAAATCCATGGCAATCGTGAAATTTCTCCCTAAGGGTTTTTTCACTGTGATCTTCACTTCGTCCGTGGATCGGGACAAAATTCTACAAGGTGGGCTTTGGTTGATGGGGTCAAACCCTGTTTATATGCAAAAATGGGTTGCAAACTTCGATCCAGTGAAATTAGAGCCATATGACAAGCCTATGTGGATTCACATGTACAATCTTCCGCTCGAGTATTGGGTTGAGGAATGTATAGAAAAGATTGGGTGCTCCTTGGGGATCTTAATGAATGTGGATTCGACAATCACTGAGGGGCTCTTTCCTATATCTCCGAATGCAGATAGCTGCGGTCAACAAGGTACCTAAGAAAATTCAGCTATGCATTTAAGGGAACCATAGGATCATCTCCGTGGAGATCGAAGAAGATAAATTTTATTGTAGCAAGTGTGGAAGCAGATCACACAATGAGGAAAAGTGTAGAAAGAAACCCAAAACAAAAAAGGTTTGGCGGCCAAAATTCTTAAGCAATGGCTCTAATCAAAAGTTGGCGAACTCAACCTCGAAAATGGATGTTCCGCCAAGCGTAGGAAGGAAGGGTTGCCCGGATATATCACCTAATGGGTTGCTGGACACAGCCAAAGCAACAAGCCTTTCGTCCCCTCGACAATTGAAGGACAAAAACCCTGGTGATTATTGTGCCGCTTGCATAGAGGGGTTGCTAGATCGGCGGATGGAATGTCTGTCTGAGTAGCAGAAAATGGGTGATCCCTTAGTCGTTATCTTGACGGACTTGGAATCAGGTGAGGATGAGATTGAGGCTGACGATCTTGACATAGTGGAGCCACGATGCATCAGCCAATCGACTGCCAAACTTCTAGGGTGCACAAAGAAGGGTCAGGGGAGGAAATCATGGAAGCAACTAAGGGAGGAGAATGCGGAGGTGCTAGGGCTACCTTCCGTCAAGGATTTGTTGAATTCCAAGGGAGCCGGTGCCTCCCTTGGGAAGCCTGGAGGACAGTAACACGATTTGTCTAGGCCCAATGGCCCTGACAAGCGGTGTTGTACTAAGCATCTGTTAGATTGTCTACAAGAGTTTTAACAGTAACAAAATAAGCTCTGAAGAAGGCGAACATCTCCTTCTCATCAGACATTGGTGGGATTGATAGCCTGCCAAAGATACTCTCTCACATGGACCATTGGATGCCCAGGATTCTCAAACATTATGGATCGGTTGGACAGATATCGATATTGTTTGGTAGCTTTCTTGGCCTTTCATATAAGTTAGCTGAAGATGATATCAATGCTCAATGGCGACTGCTCATGAATCATTTCTTCTTGATGAGATTGGTGGTTTCAAGAGGTTTTGCCATATGGCTGGGTCAGTAAATTTCACCAAATTCAAGTATCAATGTGATTCACACAATGATGAAGTGCGCATCTTGTATAGTGTTGGTACTCTTACGGTTGTGGATCTCAATGCCACTCAAAGATAATGTTTGGGCTTGGGATCTTCGTTGTAATCTGATGGGAGCTCGCTCAATTGTGGAAAATGAACTTATTTGCATATTTGTTTTTCTTGAAAGGCTTGGTGCATTGATGAAAGATACACTTAGTCCGCATTGGAATATAAGCCTATTCCACTACCATAGTTAGGGTTAGATGGGTGAAAATGTTTATGTGGGCATGCAAGCTCCAGAAGAAGACATGGAAGATTTTTCAGTTCAACACTTTTGGATACGAGTATGAGGATGAAAGGCAAAATTGAGCTTTGAAACTGCTATTCACTAAGTTGGAAGGACGATCCATGCTCGCGGTTCTAAGTTGTAAAGATGCAAACATTCTCATCTGGTAGATTATGTTGTGTAGTATGGGTCAGTCCCAAATTAGGTCTCTGGTTGCTATATTTATCTGTTGTGTGAAGGGTTTCTAGTATTGTGATCTCAGAGGTACCTTTTAGCAGCCTCATTCTATGTGGGTGAAGGTGGTCCTCTTTCTTGGCCTTTTTGTGACTCTTTGGGTCGGAAGCAGGCTTTTGTGCTTCCCATTATTGGGTTTGAAGTTGTCCTCCTTTTATGCTTTTCTTTTAATGGGTGCTGCCCCACATGCAGCAATTTACCGAACAAAAAAAAAAACATATTGGAGAAGAGGTTTTCTCTTGTTGAAAGGGCCCTTTGCATATGTTTCCATGATTTGTGAAGGACACTTAAATGGGTTTGGTTGCTGTCCACTACCACCCTCAACACTTGCACTTTTATTTCTACCAACTAATTCCACGTCATTCTCACTTCCACTCTCACTCTTACTGCTGCTCTTTTTTTTTTGAGATTGAATGCAATTTTAATCTGAAAAAATACAAAAAATAAAAAAATCAGACATTTCATGCTTCAAACTTTGAAAAAAAAATGGAAAAAAAAATGGAAGGAAAAACTTACCTCTTTGAAGGATTTGCAGCCCACTGCCCTAGATTGGATCTCTTTTCCTTCTATCCCCTCTTTTTTCCACTCACACAAATGTTGAAATGAGTCAAAATGGTGAACCTATTCCCCTTTAGGGCGTGTTGGGAGGTAGGGGCCCACAAAAACATAAACAAAATGTTTTTTTTTAAAGCTTAAGTGATTTAAAAAAAGTAAAATATAAAAGCTTGCCACCGGGGATGTCTGGTCATCCTCAGGAAGGTTGAGGGACATCCCCTGCCGTCCTCGGGACGGTCGGATGCCCCCGGCGGCAAGTAGGGCCGTCCCTTGTTTTCTAGGATGTTTCCAAAGGTTTTGTGCAAATTGGGGATGCCTAGGGGATGTACCCAGGCCGTCCCCGGGATAGGGACAAGGTTTTTAAGCCCGAGGATGCATCTCCAGGTAACATAGTCAGTAACATATTTGAAGTGCCTAACAGTTGCCAAATGGAACACAACCATCAAAAACCACTTACAACTAACTCCTAAGGACTACCCAAAAGTCAACAAGCAATTAATACGTAGTTGGGTACAAAATTACAAAACAAGTTAATTATTAGGAACTAAACAATGTAGTGTGCTGTCCACCAGATTGCCAATCAAATCTGAATGAAAATGCTTCTAGCTATATGGAAGGCCATATTTTAGGAGTTATAATTTAGGAAGAAGAGCTTTGGATGACTATGTTAGGTTTATTAGTCTCTAAACTTTTCAATATAGTTGGTATGATTTTTCCAGTCCATGAAGTAAATTTGAGTGAGCTTTTGGATTAACTGTGTATGAGTTTCAATCTAGTTTTATTAGTCTCTAAACTGTTCAATATAGTTGGTATGATTTTTCCACAGTCCATGAAGTAAATTTGAGTGAGCTTTTGGATTAACTGTTCAATATATTTACAGTGCTTCCTTAAAATTTGAGTCCTATATGTTCATTGAAATACTTCAAATTTTGCATGCTTGGTTCTCGCCTTGAGGGTCAACCTTAAGTTTCACAATGAGAGTCTTTTTAGTTTTTATCTTACAGTGTTCTATCATTATTCTTTGTTGAATTATTTTGCATTGTCTTTTGAACTATTTAGAATGGATACACTCAAAAGGAGATTTATGTTTGTTGCAAATAGAATGCACTCTGTTTCAGCTTTCAAAGAACCAAGACATTTTTTATGCATGAAGTCCAAGATATTCTTTTCATGTTTCAACTAGTTTTCACATGGTTGAACTAGACTGAATGTTTTTTAAGTTAACAACTAAAGCTCTATATATTTCTTTCAATCTGATGAGCAATTTGTTAATGAATTTGACAGTGTGGCAAAGGCTTGAAAGGGAAAACAATGATTTTTTCAGGAAGTATTATATATGGTTAAAAGTAAAAGAGCAAATCTTGCTATTCAATCATCTGCTTGAGCAACAGCACCAGGTCATGGTAATGGAAAGTGCACTAGGTATGTCCTCTTTTCTAATGTCTACAGAAATATTGAGATGCACTCAAATCCTTCCAAGCATTTAAACCTTCAAATCCTCTTTTATGAAATTGTAAGGGTTGATGCTGTAAATAATTTCTATGAATGCAAAACACAATAGGTACTGAACTTCTATTTTATTATTCTTAGGTTCTGTTTGTCATGATTTCCTTCCCCACTTACTCCTCACTTCCACCACTTGTCTGTTCCCCCTTTGCCAATGTTTGAATGGGATAATTATTGATGTTGTACAATCTCGTTGAAATATTGTGTACTTTTATTACTAGATTTTCAACAATCACAGCTTCAAACAAATATGCAGCCTCATGTTGTTTCCAGTGAGCTTGCTAATCAGCATATGCAGCACAACGCACATTCATCCCTTGCACATCTTGGAGCAGAGTAGGATTTTTTATTTTTTTTTAATTTCCTCTGTTTTCTGCTTACATTCCAATTTATTTATAATTTGTGATTCCAATGTGCAAGCATGATTCCGAAACTGACATAATATCAATTGCAGTAGCAAGGTAGACAGGGTCATGGAGGGGCCTACCCCTATGCATTCATCCATATATGATTCTACATCCATGAGTAATGTGGATTTCAATCAAGGTTCAACAATGCTTGGGAGTGAAGCTTTTTTCTCTAACCCATCAATGCTATCGGGTACTCCATATACAAACTGTAATATGGTTGATCTCAATGGGGATGGATTCTTACACATGGGAAGTTTGGAAGGCATGCCAGGAACCACTGGCCAGTCTTCCATAAACAGGAGTATGCCAGACTTGAGGACAGTGTTCCAACCTAGTCAAGGTACAGTATAATTTTCTGAATTTTTAATTATTAGAGCTTGTTACATAAATTTTTTAATGGAAACATTTTCAACTTATGAAACCAAAGAATGATTTCTAAGACCAAACTTGTGAACTTCAACTTAACCAATTGCATAATTCCAACATATGAAAAACGTGAAGAATTTTTTTTTTTTTTCATCTCACCTGGGAATTCATGTTATGGATTAACTAATTTTAGTACTTCCATGCCTCACAGGGAGTTTTTCTGGCCCCTCGTTTTCTTCTTCCAGTATGGGTGCTTTTATGAGTACTCCCTTTCAAAATACAGGCAAGTGTTTTAGCAGATTATTGTTGTCATGATTTTTAGAAACTTCTGTGATTAATATATTGCATGTATTTAACATATGATTTCTTGCAGGTGAGCGCAGAACTGTCGGACCTATGACAGAGCCTATGTATGATTCATATGAAGATAAGGTATTACAGTATCCTTTTTTATATGACTTGCAATTCAGTTGCACCTTGTGAAGCTGAAGCTAGAAAAAATGGACAGACTTTGTTCACATGTCTCTAGTTAAATGTATGTTTGTATGCTGTCTAGAAGAGGCTTTATGTTCATTTCTGTTCTTACAGCATTAGTGTTCAAGGGCTAGCGGTTGAACTTGAGACCACATGTTAACTTCACAAGGGGTCTTAATGTCATCACTTGTCTGACCCTGGACATAACACTTCTTGCCCAGTTTACAATGTACCTGCATTAAGCAAAAGCATGAAGTCAATTAAGATTCATATAGTTCCATTATGCATTGCCCTCTCTTTTGCAGACAGCTGATTCAATATTTTTCCTTTTATCGAAAAGGCATATTAGCATGGAGTTTACTTACATTACATCCATCCTACCCTCTCATGTCATGTCAACCACAAGCCTCAAAAAATTTAACACAAAATAGTAAAGAGAAATCAAACCTCTTGTATGGTTTGATTTAATCAAGCAGCACTTTATCACTGAAACTGAACCACTTCCCCTCTCTTTCAGCATATGGAAGAAGAAACACCTGATGAATTAAAACTATTTTAAGGAATTATTGCATTCAGTTTTGACTAGTACAACAGGTCACCATTGTATAAGATCCTTAAAAACTTTTAATTTAATAGCTTACGAACAGAATTTGTAAGAGGCAAATTCATTCTCATCTCATATTTTTTTATTACAATCTTCAAATATATTTTTCATGGTTTTAACACTTTCTAAATAGCATTTATTAAATTGTTTGTATTGAAGTCCTGGCTGCATATAAATATCAATTTATGAATTGCTTAGCATCATTCTTTTAAGAGCAGAATTAGGTATTACTATTTTCTATGATATCCTTCACAATTAATAATATCTTTGCTTCTGCAGGATTTAGACGATTACATGCATATGGTCCAAGGAAGGCGACAATGAGGACAAGATTGTGTACTATAGGTTGGCAACAGAAGATTTGAGGCAGTGGTCCAAGAAAGACAGCAACAAGGACAAGACTATGTGAAATAGTTTGGCAAGCGTAGTGGAGAGAAAGAACCCCAACATTGCCTTAAGCAGTCTGTAGAAACACATTCTTTTCTAGACTAGAATCAATAAATCTATTCATTGGCTTCTTCCAGAAGAAAATAAATCTCTTCACCGCAAGGTGGAGATCATACTTCTCTTTTCATAAGCAATTAATTAAAGTTGCCAGTTCTTTTAGTTTTAATAACACTCTCTTGAAGCTGTAGCCCCATCTTGTACTATACAACCGTGGGAAGTTGGTCATGTAATGTCTGAAGAGTTAAAACTACAGAAACCTTACTGATACCGCCTTCAAAGCTCTTACTCTAGAATCCTTATTTAATATGCTACTTGTATTTGTTTGCCAATGTATAGAGAGAAGTGAGATGCTTTCCTCCCACCAAAAAGCATGCTTCAAAATTAAATATTCTTGTGCATATAAGTATGCGGTTCTGGTTGAATTTACTATATGGAGCATTGTATGGACCATGTTTTCCCAACACCCAAAATTTTTTTGCGAACTATAATTTTTAGGAACACTCCTATCAGGTGTACACTATCTTGTGTATGAAAAGCAAAATTAAAGCATGTATAAATTACATTACAGGGACTAAAAGCATGGAAGAACTTGAGCACACTCAATATATGTTTTAGAGTTGCCATCTTTAGTTTGTTAAATGATTGTTTAGCATTGCAACCTGTTTGGATTCGCATTTCAAAAACATGACCACTTTGCCATAGTGTTAATTGTTAACAGTAAGACTGATTGAATGATTTACAGCATGATCAATTTGTGAGTGAGATTGTGAATGATTTTCATTTGATTTGCTATGGGATGTGGTATGCAATATATAAATGAATTAATATGGTTATGGATTTGTTTATCAAGAATGGAAAAGGAATACCTGTATTGTTAAATATCATCTCAAGCTACGTGCATGTGGGAAAAACAACTACAATCTAAGTATCAGGATGATAAACTAATTGCACATTCGAAGGAAGGATGCATCACTCTTTCCATATGCATGAATTTATGCCAGTATCAAACCAAGAGCTGTGCGTTTTTTTCCAAATGTCTAATCACTTCACTGAATTTGTGGATATTTTTATTTAACTTATAGAGTCTAGGATTTTTGACGGAAAAAAGATAACCTCTTTCATGCCCCTGTTAAAACTATTCCACCTATTTCCATGTTTACTATGTAAATAAGTCTAATTTCATCACTTTCATTTCAATGTGGGTAATTTTAAGTGTTAGTTGTAAATGGAAAATATTAATTTTCTCATTTTCATAAATATTGTATAGTATTTGTCAAGCTATCAAGGCTGTTTTCTATGCACTTATAAAATGAAAAGGTATTGTCATTTTTAATTTAATTTTCTTCTTGGGGTAGCAATTCACCGAAGAAGTTATTTCCATTTTGTTCTTTGGATGGAAAATACTATTTTTCTTTTTCTCCCAAATATTGTATAATATTCTTGTGAAGTTATTAAGGCTGTTCTACGCACTTTTGAAATGCGAGAGTATGACATTTTAAATTAGATCTCCATATTGCGGTAACAATATTTTTTTGAGTTATGGGTAAAGTTGGTTTTTTGAAGGGGCACAAATCTTTTAACATCATTAAAACCACATATAAAACAGTAAGTTCAAACAAACCATAACTTAGAAACTAACTAGACAAGAGATTAAACAAGGGCGGAACGATGCTAAAAGCAAACAAGAGGCACAAAGCAAAAGCAAAAGCAAAGATCTCCCAAACACTTGCATCAATAATTTTTGTTTGTACGTTTGGATCTTAGTTCTAAAGTACTTTGGTTGCCTGTAGCAACTGCATTAGTTGTTTCTCTAATGTGCATTTCCTTCATATTTGATCTTCCTCTCTATGTGACCACCTCAATATCTGCCACCCTCCTAGTTCAAGAGGTAGAGAATTAACCCGTTTTCATTGATCATCCTTCCTATCAGTTTTTGGAGAATTATATTTAAGTGGATCCCCAAAAGACCTCTACACATCACTACGTCCCTTTGCAAGAGATAAAAACACCTTTCTCTTAACTTGAGAGGAGGGCAAAAAGTCATTCCTTGCCCTTGCTCCAATTGCACCAAACCCTTCAACAACGTTTTCTTAGGCTCTTAAGCAAAGCAAGAAACGGTAGGACATTCCTTCTTGGAGGAAGCCACATCTTCAAAGATCATCTCTAGAATGAACTCAACTTTCACACACAAACCCCCACGAAGGCATTCTAAAGGGACAATAGGGGACCATTCATCCTTTTCTACGAGCACAAAGAAAGTAGAAATCGTTGCATGGTTGAAAATATTAGAAGCTTTCTTATAGTTTGCATAGATCCTCTTTGAATTTGGATCTGGAACGCTGATCTTCCTCTTGCTCATCTAGTTGACTTATATTCCTTCTTAGAAGAGGGCATCCTAAATGAGAGCAGGAAGCCCTACTTTAGACCGTAAAGACCAACTTTCTTAGAAAGTGAGAGTCTAAAGTTTACTTCTTTATATTTCAACCATTTGTATAATGTGAATCCTTTTATTCAATTGAACTACATAAATCACTCTTTGAACATTGGTTTCTAAGCCAACTATTTGTGTGACTAGAATGTATATTTAAGTATCTTATAGGATTGCTATTTCATTACACTGGAACCAAGAAAGAGGTGTTGTGAGTAAACTTTTTATTCCTCTATACGCATTCAGTTAGAAGCAAATCAAAACAAAATGGATTAGTTTTTACTGTCAATATTGACATGGAAGTCGATGCTCTGAAGAAAGGGGTTTGCCCAATTGAAAGTTAGGGCAATCATTTTCTCATATTGTCATAGATGTGCTACTTCTATAACTAATTACTTGGCCAATTGTGCCATCGATCAAGACCCTATAACTGTATGTATAGCAGTCACCCTTCCTCTTTGGTTGATTTGGTTAAATGTTTGCATTTTAAACCTCCCTAATTTCCTTTAATCTCTCCGCTTTAGGGACATAAGATCCCCTCTCCAAAACGCTGACGATTATTATTGGAACATATGGGAAGCCAGTGATAGATTTGGTCTTGGTTGGCTCGTGTGATCCATCTATATCCTTAATCGCTCTTTTTCTCTTTCGCTTTGGGTGCGTTCATTATTAAACAATGGTTGTTCTTGTTGGCATTATAGTTGTGGCATCATGTTAATATTAGGCACCTAGCTTTTTGTCTGGGGATTTTGGTTGCCAGTCTTATGGTGGTTGCTTAGTATCATGGTTAGGCATAAAAGGTCTTATGTTTATGATCCTTGTTGAAAGGGTAGTCTATCAGACAAGCAGTTGAATTCCATCTTTTCATGCTCTAGGCTGCAGGGGAGCAAAGGAGTTATTTATTTTACCTTTAATATATATATTTTTATGGCTCCTAAATATCTAACTCAAGTTATTTAGTTGAAAAATAATTATTTTCCATTGTATAAATTTAATACAAAACAAATTATCTTATATTTAAATAGAAAAAATGGCTAGAATAAGAACTACTTGTAAATAATCTTTTGCTTTCTTGGTCACGATCTTTCTTACATGTTATCATTTACCACTTTCGACACCATTCAACTTGGGCAAATATACTCAAACCTTATGAACTACCTTTTTGATCGGGAAGATGTATATTTTGTGATTGTGTCTTCTAATTGCTCGAAACTCGTGAATTTTGAAACAATTTTTTTTTCTCCAAATGTTTCTGAATAATCTTCTTTTTCTTTCAAGCATCTTTGTAAAGTATTATAATAAATTCAACTCTACTGTCTTAGCAGCTTTAAATTTTTAATTTTGCATGAAGATAAAAGTAAGTGTTTGAAAAATTCTTCGAGCAAATGCTTATTCAAGAGAATGTCATGTTAGAGAATCTGAAGTTCCATGAAAATTGAGCACTGTTGTACCAATTTTCTCTCCATATGTCTCTAAGCCTATTTTTTATTTTAAACATCTTTGTAATCCAAAAAATAATAATAAATTTAGAGATCATGATAGAACACAACTCTAGTAGCTTTGAACTTTTAATTTTACATCAAGAAAATTAATAACAAGTTTTAAAGCTTCTACATCTAGCAACAAGATCAAGCCTCTACAAACTAATCACACAAAACAATAATGCTCATCAAGACATGACCTCACCTTATTCTTCTCTCATGTATTTAAAGCAAGGTCCTTTTCACAATTTCTTCCTATAATTTGATTCTAGGCTTTTTTTTATTGATTGATTATACTTTTCTTGAAGTATGACGTTTATGAATATATGAAAGAAAGGCAAAAGTTACATAGAGATAAAACAAAACAAAACAATATATAATATCGTTAGACATGCCTTATGCATGGAGTTGGTATGAATTGATATAAAATTAAAAGCACTGTTAATACCAAGAGTGGAAAACATTCTATAAGATCGAAACTTCATTAGCTAGAATTCCAAGTGTCCATCTCTTCTATTAGGGGAGAGGGGTCAATAGTTGTGTAGGGTCCAATAGTTGTGTAGTCAATTGTGATTATTCATATTAGTACTAGAATGAATTAATATTGTATCTTGTATATAGTCATTTCACATATTAATCAAGATATTACTAAATATTTGACATTATGGGATCAATAGTTGTTCACTTCAAAATTATAACCCCCAAGTACAAAAAACATAAATACATTCACGAACAAGTGAAATAAATATATTTTTGTCTCAAATAAAATATCATAACTATCCACCATAAGTGTGTCATTTATAAAATTTAATGGTTATTTAATATAATAAGACACTCATTTAAACAAGTATTGTTATCATAGTAAAAAAATATTGTTCTTATGTGTATAACTATTGGGGTAGCAATGTACAAGCATTGAAGTATTTCATATTAATAGTTTGTCCTATCACAAATATAAAAGGTGAGCACAATGAATACCATGTATTTTTTCATTAAATGTGAAAGATTTTCAAAAAGTTTTAGTGTTCAACTATTGATCCATTTTTGTTTGATATAAGTTGTATTTTAAATAATTATGTGTTGTTTTTATAACAAATAGTTTTTATGTGTTCAACTTTTGGTCCATTTGTGTTGAATATAAAAACTAGAGATAACAAAGATTTATCATTACTAATAAATATTTGGTCCATTTAGGTTGCATATAAGTTTTATTTTAAATAAAAATATTATATTCTACAAACAAAAAATGATATTTTTTTGTTTTACTACTAGGGGTACCATGATTAAGTTTTGATCGAATCTTTAAAAAGTCAAATTTTGGATACTTCTCAATAGATGTGTTGATGTGGCAAGTTGCATGATGAGTCACACTTCCTAACCTTAGTTATAGATAGATAAGAGGCTAGTCCATATTAAAAAAAAAGAAGGGAAGGTCCTACAATATTCCAATTAATTGTTACATGTTGACAAAGTTATCCCACACGACTACTAGCCCCTCTCCCCTACTTTCAAAGATACCTTGGAAAATTCTCTTTAATTGAAATCTTTAGTATATTATACCTCATGGTCAATGTACACACATTCGTGGATTTTTTCTTCATTTTAAAACTTAAAATCATTTCAATTAAAATAATTAAAAAGTTTTTCATACAACTATTAAAATCTTATAGTTCAATTATGTTATTCATAAGTCAAATTATAGTGCACTTCAAACACGAGTTGAGCTAATAATTTTAGCTGTAATAAATAGCAAAATTCCTTTCCCCAATACGGACACAATAAAGTCAATCTTGGCCAAGTTTTTGTTTATCCAAGTTAGAGCTATGCTCAACATTGTAGTCTCTAGTACATTATACTTCATGGCCAATTCCATATTGGTGGATTCCGAGCAGTAAATTCTGTTTTCTTCTTTTCGAACATTAAAACATCATTTCAATAGACAAACTGTAAAATTTGAAAACATATGAATCACTCGGAATTGTATGCGTCTCTAGACACAACACACTAAATGTGTGCTGATATTTAACAACGATGTTTACTATTTTATTTATTTAGATATCAATTTTCATGTATACGTATAACTTCCATCTATTAGTGCATTAACACGATATTTCATGTATTTATATATACATTTAGTCTATTGCAATATTCTAAAAATAGTATTTCTACTCTATATACACAAACAAAGAAATATTGTTATTTAAGTTTGGAATACGTTATACCATCATTTTTGTGTGTAGGTTACATATATACTAAAAATTTTATGAATATAAAAATAACACATAGATAATAAATTTGTTAGTTCAGTGATGTTGCCATCATTGTGATAATCAACACCATAGGTCTGATAAAGACAACGCGACTTTTTCACATAATAGCAGGCATATAGCCATCGACAGTAAGCTCATTTCTAGAGTCGCAAGAATGAATTTTGAAATTTCTGACGTTGGAATATAATAATTGTGAGACCGTCTAACAGAAACATATGCTTAAAGATTTGACTCAATTTGGTAAGACACTTGTGCTACTCACTGACAAGTTTGTTTATAAGAAACAGAGAGGCATAGACATTGAGATATTAATCTAAACAAGTAACCAAGAATTACCGATGGGACCGGAAATGTACAAACCTGAAAAATATAAATTGGGAGTCTCTGGCAGATAACTCCAGTGCCTAATATCGATGGAACTGTAAGACTAAATTTTAAAATCTCTATTTTAATGATACATGGAATTTAGTATTGCAACAGCCATAAGACTGGGTATGTTCAACTTATGCATATGCTTTAACATCAACTAAATTTGTTAACACGATTGTACCACTGACTGCATTGCCACTTATGATACAAAACAAAAGGCATCAGTCAGCTGATTGCTTTATTGAGTATACCATATATAGCAGTGCTTGATAGTAGAGTGAGGCCATTAACATGTATTCTTGAAATAAGTTTACATAGCTTATTATTCGTAATTAAAAACCAAACATAGCATCAAGTTTTTATCATATTCACTCTGATCTATTGGTTGAAGGTATGTTTAAGGTAATGTAATGAGCTTCTAGTATGCAGCAGCGATCGACACTGAATTCATAGTTATAGTCGTGAGATGCAGTTCTATTATTGACAGATGAATTATAAAGTATACTCGTATGATTTGTTAACACCAAACTGAAGAATGTGCTAAACAATTAAATAAAATTTGGTAATACAAGTGTAGCACAAAGTAATATATCTTACCAGATGTGAAATGATTAGATCAGGATAATGCCAAATGATACTTCACTTGTAGCTTCGTGAGTATAAAAACTTAAGATAGCAATCATACCATGGTACTACCGTTGCACCAAGTATAAATTGTAGCGCAGAATTCTAACATGATAATTACTAGGTACAATAGCAATATTTGCTTAGTTGATCACAGAAAAAAGCATTATAAAACATCACGACTTTAAAGGGTCGCTATATAAAAATGCATTTCAGCATGAAAGCTCCATTGCTTAGGCAAAGGTGCAAGTGAAGTTACTGCAAATACAAGAGCAAGGTCATATAACTTACTATTCTCATGTTGTAGAGGAGCTTGTTTTATCTTAAGATGAAATAACTTTTTACAACAAGGTACTTGGTATATTTTTCATTGAACTTGGAGAATGGACAGATACATAAAAATCTAAAGGTCACAAAGAGCGGTAACATGTCATGTATACCAGTCAAAACAATCCGAATTGAATTATGAATACCCAGACAAGGAATAAAAGAACAGCCGACATGTTTTAATATCTCACACAAAATTTAAACCATTGGTAACTGTTACTGAAAACTGAAATAGTAATTCAGCAACATTTCGCCAATGACAAAAAAATTAAGGTGAAAAATAACTCTTATGGATAAATTACATCCCTCAAAAAAGAATAGTGAATCCCTATACACAAAAAAAAGAAGAAGAAAAAATAACATTTCATGGGAAACGGCCAATGTCAATCAATTCACTTTTGTTAGTTTAAATATGCGGAACATTTGCCATTCCTCTAATACTGCTGCCTGCAATGCACGATGCTCAGCCTCCTCTGCAGTCAATGTCATTAGAGTTGAAGGTTCTTTAGGTTTCTCTTCAAGTGTATCAGTCTTCTCTTCTTCTTCCTTGGGAGGCTGTGGGGGTGGCTTGGCTGCTTTTAGAATGGCTATTTGCTCCATTGACCGTCTCAGTCTCTCAGCAGCTGCTGCCTTTACTTCCTCCTCTGCCATGTATTCTACTGCTCCATCTGTAAGATCATCTAACCAGTCTTGCAAATCAGCACCAATCTCATTCACCATAGATGCTTCAGATGCTCGAAGAACAAACTTGCACATCATTGTGGTGGTCTCATCCCCAAAATCAACATTCACGCTTACTTCACTTGCACCAAAGATCATCATGCCCAAGAATCCTCCATGCCATGTCTTTGCAGAATAGCATAGCTGTACAATGCATCATTACAGACAAAATATTAAAAGAGATGAAAGAGAAACAGATTCAGAACTGCATGACACGTATATAAGAGAGAGAGAGAGAGAGAGAGAGAGAGAGAGAGGAATGTCCACTAATGAACAAAGTGGATCGATGAGCCCAAAAGCACCAGTTGAAAGAGAAACAAATGCACTATTACAGAAAACATGTTAAAAGAGTTGAGAGAAACAAAGTGGGTCAATGTGCCTGAATCACCAGTTAAAATAACAAGAGCTAGTTAAAAGTAGAAATGAGCTCCAAACATGGTTCCTTGTTATGGCAGGCAAAGCCAATCAATGGCAAAGAACTCTCCTACCTCTTCATCCTGCATACTATTTTCCAGCTGCCCTTGCATGTGACACCTATGGCCACAACAGTCTTGTCCATTTGTCTGCTTTTCCTGGCTGGGAACTAAAAACTATAATGGAGAAGGAACGTGGTGATGCAACCGCAACTATTGCTAGTTGGGTGAAAGTCAATGAAAATCAGACAATTTTTTAATTTTTATCAAAGAAACAAAAGAAACCTCAATTATTGTTGGTTGGGCAAGAGTCGATCAGAATCGGCCATTGTAAAAAAAATTATCAATGAAACAAGGCATGATACAGGCAGTAATCAAAGCCCAAGCTGTGCCAATGTAGTCTTTGGTTTGCAAAGAGCACATTAGCTTACATCAGATTTTACAAACCCCTGTACTGATGGCAAGCCTTTTGTCTGCAGATGGCACTTCAGCTCAAGTCAGATCTTACAGGTCTTATAGATGCCTCCAAACTAACCCAATCATG
This sequence comes from Sequoiadendron giganteum, assembly GCA_007115665.2. Lineage (NCBI taxonomy): Eukaryota > Viridiplantae > Streptophyta > Pinopsida > Cupressales > Cupressaceae > Sequoiadendron > Sequoiadendron giganteum. The sequence goes on from CM021109.1 coordinate 521,364,854, forward strand.
AAAATCTGGAGGCTGCTGGGGAGGGTGGTTCAAACTTCATGTTAGGCCCCAGTGGATATGTCTTACATTGGCAGAGTTTTGCATAGTGATAACGACAGCCTTGATATATCAGAATATTCTCTCCCTAAAGACATTCTTACTTTCTGTATTTATCATGCATCTGGGATGTATATGTTGTCGAAAATATTACAAGAGCGCTAGAAGAGAATAGTATAGTTTGTTATGAATGGATATTCAGTCCTAGATCAGCACATGTTCAGCCAGATTGTTTTACTTCAGTGGCTCTTGCAGACAATAAGTTAAAGTTTGTTGGATCTCTACACTGATGCCCCTAAAACAGTTAATATGTATTCATTTCTCCTTAAGCTTTATAGTTTGTATCTGCCACTGAAATCCACAGCTTCAGGAGTCAGGTTGTTTCGTTATTTCATACATTTTACTATAATATGTTTTAAGTTGATTTAACTTTGTAGAGCTCTAAACACAAGCTAAAAACAACTACCCAGGATCTAGTCAGGTGGTGGGCCCTAAGCAGGTAAACCATTAACCTCTCAGAAAAGGCACAAATATCTAAAATATTACATATAACCATGTGAAAGGAAGACGTGTCTGTATTCCTTCTCCACATTAACCTTTTGAGAAGACAAGAAAGTATTAAAATCCCCTCTTGAGATCCATAGTAAAGCAAGTTGCCACCTCTGAAGTGAACTGTCGAGACATAACCTGTCCTTAACATTGTGAGTAGGGACATAAACATTAATGATTAAACAGAAAAGAGGATACATTAATAGAGTAGCAATACAAACACATGGCAGGAAGGGTGCAAATTATCTGGTCAGAATGCTCTCACGAATCTCATATTATACAACTTTAACTTGTTGGGGATTTTACATCATTCCCATAGATTATTATGGTCATATTGGAGTTTTTTGTTAGTGGTTGTAATTTATTTGTTGGTATTATGAGTTGTTAAAACGACTCATATTTTTAGGAGTTTGTTTATTTGTTATCCCGTAATAATGGAGTTGTTAAAGGGACCTTCTTATAATATAGGAAATACAACTCCTATATATATGTGTAATTTGTATTGAACAAATATATAAAATCAGACATTATTTGTTTATAAAATTTTCAAGCTTCTATTTTGTCTCTGCCCAAATTTCTTTCATGGTATCAGAGTTGGGCATCCAAAAAATAAAATCGTGATATCTCTCTCAATACTGAACAAAAAAAAAATTCAAAAAGTTCTGGAAAGCTTGGAACAAGTAAGATAAAACCCTGAAATCATTTGAAAATTTTCTGAGTATTTTGCGAGCAGTCTGAAGAGGAATTTGGATGTGATATGAATGCTGCGTAAAAATTCCAGCATCTGCAATGTAATTTTTATCCTTCATGGGTTATGGTGTGTTTGCAGGGAAGATGGAGTTTTTGCAATCTATGTAGATCGTGGGAATAATGGAGAAAAAACATGAGAGAATTTGAGCAAGCTTTAGTTGCAGATCCTCTCATGGAAATTCTTTAAAGGATTTCAAAGATTGCACAAGTTAAAGGTGTAGATCAATTCCAGCTAGCTTTGGATGTGCACACAAGCCGCCAATTTATTTGTTTGGAGTGCAAGGATCTAAATGAGTGCTATCACTCATATTATTCATATTTGATCTATGATAAATCACATTGGGCAACCTCCTTTCAAGACATGCAAATCTTGATGCTTTGCTACAGCTAGCTTTGGCTAAAGCATCTAGGAAAAGTAAGGTTGTGTCGTAGTCTCTTTTGCAATTCCCACAGGAAATGCTTGGAGAAGGAAATAAATGAGTCGATTTGCATTGGGTGAGTCATATAGTTTACGTTATAAAGCCTACATTTCTAGATTTAGTGTTAAATGATAGTTTTTATATTAAAGTTGAATTGTTATTATAGATAGTGTCATAGTTTAAAAGTCTATTAAAAATAGTGTGTTGTCATATTCAAGGTGTATCATTTTTTTAGAATAGGGTTCATTTCATGAGTCATTAAATATTTTGTCAAAAATCTAAAAGTGAAAAAAACTTGTCTCATTTGTAAATGGATGCATTATTGCCTGTACGCAGCATCCATATTAAAGGGGGGCATTCTAAAATTGAACCTCAAACTGAAATTTGCTAAGTAGCAAGCTTATTGGAGATTGGAGGCTGGAGGATATTTAGTGGCCTCTTGTTAGTCACTAACGATGAGGTTGTGAAATTGTTTTAGTGACAAATCAAATTGTGCCAAAATGACTAAATCCAAGATCGGTTTCTAGGTGGCAGCAGTAACCATATCATATCCTTTGTGATTAGAGTGGCAATGATCTATAATGGTGGCTACATACGCGACAACAAGGACTTGGTTCTCAAGATTTTTATGCTGTGGTTGGACATGTATGTCCCCAATCACAATTCTTTGTTGTTTGTGAATGGATGTGTTTGTCCCCATTCATAAGATGGTGTAAGTGATTGGAAGTGTTTGTCCCCAATCACATTTGTTGGGTAATTATGATTGGATGTGTTCGTCCCCAGCCATAATTGTTGTGAGCAAATGTGTGTGTACCTATTCATAATTGATGTTGGATAGATGTGTTTGTCCTTATCCAAATTTGTTGTAAGACCTTGGATAGATGTGTTAGTCCCTATCCTTGGTTCCATGGGTAGATGTGTTTGTCCCTATCCTTGAAGAAAGTTCAAAAGCATAATGAGGCAAGTTCCACTATTGCTTGTCATGAGTAGAAGTGTATGTCCCTACTCTTACATTATGTTTTTTTGGTGAGCTACTGATTATGGTCATCAAGTATTGTTAGCCTATCTATCCCCATTTAAAGAATGATGTAATATAGGGGGTTGTTGGGAATATTCCATCATTCCCTTAGATTATTAGTGCGTCAAATTAGAGTTATTTGTTAGTGGCTGTAATTTATTTGTTGGTACTCATATTTAGGAGTTTGTTTATTTGTTATCCTGGAATAATGGAGCTGTTATAGGAACCTTCCTATAATATAGGAAATACAACTCCTATATATGTGTAATTTGTATTGAACAAATATATAGAAGCGAACATTATTTGTTTATGAAATTTTCAAGCTTCTATTTTGTCTCTGCCCAAATTTCTTTCATAACTTTACCTGCAAAATGGGAGCCAAAGCTAACATAAAAAGAAGCTTGTGAACTCCAGTAAGAATGGCCTTGAGAATCTATACAACTTTACTATTGCCTACAAAATAAGAGCCAAGCCACTTATATTTTGGAAAAATAGGAAATCCTAAAAATTGTTTTAGAGAACTTGGCCTTTCCAAAAAATGTTCTTCAGTATAAAATTATAATCAAAATCCTTAAAAAGATGGGCTCTTTCAAAAATAGTATCTGCTTGCTTAGCACTGATCATCTTAATCCGAGTCTGACAAATTTGCAATTCCCTTTGCAACTGGTTTAACACAAGACTTGACAATTTGCCATAGATCAATTTTGATAAAGGCTGTCAAAACATTCTCCATCGGACCATCCTATTATGTCAGAGGTATTTTTACTACAAGAGCAATTTCAAGAACAAATAATCTGTGAAAATTCAAAGAAGGGTTCAGCTTGCTCAATTCACAACACCCAAGCGTACTTTTTAAAGGTCAATAAAGTTAGGTCTTTGATTTTGTTGATAAGAAAATCCACAGATGATGGTGACAATAATCAATGCTGTTGCAATGGCACCTCATCAATGAACAATGAACAATGAAATGAAATAATGATTTGTGGTGTGCCCAATTAAATTTTTTGCTTCATTAAGGCATTTTGTAAAGTAAAAAGTCTTGTAAAAATTGTCATCAAAAGTCAAAATTTCTAAAACTAGACTTGAGTCAGGATTTTTTGGGTTTATTGTCAAATGGATGCTAGCAAAACTTTCTAAAAATAGAATCTTTGTTTGGAGGGCTCTAACTGATTCTGATTGGTCGAAAATACTTCCTAATCAGGCTGGTCCAATTAGAATCGTCAAAATGTTAGGATTTCTCTGGTGGGTCAATTTTGCTTTTTTAGAGGGAAAAGCATGATCTTCGAAGTCATCAATGGAGGAAGGTCAGCTGCCAAATGTGTTGGCATATTGTTGTCATTGATGTCAAAAAGGGAAATCATGCAAGGGAGATTGATGGCATGATGACAGAGGATGGTTGTGAGAGTAGTGGACTTGGTTCTGGAAGAGTTGGTGCAGAGTGATGAAGACAAGAGCATGTATTTGAAAAATGTTACAAAGTTACTCAGATGGTTGCAATATTGTCATACAATGTTGACATATTGTTGCAGAGGGTTCTTCCAAGTGTCTGAAGAAAAATCAGAGTCTAGATTCGATGTGGGTTTTCTAAGTACATTCTAGATATATAATTTGCAAGCTCAGATGGTGTGTTGGATGCTTAGAAATGGTTTATGTCTACTCTCGAGCAAAATTAGGGTTTACTGGTTAAACCCTAGGATAACAGTCATGGTGTTCAAGCAGGTTTTCTATTTCATCGTTGACTTGTTATTGCAGGTTGCAGGTAGCTTAAGTAACAACTTGAGCCTTTGAAGTCATTTGGGGAACCAACCCCCTTTCCTATAGTCTACCGGCTCGACAAATATTTATTGGCCGTAATGCTTCCTATGTCACAAAAGAAATACTTGTCTTCATTTGATCGGAGAGAAGACGCCATATTGGGAGTTGTCTTAGAGTCCCCTCAACACAATGATGAGGCTTGATCAACGGTGAAGATTAAACGAGGTTGATTGAACGGTGCACGATGTATGAATGGTGGGACCTATGAAGGTGGCACATAGAGTTAGTGGAAGATGATGTCACGATTGGCAAGTGGCAACAAGTGGTTGCATTGACCAGGGCTATGAGCGGTGAACTTGATCAATGATCGTGACTGAACTGGTGATGGTCAAACGAAGGCGCTTCATCGAGGTGACAGTGGAAATTCGAAGAGATAGTCTCAAGTGTCTCTTCGACATAACAATGGCAGCAAGAGTTAGTGGAGAACGCTGTCACTAAGGTTCATCAGGGAGGCAGATGAATATCAGCGGGACTTAGTGGCTAGTCCCCTCGACATCCCGATAAGAACTTCATCAATGAGACTTTTGGATATTGGAGTAACTTTAGAGTCCCTTTGACACTCCGATGGTGGATCCAGTAGACATGTGGCGGCATATCACTTGGTCGCTTCACATCATTGTTGTGAAGCGAAGCGATAGGATGATTCTCGCAACGAGCGATGAATGGAAGGAGGTGTGACATGAAATAAGTTGAATGATGTGGCATAGGACAGGTGGTAACAGCCCACCATCCTACCAAAAGAAAGTGTCGATTCAGTTTGACCCTGCAAACTAGCAAGATTTTGACACGTGGCAAGGAACGAAAAGGTGGATGCCTTGTGGCGGTGATGTGGAACACATGGCAATACGGTGATGTGGAACACATGGCGATACGGTGATGTGGAACACATGCCGATAACAGGTTAATCAACAGTGCAGATTGAACAAGGTTAATCGGATGGTGCAGATGTGAAGGCATCTCATCGGGGAGACAAAAACATACCGATGGGACATAATAATGAGTCCCTTCCACATCCTGATAGCACCTCATTGGAGAGAAGGACGAAATGATTGGTCCCTTCGACATGCCGATAAGGTGGGACCTGACAGAGTGTCGAAAAAGGTGAATTATGACTGATGAGGACAAGTGGCGGCGTGTAATTGATTAATGTGTCAAGTCACACTAGTAATGTTTGTTGTATAATGATGATAGAGATGACACGTAGGCAGTAGGGACCACCCGATCAATGCTACAAGGAATTTCGGCAAGACCTTATATCGGTGTGAGTTGCTTCAACGTCTCTTTGACATTTCGATAGAACTTCATAGAAGAGACATTGCCATATCGGAGAGAGTTGCTTTAGTGCCCCCTCGACACAATGAAGTCATGGCGAAGAACTTGGTGGGACTCGATAGGGTGGTGGCGTTGGAGTATTGTGACGTATGATGACAGATGGCGAAGGATGATTGGAAGCGATGTATGTAGAAGATCGATGGTGGAGATCAAACTGAATTTGATCAATGGTGGTGATTGAATGAAGCTGATCGAAGAGACCTCCAAATATCGGAGTGAGTAATTTGAAGTCTCTTCAATGTAACGATATGTCAACTCACATCATTGTTGTGAGTTGCACGATGCTAACGAGGATGTGATGGATGGCAGAGATCAAGAGTTGAAGATTTGACATCGCGGATTGGATCTTGGTGCCCTAAGTGTGAATACAATAAGCGATAGGCATGAGATGAAGATCAATGGCAACAGTCTAATTAAAGCTAATCGGACGGCTGCGTTTTAAAGTTGTTGAGATGAACGGAGAGCCAGAGGACTGTGGCGCGAAGAGACAAGATCGACGGCCTAGATTCAAAGATCAAGATATCAAACGACTAAGTCCATGTAAACAAGGTTTCATCTGGTAACCGACACAGAGGAAAGAATTTATTGGTCCAACTGCATCTGTGACCAATGTTGGTGAAGATTTGATCGACAAAGCGACGACAGCTTGCAGGGGAGATGGAGAGTAGAATTAGATCACATAGTCAAAAGAACGCATTGAATGCATATCTGATTCTAGGGTTTTGTAGATTGCTATTCTTAGCAATTTCTCTGTAACCAAATTTAATGTGGAAGCGGCTCGATGCAAAGGTAGTTGTGACGAAGAAGATACCTGGTAAACCCTAACAGTGTTTCCAAATGAGTTGGACGGTGGTGCAAGGCTTGAGATGAACATGAAGCTTGCCGGTGAAGATAGCAAGTATGGTAAACCCTAACAAAGTGTTCCAAATGATCTGATCATGTGTGAGATTCTTGAGGCAGTAATTGCAAATCGGTGGAATCAAGTAAAGGAAGACAATCAGAAGGTTGTTGAAGAACAGTGCTTGCAAGAGTAGAGTAGGGAAAAAAGTGTGTAGTGCAGCAAGATGGAACAGTGAATGGTCTAAGTGCAGAGGAGAAGAGAGTGTAGAGCAGAGGGATGTGTTGTTGAGATTGCAGCTTCAGCTGCAGAGAGTAAGTTGCAAAGATTGCAATAAAGTATTGTGCAGTTACAAAGTAAGTTGCAACATTGAATTGTAAATAAAAATATATTTGTCATTGTAAATCTGATTGGTTGGTGCCATCAGATAACTGAGTTGGTGCTTAGAGTAGGGGATTGGTGCCTCCTTGGAGTTGGTGCTCCTAAATCAGGAAGTGGGTGCTTCCTTGGGTTGGTGCCCTAAAATATTGTAACAAAAGATTTATTTGTGACACTAGATTTGAGTAGTAGACTCAAGCAGCCTTTGTCACCGTGGTTTTTCCCATCTTGGGTTTTCCACGTACATCATATATTATGGGCATTTGTGTGTGCGCATGTTTATCTTTCTACTAGTTTAATAAATTTGCATAAAGTGCTAAAAGGAATTAATCTACAATATTGATTAAGAGCTTAAGAAGTTAGTCTGCACAAAAGGTTTTAAGGGCCAAGTTTTAAGATCTATTGATTCACCCCCCCTCTCAGTAGATTGTTGTGTTCCAACAAGGTGTTAGATTCAAAGTCTCAAATGCTACACAGACAAAGACGAATGACAAACGATCCACGTAGAACGATGAACAGAGAAGGCAAAGGAAAAAGTTGAAATTTGTGAAAAAAATTCTAAGTCTGGGATGTCCATGTGCCCTTGTCCAAGAAGGGCGCTTGGGATCTCATGCCTTAAGAATATTTTTTCCCTTTTTGGGAAACATGTAATTTCCTCATCAACTCAATTCAGTCACACAAAGGAGCAATCAAAAGCAGTTTTTAGGGTTGGGAAAAGCAAGAGATCATCTTAGTTATGTTCAGGCTCCTCAGTTGATTCATCATCCAATGCCAAAGATTCGTCAGACAGCTAGAAATGTAGATCGAATAGGGGCATGCAAAACAAAAAAATGAAGAAAATCCAAGGAAAATATGAAAATCATCAAAAAATGACTGTCTGGCAATGCTAGGCGCCCCTGTCAATAAGGGGCGCCTGGGCTTTCATGACAGTTTATTTTTTGCCTCATTTGGAAATTCACCAAACTCCTCTGTTAGCCCGATTCAAATCCTCAAAAAATCAGCCAGATGCAGTGTCGGGGGTTGGCAGAGGATATAATTCTTCTCAGTTATGATCAAGCTTGCTAGATCAACTACGTTTCAGTCTTTGTTATTCACCGATTCGCAGGAAACGACAGTCAAACTGGGGTCACTAGCTTTCGACAAAAAAACACAAAGTAAAAGTTGAAAATCAAGAAAATTTGGCTAAGGCAAGGAAGCATGGGCGCCCTTATCTGGTCAGGGCACTTGGGGTTTCAACACTTAGAATTTTTTGATCCCAACACGCTTTCCTTCCAGTTCAATCTCCATCGACAATTTTGAGTACGTGCAATCATGATTAGATGATGTCGAACGCCAGTATGAAGCTGGAGATCACTTCAGCAGTGGTCAAACAAGTTTTATTAGTTGGCAACGTCAGATTGATGGTTCGTCAAAGTTAGAGGCAGGACCTGTTGGAAATAGAAGCAAGCAAAAGTTTGAAAAAAGCAAAAAAATGGCTAACTCTGGTGTAGCTAGGCACCCCTATCCAATCAGGGCACCTAGCATCTAATGCCTTGGTCATTTTTCAGTTTTTGTCTTTTGTTGATCAAAAACACATCCTCACGCATGTGCTTTTTCGCCCTACAAACGAGGAATTCACCATTGCACACACAAATCAACTCAGAATTTTTTTTCATGGATAAACTTCAAAGTTTTAGGGCTTTGCAAAGAAAGCGTTTTTTCGTCTCCAACTCTATTTAAGAAGGCTTTCGGCATTCATTCTACATATTTTGTAGGTTGGCATCTAGAGGAGGAAAGATAGAATTTTCTTCTCATAAAGATTCAGAGGCTCAAACATAGTGCTTTTTCAATATTCTTCACGGATTCAGGATTGGGAAGCAAAAAGGCACGCTTTTTCATGATCCAATCTTCTAGGGCATCACATTTCAAAAAGAGGTGGTCAGCCTTTTCAGTTTTCATCAATCTGGGTCCACTTGCTTTTTTGTTTTGCTCTATAATAATTTTTTATTATTATTATATTAAAATGTGAAAGTACATCTAAATTTTCCTAGCCCAAACCAGAAAGAATTACAAATGGAGAATCACCTCCTCAATCAAAATAGCTCCATAGGCAATACAAGACTAAAACCATCAGATCGTGAAAAAGAAACCTATAAGCAAGTCAAAGATTTGAAGCACTATTTGGCCTTCCCTTTGTCTAAGACCGAAGGACCATAGCAAAAGTTTCCTTCTTTGCTTCTTTTCTTTCTTCCCCTTGACAACTTGCCAACCGTCCTCCACCCTTGCAACCTCCTTCTGCCATCTCAAAAGTTTGTCTTGGGGATTCTTCAACTCTCCATCCAAACTACAAATTTCTTATTGACTCTGATCATCAACTTCATGCTTCCTAGCTTCTTTCACTTGTGGCCTCATACCACCTTTTTTCTCTCGACATTCTGGTGTTGCTGCCCCATTTTTGCAATTCAAATCTCTTTCACATCCGTTGAGGGCAGCATTGTCACTGTTCTCAACTGAGCTCCCTTCCTGTGTCAGGACACCACTAGCTTGTTGTTGTTCCTCCCTACTACCATCATTCACCAATGCCTTCCCGACTTGATCTAGAACCCCAGGTGCCTGAACCACTTCTTCCTAGCCTATAACCTTTTTCTCCACTATATAGTGTTGGGAGGCAACATCTTTCCACCAAGAAGCAGATTTATGTGTTCTTTGTTTAGCACATTGAGCTACCAAGTGTCAAGTTTGAAAACAAATTCTACACCTAAAGGGTACTCCTTCATAATCCAGGGGTTGCACCCAACAACCTTTTGAAGTTTTTAATCGGATCTCTTCTGGAAGCTCCTTAGACACATCCAAGTCCACTAAAATCCAAGCAAATGTTGAATGCAGAAGATTTGAGGATCCCTCATCCACCATTAAAAAACTTCCTAAAGAGTTCCCTACAGCCTCCAAGCAAGAATCAAACCAATATTGTAAGGGAAGGTTAGGAAGTCTCACCCAAAAAGGAACCCTCTCAAAGACTTCAATGGTTGGGTTAAAGGCCGGATGCCATGGCTTTAACATAAGGGTATATTTTCCTTCCGAATCCTAGTGATAGTCACAAAGGATCTTGTTTCTATCCTGCTCCTGTTCAAAAACAACAATGAAAAAACCTTTTGCCATGGGATAGATTTGAACACACCCTTCCAAAACTTGGCCGAAATCCCCTGAATCTCCCAATCAGGCCCAACTCAGAAAAAAAAAATTCATTGGAGGCCACTTCTTGTTCAATCTCACCATCTAATCTAGATGAGGGAGGTAACATAGAACCCCCTCCTCCCCTGCCTGTCAAAGACTTGGATGAGGACTTTAGAATCTGAGAGGGACCGAATGTCCTATTCTCAAAAGCCTTAGACCCCTCAGCCAATCCAACACCCTTGGTAGCAAAGGCATAGGGGAGCCCATTCTCCAAGCCGCGTTGTGCATAGGGGTCATCGCCGTCCAAACCAACCCTGACACCGCTCTGGATTGATTTATTCAAACTACTCGTTGCTTGAATGCTCAATCCATCCTTCTCCCAGCTGCAAAGATCGCTACTCCGAAAGCCACAAAGATCTCCCTAAGACCGAAAGCCACAAAGATCTCCCTAAGAAACCCTTCCCGCAGGGCTTCACCCTGGCGAAACCCTAGTCCCAACAGAGGGCAAATTTTGACCATTATCGTCCATCTCTCAACACTCTTGGGTTCACTTGCTTACTCTTCTTGAAGATTGGAAAATTTTATATTGATAAGTAGGAGTGAACCACTACTCATAAAACATGGGTCAATGAATTTGACTCGAAAACTACACGGTTGAATCTTAATAGCAATATCATAAAAATTTATATTTCCAAAAATCTACTTTTTTCATGCTTTTTCGGGAAACCCTTAGCTTTTTCAAAATCTGACAAACTGGGTCTCTTCAAAATGTGATTGTCTACAAAACCCAGATTTCAACCATTTTCCAAGAATCCGCTTTTCGGAGGAAAATCAGCAACTTATTTTCAGCAGTTTGCACAAAACTTTTCCGAACATAGGCGTGTTTACAATCAAAATTCAAGTTTTTCGGCATGCAATATTCTCCAATAGAAATCGAAACCAACTCAGTATTGCTCCACGACTAACTAAAAACATTTGAAACTGATTTGCATCATGTGATTCCAATGCTTGATTTGTGTGCTTTGGAAGATGCAGGAAACATTGCAATCAAGAATCTTGGTCAGTTTGGGTTGCTTGTAGCCGCTTCAATCTCCATCTCAGTGCAGAGCCTTGAATTCGTAATTGCTTGTGTTAAGCATTACAATTCAACTTCACGAGAAATCCAATCAATAGATGGGCATACTATTGCAACCTCAAGCCGGATGATGTGGAGAGATGTTTCTCAATACAACCATGGATAGAAAACTTCATCATTTTGATTGAAGAATGTGAAAAGGTGTGACACGAGCAAAAGGAGAAAAACCGGAAAAGAATTGCACAAAAGTGGTTGAAAGAGAAGCATAATACTTTGCTGAAGAATGTTGGGAGTGGTGAGTTCAAGGAGGAATTTGCAGTCATGATCACTTTGCTCAACCGAGTCACAAGTCAAGCAGAGGAAAATAAATTGCAGCCTTGGATGTTGTACATCATTTCCCAAATTATTGACAAAGCAGAACACTATGACTGGCCAACTTTGATAAGTGACAATCTCCACCGTCAAATGACAGAGTTCTTCAAGATCCATGAATTCCACATGATATCTTACCTCGTAATCTAATGGCCTTTCAAGGCAAGTTTAGAGGTTTGAATGTCATTGGAACTTTGGGTGTTTAGCATGTGTGTGATCATTACCCGCAGTTGGAGTTTTCAGAATTTGTGTGGCATTACAGGCAGGTGAATGATGTATTCTAGATGAATACGGTGTGAGATCTAGATAATGAGTTGCATGTACAAATTTCAGCAGATGCCAGATTGGCAATGGTGAAGTGGGCTGATTGGTTTATCCAATTTCCCATGTTCTCCTACATCAGAGTGTATGGTTTCTCAGATGATATAGTCATGCTACCAAGATATCCAATGGATGAAGTAGTGTTCATCAAATTTTTAAGGCAAGTATACGAAGTTCACACATTTTTGTGTAACAGGCGCAAGACTGCATTCGGTTTCTCGGTTGGAATGAGCATCTACAGATGTAGATCATCCATTGATGCCAAATTGATGGGTGATGAAATGTCAAAGTTTGGCCTCAAGTTTTTCAATGAGAGGCGTTCGTATGATCCTCATGGAGTCTTTGCATCACGTGTTGGTCAGAGTCATGCACATGTGCCTACAATTTAAGATTTTTGGGCTAATTGTGCGGATGAGTTCGAAGTATGCAAGCGCAATTACAACAGATTTACCCTTCAACAAATCGTTGATTTCCTATCAAAGGATGTGGAAGGTCTGTCAGATGATGATGGGGATGTCCTACTTCCCATGTATGCCAGAGATCAGATCGATCAACGACCACTTCCACAGATTAATTGGTTCACCAAAGAGAGCACTTCAATTGAGGAAAGAACAAGCCGAATTGTCAAGAACAGTAGGATATTCTTGAGCAGTAAAAGGACACGAAAGGTAGCTTTTCCAGTTGCAAAGCCGCCGATAGTCCAGTCATCTCTAGTACCATAGAAGCAAAAATCTGCAAAAAAACCTGATTAATCGCGATTTTTAAAAAATCTGCAGGCTGGACGATTTTTTCCCCGATTTTTCGAAAAATCTGACTTTTTGGTCAACGATCTTTTCCCATTAAAACTGCAAAATTGCAAAAAATAACGCATTTAAAACCTACAAAAAAAATGCGAATAAAATCGTGTTGATTTTCACGTGAAAAAAAAGAAATGATGAGACCATAGCTTGTTGCTTACTATTATACTTTGATAGATTTTTTCCAAGCATCCATAGCTTGTTTGAAAGCACCTAGTTTAGGCTTTTAGCCATAGCAGCAAGGCAGTGAACTGTTTGAAAAAATGCCTCAAAGAAATGCGGTCTCATGGTGATGGAATGCCATGACAACCATCACCATGAGACCGCATTTCTTTGAGGTACTTTTTCAAACAGTTCACTGCCTTTTCTATGGCTTGTCATGGCCTTCCATCACCATGAGACCACATTTATTTGAGGCATTTTTTCAAACAATTCACTGCCTTGCTATTATGCTTTGACAGATTTTTTCCAAGCATCCATAGCTTGTTCGAAAGCACCTGTTTTAGGCTTTTAGCCATAGCAGCAAGGCAGTGAACTGCTTGATAAAATACTTTGGTAGACATATATGAAAAATGTTGTAGCATAGACAAGGCAGTGAACTGTTTGAAATCTTTGAGGTGGCATTCCATCACCATGAGACCACATTTCTTTGAGGCATTTTTTCAAACATTTCACTACCTTGTCTATGGCTTGTCATGGCATTCCATCACCATGAAACCACATTTCTTTGAGGCATTTTTTCAAACAGTTCACTGCCTTGTCTATGCTATTGCTTACTATTATGCTTTGATAGATTTTTTCCAAGCATCCATAGCTTGTTTGAAAGCGCCTGTTTTAGGCTTTTAGCCATAGGAGGAAGGCAGTGAACTGTTTGATAAAATGCTTTGGTAGACATATATGAAAATTTTCGTAGCATAGACAAGGCAGTGAACTGTTTGAAAAAATGCCTCAAAGAAATGTGGTCACATGGAATGCCATGACAAGCTAATGCAATTGGCAGCTGCTTCTAGTTATTAGTTATGCAATGTGAAGTAATTGGATAATTGCTTAGGTTGACTTTGTTAAAAACTATATTGCAATTGAAATTTTGTCATCTATCAGCATCTAGTTATTAGTTATGCAATGTGAAGTAATGCTTTGAGTTTGAACGATGTGCAATGCAATGAATGTAATCAGCGATATGAATATAAATTACAAAAATCTATTTTCTACAATTCATTAGTTAAAACTCTTTATTTTATTTGCCCTCTATATCTCTATGCTATGGAAATGCCTTTCAATTTAAAAGAAAACAGTTTTTTACGAATTTTTTTAAATCCGATTTTTTCACGATTTTTACTAAAAATCTTTATACTTTTGTTTTGCCGATTTTTTCCCCAAAAGGTTTTTGCTTCTATGATCTCTACCTTCTTCTTCTAAACCAAAACCAAGAGTGAAGGCTATGAGAAATCCTTTAGAAGGTACGAAGATTAGCAGAATGTCGAAGAGTTCAAAGAAAAAGGTGGAGTCTCCCGATGGGTTTCAGCAAGAACAATCATCAGATGCATCAGAAGTTCCAGTTGAATCAGCACCACAAGTTGAAGCAGTGCCTTCATCTCTTGTTTCTCCACCATCACTGAAGCCTTCTCCCATTCATATAGATTCAAAAGTTAAAGAAATTGATGCCAAGACACAACCGCGAAGAAATTTAAGAAGCAAGTTCACATGAAGAAGAAATATAATGGCAAGATTATCCTTGAGACTGCTACACCTCCAGAGGACAAGAATGTTGATGAGGTTGAGATTGATGATTTCAAGGTTGTCAAGGCCAATCTTGATTGAAGCACCCAACATACTAATGTGAATCTCTTCGAGGTTGTAGAAGATAATCTAAAGGAACAAGTGCTCAAGGATGGAGAAGATAAGGCAGCCCTCAAGGCTGAGATTCGGTAATTGCAGCAATATATTTCCAATCTCCTTCATGGCACTTCACAGGCCACTTTGTTGCTTCCACAGATTCTGGAGTCACCGACAGATCAGCATCAACTAAGTCAATTGGTTATATATGGGAAACATATGCGAGATTGGATAGAGGAATTCATCACCAAGGTCAGATTTATACTTGTAGAGATATACCAATTGAGGTATAACGCCCATGATCTTCGTCAAGGGATTCAGGGGTTTGAGCAATGTATGGCAGAAGTGAAACCAATGCATGAGATCATCATTTCCGACTTGAGGATGGCTTATGATTCAGTCATTGCAAAAGAACATAAGAAGAAGATTTTTGCTTGGAGACAACAACACCTCTTCAAAGTAAAAACCTATGAGAGAATATCTGAAGAATTGGCTGAATATAGACAAAAGGTTGTTGATATCCTCAAGTTCATAAGCACATTTATTTCACAAATCCCTTGTCAATATCATCATGATGATGGCACTTTTGTTGATTTTGGTGAAGTGCAAATAGAATTTCAGAATCTCGTACGTGGTAGTTTTAGTAGTTATCCTGTTGCCAGCAAGATGAATCATGTTGTTGTGATGTTAGCAAGAAGATGAATCAAGTTGAAGTGGTGAAAGAATTTTTGAGTTTGACTGTATAAGGGGAGGAGATCCTAAAAAAGCGGAATATTCCTCTGGATAGCATTAGTGCTCTTGACAAAGAGGCAGTGACCAGCTTTTTGGTAGATATAGTTTCCTAGATTATCAATGAGTGAATCATCTTTTTGGGGCAGCAAAGATTTCCAAGAATAGAATTAAAAGCAATAGTTAACTCGATGCCTTTTCCAAGTTGGACTTGCTATTCTTGTCTCATGCTTATCTATTCTTCGTGAAATAAGAAAAATGAAATGTATAGCTGGAATTTTCCCTACTTTTTGTTTTCAGCGGGTGGTTAGTTAGTTGTCTTGTGTTAGTTTTAGAAATAAAGCTTGCGAGTTGGCAAGTCTAGTCATCTTAAAGCAAAGAGATTTTAGAGTTCCCAACTCCTTGTTTGTGTATAAATAAGGGCAGCCTTGCTCATTCTTTCTCAACTGTTATTGTGATAACAAATTGTTGAGCCTAGTTTTGCCGCAACTTTGTTATTCAATGTCTGTTCACTTTGTGTAAGAGCAAGTTTTCAAGCCTACCTTTGTTGAAAATTATTGATCAGTTAATGTTCAATCCGTGTCAAGTGTAATCTGGTTTGATTGCTAAATTGTAAGCTTGTCTTTGAAGTGTAACTACTGTTGGAAATTTGAGGAAGGAAATCTCATGCCTACTTTGTTCTGATCTACTGTCTCAATCTCTTTCAGTATTTTGTCTTATGTGTTTTGCTTATATAATCTTTATTTCAGCTTACATCTCATAAGTACAATGAGTCTTTGGGTGTGATCTGGGAGTAAGTATATTTAAGTTTTTGTGTTATCAAATCATTCCTCGTTTATTTCTAACTCTCAAGCTCTAAGTTTACTTGAGTTGTTAGAAACGTCTTTAGTTTAGGCCTAGTTGTAGTTGATGTTCTGAAAAAGAGAAAACCTCAACTACGATGCAAAGAGTTTTATAACCTTGTGCTCTCAGCTGAGAACAAGAAAAAAGATCAACAATAGTTTAGTATTCATTTTCTTAAGCATCATCAGCGAAGAGGGAGCTTCCCCTCCTAATTTGAAGAGCAGTTTAACTGTGCATAGCTGTCCGTTTCTAATCCGCATTCCAGAGGTGTGAATTGAAACGCCAACAATTTGTTCGATCAAACACACAGATGTTGAGGGTTCAAAAGGGCTAAATAAAAGTCTCCAAAAGGCCTGAGGTAAAAATGTCCACCAATACAGGAGAAAAAACTTTTGAAATACCATATATTGGCAAAAAACATAAGACTTGGGTTTCTATGTGTCTTTAAAAGCATTAGAAAAGCCATAAGAGGTCTAACGCATTCTGTAGAGAATGTTGAATATGCCACTTAATTGAAAATTGTGGATCCTCACACAATTTAAATTGTTGATGCATGACTACTGTTGGATGTCTGTCTTCCTCTTCATGTTTATCAAACCAATTTCTAATGTACACTTACCACATTGATAACATCAGAATGCTTTGCTAGAGATAACTTTTTGATTCTTGAGAATCGTTTTCTGGCGTCCTTTACTCCAATAAAATTATCTTCTAAAGACAGGTTCAAATGCTTTTTGTGTAGTTGACTTACAACATTGTTTGCAATTAATGTTTTGGATTTAAAAAGCCAAAGGACAAGCTTTTATAAGTGTCCACATTCATGAGATATTGCTAAAAGGTATATTTTGTTGATGTTATAGCAGTGGGAGATATCTTTCTCTCAAATTTAAAAAAGATGGATAAATAATACCAAGGCAAGTCGGACTTGCTATATATAATAATTTTATGAAGAGTCACCTTGTTTCTTAAAAGAGGCCAACCCAAATGAAGAGTCACCTAGTTTTGTATAAATACAAGGTGATGATCATTCATTTGATCATCAAGTTCATTCATCATAATTCGCATTCCTAGAAGAAGTTCATACTTGAGCAGCAGATCATCATCTTGTAGCAGCAGATGGATTTCAAGGAGAAACATATTCATTTGTATCTTTGAATCTAGGAGAGGTGCTATTATTCATTGTATCAAATTCGGCATTGTGTTGGGCCTGAGTTGTAAGCAGATTTCTGCTCTTATTCCTTCAATATATAAGAGATATATTTGCTGGGTGTTTCTCCCTCAAGTAGGAGGGTTTTCCCAAGGTATCTTGTTGTGTTCATTGTCTTATGTGTTGTATTTTCTGATTGCTTACATTTCTGATCCTAAAACTAACATATTTTATAGTAATATTTATGCGAGTTCTGAAACAATTTATGGCTGGCATGGTACAGGATTAATTACTGTCGAACTTAATGCTAGGATGATCATGAGAATTTTATAATTAATGTAATAGAGTCATAATTAATGCATATAAATTAGCAATGATGATGAGATGAAGCCCATTTATGACAATGTCATTACCCTTTTCTGGTTTCTAATGTGTTTGCATTATCCCTATCATTGGGCTTCCTTTCATGGAAAATAATTGTGATTAATTGAAACCATGACAGGAAGACATAACTGGTATGTAAGGTAAATGGAAAACTCAATTCATGAGGGACATCTCATAGACCAAATTGTTCTCATTTGGCATTGCCCTTAAAAACTACCTTTATCTTTACATTTCATTGTTTTCACTTTTTGCATATCATACAAATGTCGTAGAAGATGATAATAATAAAATATTCTATATTTATGCTATCTAGAAGGAGTGAGTCATCTCATTGTGACTACAAATTGGGGATCCTGAAATTTATGTTGGTCCCTAGCGAAAAGAAAGCACAATAGTAAATTCCAAAATCTCCATTTAAAATATTCTAAAAAAACAAAGGAATCCAAGTTAATCACGCCTTCTTAAAAATCCCCAAATTTCAAATCTCAAGCTAAAAACTGTTGGACATGATTACACAGTGTTTTAATGTCTGTGATATCAGTTGTACCCCTATACCCAAGTTTTGGAGATCAAGCCTAGGTTCTTCAAAACTGTATCTTGCCTAGCTATACATGAGACCTTGGGGTTTTAACAAACAATTTGAAATAATGAAAAACCTTATACAAAGCAAGATTTGAAACGCATAAACCTAGAGATTAATTTAATACACTCCATGTCTAAGCCCTGCTACATAGATAGGTTGGACATAGAAAAAGGTCTTGAAATCTTCATACATGCCACATGATACATTTAAGACCTACTGCAACCAAGACGCATGTGAGTACTTAGATTCTTAACGCAAGAAACAATATATAAGTTTATAACAGAATAACTTTGTCGATTTATAAAAAAGGTGAAGAGCTGGTTCCATAAAGATAATTGCTTCATGGCTTATTTTTCTTAAGGACTCCACAAATTGATATTGAAAATAAAAATACCTAGAAAAATGAAAAGACTTAAAACTGAAATCCATCATGCCTTGTGAACAGGATTGGTACTAGAATTTAACTGGCATCTTGGTAAATGAAAATACCAATGCAATCAATCACAAGTACCTAGCACAGTTCCTTACGCAGAACAAAGAACCAAAAAAAAAAGCCCTTACAATCTACATGTGTGAAAACCGTCCTCAGGGACATATGATACAATTTGGGTCATTTGTAGTTTCTAAGCAATGCCTTCTTGGCAACTCAAGCAAATATATAAAAGAAAGCTTACCTGAAATCCTGCCACAGTTCGAAGAATATGAGAACACACTAGTTGAAAAGGCTTTGATGGAAGGGACTTTAAGCCACTGAGGAATGGTGGAGCATCACTCTCAAGAGCAGCAGTTGCCCTGAAACCACTGCCTTCATATGTGTAGACACCAGTAAACTCCAGTATTGCAGGAAGGCTTGGCCATATACGGAAATACTCAACAGGTGAGCATTTGTGTGGTAAAAGTAATTCGGTTAGTGGTATTTTATAAGGCTGACACCTTAAAATTACAGGTTCTCCAAATTCTGGTCTCAAGGTTCTCCTATGTCGCATGACATGTGTGGGATCATCCTCCACAAAGTCTCCATCATCAAAATCTCCAATACTTGCAGTTCCATGGAAAGGATAATAAAGAACTTGTACCCAAAGGGCACACCGCTCAAACTGTGATACACCTAAAGTTACACTGCACATTACAGGATCCTGCAACAAACTTTCAAAATGTAAGCATATTTTTTGACATAATGCCTTGTTTAATGTGTTATATCAAATACCAAAGCAAGTACTAAACTAGTGCCCACAGAATGAATGGTGAAAATGAGTAAATTGGGAATGAAAATCAAATATCATTTCTTAATCAATACCTTTCTAGGTATTATAACTCAAATTGAAAGAAAAATAGTAGCTAATACAAGATTTACAAGAGCACATTGACACAATGATAACAACAAAACAAATTTTGTTAGTAAAAGGTTTCCTTGTAAGCTTTTCAAAGGAATGAAAAGCTGGTTTGAAGGGGTAATTATTTGTGTATTTGTTTTTTATGCTTTTGTGATTTGAAGTTTCAACTATTGTGTGATTGATGCGAAGTTAAAATAATTTTAATTATAAAATATTAGGACACAATCGCCTTGGTTGAAACTTTTCATGGTATCAAAGCAAGGTTTTATTGTTGATTGCACCATGCAAGGGAAGAATAGCAGGCATCAAAAAAAAAATCGTGGATTTTTGGTCATGAAAATTGAGACCATTTTTATGTGAAAAATTGTGGGCTATTTCTATTAAAAAAATGACTAAGTTCTCTAAGAAATCATAGGTCTATTTTGGCATAAATGATGACTAGTATTTTCGTCTAAAAATCATGACCATTATTTTTTTAAATTGCACCAATATTTTTACTCTAAAAATCATGGATTTTATGTGTTTAAAAATTGCGAACTGTTTTTGATGAAAATCAGATTTCTTTATTGCAAAACAACAACTAGGGTTTACAATCTATGTGTTAGAATATTATATTCTACAATTGTTTAATGGTCAACAGTAATAGGTAGTTAGAAGTAGGTCATTTATTAAATGACTATAGTACTGCTACAGTACTTTGTAATTTCTATAAATGTACTCTTTTCTTGAGTAATATCATCACATTTGCTCAGTTTATTTTATGAACATGGTATCAAAGCTAGTCTGGGCCTAACTCCTTCACGGGAGGGTCCAGGTTTATGAGTGTGGTCCTCTATGGGCAAGATGGGTTTTTGTGTTCAAACCTGTGAAGGGTTTTGACCTGTCTTCTGGGCGTTTTTTGAAGTCTGGTTTGTAATTCATGGAAAAAATTTCGTGTGAGAATTTTGTGAATTTCGTGGGTTTTCAAAGCCATAATTCGAAATTTTTCATGGCTGCGTTTTTTTTCTGCTTGTCTTGACTGCGATTTACAAACTTGGACACCATTTGTTTTGGCCTTGCTACCTTCTGGTATTCACGTTTTTTCTTCTAGCCCGCACGCGACCTTTGCTGGGTGCGTTTTCTGCAACCCGCGTGGTTTTTGGGCACCATTTCAAACGAGTTATTTGTCTGCAACTGGACGCGATTATCTTTTGCAAAGTTTCTCTCCTGGTCGGCATCTTTAAAGGTCTCTCTGTTCGCATTTTTTGCCTGTGAAAACGAGTTTTTCGTGCTTCCCCTAACCCGCGTTTTTGCAAACAATCTGGGCACATTTTGTGGTGATTTTGTGTTCGATTTCTGAGCCTAAGTTGGTCGTTTTTACCTGTACTAGTGACGGCTAGGGTTTTTCCCACCTGGGTGCTAAGATTTCAGCAGATTCGAGCTCATTTCTGCAATTTGTTTGAGCTTTCATGGTGGCTAGGGCATCTTGCAACTTCAACTAGGGTTTTGACCCTCCGTTTTAGGTCGAAAAATTATTTTGATTGCAGATTCTTGGTGGGTTTTTCGAGAGCTCAACTAGGTTGGTCTCCGATTTTTTTGGATGCCTCGGTTTCTGTGCCTCAAAATTTGTGCAATTTTGTCTTCAAAGTGCCTCGAAATCCGTGCTTGGTGAGAGACTTTTGGGTTTTTAAATATTTTGTCCCGTAAAAGAAAAAAAAAATCTGTCTTCTAGGTTTTAATAATCCTGGGTTTTAGAATTTTTTGACCTTAAAAAAATTCTTATGGGTTTTAAAGTTTTTTCTTTAAAAAATCTATAATTTGGGAGGGTTTATAATTTTCTCCTCAAAAATTATGAGTTTATCTTGTATACCCTAATCTGGGTTTCTGTTGTTCGGGAGGGCTCTTTGATATCTGGTTTTTACCGTTTTTTTCCGAAAAAACGATGATTTGAAATTTGGGTTTGGCGATTTTTTCCTTAAAAATCGTGGTTGGTTGCAGTCTGTATTTGTCGCACTTGGAGTTGTTGAGGCGAACATCTGCACAACTAGCTTCTTGCAATCAGTTCTCGAGTGTCATGCTCATCTGCAAAGGTTTCGACGGTTTGCCGATTTATGCTCAAAATCGTGTCCGTTGTTCTCGGTCTGTCTTTGGTTTTAGGGAGGAACAACTCTGTTATCCAACATCAGGTTGGACATTTTGTGATGACTTCTGGTCAGCAGTTCTGCAGTTTCTGGGAGGGTTGGTGGTAGAGTCCGTGGCAGGCTCTTGTCTCTTGCTGCAGAGCAGTTTCTCGACGTTTTTTGGTTCTCTTGGTCATTCACATTCTGCAGATCCAGGGAGGGTCTCCGTAGCAGCAGAGTGTTATGAAGAATTTGTGACCAATCAACCTGCAGATTGTTTTCTGTAGGCTAGTTTGTAGGTTGACCATTAAGGGAGGGTGTTAGAATATTATATTTTACAATTGTTTAATGGTCAACAGTAATAGGTAGTTAGAAGTAGGTCATTTATTAAATGACTACAGTATTGCTACAGTACTTTGTAACTTCTATAAATGTACTCTTTTCTTGAGTAATATCATCACATTCGCGCAATTTATTTTATGAACACTATGGTTAGGGCAATTTGTGCAAGTATCTACAAAATCTTTTGAGCACATTTCAGATCTAGGAATTTTGTGCAAAAAATATTATTATTATTTAAATGGCATCAGCTAGCCTCAAATTTGAGGATAGATTGTAAGGTGCATCGAATTTCTTGCCTTGGAAAGTCAAGGTGACTTTGTTGTTGGAAGATAATGATCTTCGAGCTATCATAAAAGATAAGGAGCTTCCACCTTCACATTCGTAGCAATTGGCAACTCATAAAAAAAATAGGTAAAGTCCAAGCACATGATCATGGATGCAGTAAAGGATCGTTTAATTCCTTGTTTATATAAAAAGAAAACAAACAAGGAGATGTTTGATACTTTGGTTAGTCTTTACCAGAGTGAATATAAATAGGAAGTTGATATTTTGAAACAATCTTAGATCCATAGAGATGACTAAATCAAATTCAATTACCAATACCTAATGAAGGCCACATCGCTTCATGACCAACTTGTAGCAATTGGGGAGAAGGTTGAAAATGCAAAGCTAGTAAACTTGGCATTGAATGGTTTCTCATTTTCATGGCAAGCAATTGTACATAGTATTTGTGCCTAGAGAATCTTCCTTCTTCTGAAAGATTGTGGGACAACTCTAGCCAAGAGGAAACTTGAACGGAGTCAAAAGCCAACAAGAAGGGTGGTGATGATAACTTAGCCCTCTTTGGACTAACGAATAAAAGTAAAGGAAAAGGGCCCAACAAGAGTAAGGGTAAGGATGAGGATTCATCCTCATAGCCAAGTAAGGACTTGAGTAAAATCAAGTTCTTCATTTGTCATAAATTTGATCATTATACATCAAAGTGTCCTAACAAGAAAGACAACGAAAGCAACAACAAAAGCAAGTGGCAGCCTCTGCAAAAATTCAAGTGAATGAGGTTGCTACCAAGTTTGA
Organism: Sequoiadendron giganteum; assembly: GCA_007115665.2. Lineage (NCBI taxonomy): Eukaryota > Viridiplantae > Streptophyta > Pinopsida > Cupressales > Cupressaceae > Sequoiadendron > Sequoiadendron giganteum. The sequence goes on from CM021109.1 coordinate 521,388,078, forward strand.
GAAGGATTTCTTGATGATATCTTGTCTTTCTACCAGCACGATTCCAAGGGATGTTTGGTGTGTGGACAGTGGGGCATCTAGACATATGACATCAACCCAACAAAGTTTTACCAATTTAAAAAACATAACTTTGGAATTCAAGTTAAGCTTGGTGATGACACCAAGTATCTAGTAGCAGGAGTTGGTACAATTCCCTTTTAACTACAATTAGGTAACTCTTTAGATTTTGATGGCATTTTATTTGTTCCTAGTCTCAAAAAGAATTTGCTTTCAGTTTCAGTTATGGAAGATAAGGGCTATGTAGTCGAATTCAAAAACTAGAAAGTCCTTAACAAGTAATAGGGATTAGAGAAGGGAATCTATACAAGTTATAAGATGAGCCAATTCTAGCTCTAGTTTATAACACTGAAAATCTATGCAAGTTATGGCACAAGAGGGTGGGGCATCTACATCACAAAGCATTGCCTATTCTAAGGGAGACAATCAGAAGTCTTCTAGATTTCAGCATTGATCAGCAAGGAGTATGTAGAGGATGCAAACTTGGCAAGTATGCCAAGGTTGCTTTCTCAATCAATGAGCATAGATCTAAGGAAATTCTAAACTTAGTGCATTAGTGCATTCAAATGTTTGTGGACTGATGTCAATAGCATTAATTTTAGGAACCATGTATTATGTTTCCTTTATTGATGACTTATCTCACAAGACTTGGATCTACTTCTTAAAGACTAAAGATGAGGTCTTTAGCAGCTTCAAGAGTTCAAAGCTCCAATTGAAAATCAAACAAGGAAGAAGATCAAGGTCTTGCGATCAAATAATTGGTGTGACTATACCTCCAAGGATTTCAAGGGATCCTGCAAGGAGGCAGGGATCATGAGGGTGTTAATTGTTCCATACAACCCATAGCCGAATGGGGTTGTAAAATGGAAAAATTGATCCATTATAGAGACTGCTAAGGCCATGATTCATTATCAAAATTCACCAATGTTTCTTTGGGAAAAAGCATGTAACATAACAGTCCACAAAACCCAAATATCTAGGCAAGAAGCATGCACCTATAACAACATCTAAAGTATTGGAATATATTACAGAGCAAGAGCAAATAGACCAAGCAGTTTCCCTTAGAATAGGTCATTCTTTGGCAAAAAAGCATCAAGGAGGACCCTTGTTTCCCCATCACTTTCTGTTCATGAAGTTATGGTAGAGAGCGACCCATTTTTGCCAGCACAAAAAGAAGAGACCACTACAAATAAGAGAATGGAAGGGCATTGAAAAAGGAATTTGAAAATGAATCTCAAGATATAGCTTATCAACACATTGCAAGATGTGTTTGTGTAAATGGGTTTGGCTTTAAATGTTCCTTGGTAACCATATTCATAAGAAATGGTAAAGAAAATTAATGAGACTCGAAAAGGGTACAATGGCCTAGGTTTGATAAGGTGTGCAGCACCTTCTTGGCAAAGAAAGTGACAAACATAGAAGAAGCATTGCAGCCCATTAGAGATTCAGGGAAATAGACAAGGGTATTCATTATCAATGGATGGAAGTATGCAAAAAATCAGCCCTTGATATATCTAATCATAGTGTCTCTAAATGGGGCAATGCTTTTGAATTTGTGGATTGTGATGGGTGAGTGAACGATGCACAATTTATTCCTGACATTCTCATACGAACTTTTAAAGAAGTGGGGCCTAATAATGTTGTCCAATTCATAATGGACAACACAAAAAATTGCAAAGCAGTTAGTTTGTTGATTGAAGAACATAGTTTGTATGTCTTTTGGACACCTTGTACTGTTCACTCACTCAACCTTATGCAACAAAGATTGGCAAAAAAATTGATTTGATCAAATATGTGTATGCCAAGGCCAAAGAGGTCCAAATGTTCATCACCAACCACCACATGTCACAGGCCACATTAGATCATTCTCAAATTTGAAACTGCTAAAAGTCAGTAAAACAATACAATTGATGTTTCACTTTAGTAATTTAATTTTTAAATTATGTTTTCTTCTTTATTTTTAATTTTTTTAGTATTGATTTTTGAATAAGTTGTTAAGACACAATTCGCTTCCAACACAATCATCTTGAAATGACATGTGAAAGTGCAGCACTTTCTAGCAAAGTTGGAAAACTCAGACTCGACACAGACTCGATGCGGACTCGGACTCAGGACTCGACACAGACTCAACAAAAAACTCGGTTAGGACTTGGCAAAGAAGAAAACCGTAGTTTTACAAAAAAAATAAAAAATTAATGCAGTTAGAGAACATAAGAGCCTAATTTGATTATCAACTTCTCATAATTCAAATATTACACATGTTATATGATCATCAAACACTCAATATTTGAAATTTCATCATTCATACTAATAGTTTCAAATTTTCAAATGAAAAAAACAAACAAAAAACAAGTTTTAAACATTCATACTCATTATTTCCAGGCGATGCCAAGAGTCCTAAGTTGGGACTCGGGAGTCCGACCCTAGGACTCGTGCGAGTCACTCGCCAGGACTCAGCTCAGGAGTCCTTGGTGAGTCGACTTGACGAGCCCTAGGACTTGGGAGTCGCAAGAGTCTTTTCTAGGACTCGGAGAGTCCTCAAACTATGCTTTCTAGCATGGTCATGAGTAAACTTTGATCGATATGGAGGCAATATAACACTAGGAGGGCAACAAATATTAAGTAAATGATCCTAAACGACACTTTGTGAGATCGTGTGGAATTGATCCATTATATTGACATGGATAAGCTATGCTTAGGAGAGGTATATGATGGCATTGACTCAATATTGGAAAGATGAAGACCATAAATGAGAAATACTAGTATCCTATCCTGAAGAAACTTTCTTCAAACAAGCGCAAACAAATTTTGTTGAGTAACGAAATAAAATTACCACCCCGTTGCATATTCTTGTATTTGCATTGACTTCAAAAATGCTACAACATCAAGATCATTTCTTTGCTAAGGAGGGTTACACCATACAAAGATGTGGAAGTTGGCAAAAAAAATAATTTCTTTTCATTTTTTAAATTTATTTTCAAGTTTAGAGATTAAATTCTAATTACATACCTCTTAACTTTCTAACTTTGCCCCAATATATTGTCAATTGGTCTTCGATGAGTGGAATATGGAACATTCTCCCCCACTCACTGAGTAAGGTGCAACCAAATGGTATCAAAAAAGGTAGAGGAACTACTCTACATGCATTCCAACTTGCACTTCTTCAATGAGTGGAATATGGAACATTCTCCCCCACTCACTAAGTAAGGTGCAACCAAATGGTATCAAAAAAGGTAGAGGAATTACTCTACATGCATTCCAACTTGCACTTTCTATCACACAAACAAGCTGACTTGGATGCTTTCATTGCCCAACAATCTTCATTTAAGTGTCGATACCAATGTCAATCCTATTGGTTCTTCTAATCTACCTACCTCAACTAATGTCAATGGCAATGATGAGGATGATCTTTATGAAGACCCATATGATGCCAAATGCTGATTTTACCATTTTAATATTGAACAATGAGCATATATCATGACATTCGAGTTTGAAAAATTGATATCAAAGTGGTATTTTTAATCTTTATGGTAGTTTTGTTTATTATATGCATGCTATGTTGTATTTTGAACCAAAGTTTAAAAACTCGGACTTGATGCGGACTTGGCAGCCCAAAATAGGACTCGGACTCGAACTTGGGACTTGACACAGACTCGTCAAAAAACTTGGCTAGGACTCGGCAAAAAAAAAGAGAAAAAAATCATGTTTTAAAGCTGAGAAAGCAGCCTCCAGCCGCAGCAAGAGTCCAGGCATAGGACTTGGGAGTCCGAGCTAGAGACTCGACTCAGGAGTCCACGCCGAGTCGACTCAGCCAGCTTGCAGACTCCCGAGTCCACAAAGTCCACGGCAAGTCCAACAAAGTCTTCCAACTATGTTTTGAACTGAATTCATATTTTAGGATGCAAATATATATATATTTATTATTTTAATATGTTTTTGTATTAACATACCGAAAACAAATCCAACACCCACAAAAAATTGCCAAATTGATGTACCCATAACCGAACTGGTAATTTAGATTAAAAATCACATTTCTTATTATCTTATTTTTTAACGGGTGAACCATCTATCCTTCCAATAGATTTCCAAGAAGGAAATTCCTAGCCATCCCTCATCCTCATCCCCAAGGCTTTGGAGGAAAATTACTACACACACTCTAATAATGATAATTATTACTCATCGTTAGTCAATTCAAAATTTTGGTTCAATTCAAGAGGCCAAAAGAATTAAAAATCCAGATTTTTTTAAATGCTAAAATGTATATAGAAATGGATAAATCTAGACCAAATCAAACAAGTCCAATTGACTCTAGTAACAACATATATACTAAAGAATGTTGCATACAATGTGGTGCCACACACTATTAACATGTACCCTCTTTACAGTCCACAATCCACATTATAGCCATCCCTTATAACATTTATCAAAATGTATTAACTATTTATCCCTTATGGATCTTACATAGATAAAAAAAAAATATACAACAAATCCTCCAAACATCACAAAAACTCAATTTGTCATCCTTATTTCCCCCAAACCCGAACCTTGGGGAGCTTATTATTGCTCTCGTGCATACTCAACTGGATAACAAGAAGCATCGAAACAAGTTGATAATCATAGATCTATATGGACTAGTAGTTCCAATTACCACAAAAGGATGAGAATTGTAACATTAATCGAAACTAATGGCAAATGTTTGGATGCTCATTTAAGTGCAAAAACACCCTATGTCATCAAACAACACTCTTTAACAATTCCTTGGAGATTTTACAATGGTTGATGATAACATGTAGACCTCCCTTATGTCATGTCTACATTAATATAGACCCATTATTTTACTTATACTTACCAAATTTCTTCTTTTGATTGTGATCATACACCAATGTTGCATTGGAACATGCCCTACCTTCCCCCCAAAAAAGGGTGTGTTTCCAAATGGGGATGTGGAGGAAATGCATACCTAACACCCCCTCACCTTCACCACCAAAGGGAAGGTCAGTCTACAAAAGTAGAGGACATCTCTACGACATGCCCTCTCTTGGTGACAACTGGGGGGTGCCCCAATGCTCCTAAAATCTTAAATCACAAAAAAAAGATACCACACATGGAAATCTATGATGTTTATGTTTTGATCGAATGATACCATGCCTTAATGCCCCCCTCCATAACATTGCTATTATTAACATTTTTTGTAGGCATTACTGGAGGTGTTTGGACAAGAATGTGATGGAAAAAACAACATATCTTGATGTCGTTAGTAGCATGTTGGAAGGGACAAGGTCTTGAGTTCCACGATTTGTCACACATTGTTACAAAGAAGATGGACAGCCACAAGATTTTAGAAGAAGTGGACCTACTACATGAAATTACAAGACAAGATCTACAAGGGCAAGTCAAGGCCATCATGGGTCCCAACAAATATGACAGATCTAGCTTTTTCAATGTTACATCTTAGATGTCCACATCAACTCTTCATATTAGTTATAAATAATAATTTAATATTTGTATTTTTCATTTGTTTCCGTCTTTGTTAGTTTGGTAATGTTTGGTCTAGGTCGGTTCAAAAAGCTTTGAATTATGCTCTCTTGGTCGGTTTAGTAAAACAATACTTGTCTAATTTTGATGTAATCTGACCCTGCGTGGTCAATTTATTGTTGATTTATTATTTAATAACAATATTATATTGTAAATTTTAATTATATTAAATTATTATATATTGTCAAAAGAGTTGTGATGTAGTGGTGAAAGCATTGGATTCCCCTATGGAGATCCAAGTTCAAATCCCCAAGACGATGTCTTGAGGTGGATGTTTAAGTGTTAACTATTGGTCTTCCATTATGGCTTCTAATGTATACATCTGAGTTGACATATAAATACTAACTCAAGTGTTGTGATCACCGCCTCTTAGCATGTGGTGGGCTGCTAGTTGTGGCCACAACCTCTCAAATGTGATTGGCCACTATGGTCCAGTCAATACCTTTAAGTACATGGTTGCCTAAACTAGCATAATCGCAGACCCTTAGCATGTGATCTCTCTTGTGGCCTCCACCAGTATTGGCCAAGTTAGAAATCCCATCTATATATATATATATATATCAAAAAGAGAATATTTATGATTATTATATATTATGTGTGCTGCTGTTGCCCCTGCCATCCCCAAACTCTTGGTCCCCCAACCTTCCAATCTGAAACGTCATGGAACTCCGTTGTACATTAAGATAAGATTGCAGATTCCATATGTAAACCCAAATTCTATATTCATGTAGTGATCAGCAATAATATGGGATATTTATCATATGAAATTCAAAATATTGTTCATGTATTTATTTCTAATACTGTACGGCCAAATACATAGCAATTACAACTTCTTGCACTACACTGATAATAACAACTATTTATAATGTACACTCCTCTTATTAAATTTAAACAGAGGTAACAAGTTCACCATTTTTTCATCAAATGTTAGATATTCTACCAAATATCTCATAGAATACCAAATACAATCCAGCTGAAAGTGGAAATGAGCTATTCCTTGGCCATGGCTAAGATGGAAACTGTACAACTACTTTTCTCCAGCAGATTTAAATATGGTTAATACTACAGTTAAAATAATTTACAATATGTAATGTTATCAAAATAGATATAAATAACTAATCTAAACTACAGCATCTAATAATTTGGCAAGAATTCTAAATTAAGTAATTATCATACTAAATTGAATAACACATCCACATAATTCAATTAGATTAACATCAAAATCATATATATAATATTCCCAATATCTTTTAACATCAATGGATTTCAAAACTTATTTGAATCAAAGCACTTGGAAAGGCCACTCTCCCCTAGGAAGATTTCAATGGTCTTGGCCCTCATAGCTATGGCACATTTTAGGAGGAACCAATTCTTATTCAAAACCACCACACATGCTTCCCAAGCATCAAGCCTAGGGAGGACAATCTCGAGTGTGCCTCGTACACCAAGTTGGACACATCCCAAGTGCCCCTTCTCCCATTCCCATAGCCCCACCAAACCACCTTCTTCTATCTAGAGTGATCTACATGCCCTTTCCAAGTATCACATAAATGCTTTATATAAGCCTGAAGGATTGGTTTTCAAACCATCACACCCTTCACAAAGGTTATTTTAATAAATATAATTATTCCTCTCTTTTAAAAGAATTTTCATAAATATTCTTCATGAATCTCCATTTTAACTAGAAGATGAAGTTATCCTTTATGTTTCTATCTCTTTAATGCTTTCATAACTTTTTTTTCACTTTGGGGAAAAGGTTTCATAATAGAAACTAACAAAAAAATGAAAAGGCCTCCAAATATTGTCACTATATAATTCAATTAGAAAGAACTTCAATTTCATGGTTCCAATAGCTCCAAAGTTCCAAGCTAGTCAAAGATAGGTAAATTCCTCGCAGAGACTTTTAAAACAGGTTGTGACTGAACTAACAAAAATTGCAAAAGAAACGTAAGAAGCTTAGGATGTCAAAAAAATAGTTAAGTTTGAAGAACACCATAGCAAAATAGAGACATAAATAAATGATAGTCCACATTTCAATGAGCAAAACTCAATCCATCAGACTAGAAGAGTACATTCAGCTACAATTAAGAAGTTTAGTATAACGATCATAGGTTAGGAAAAATAACTAAAACTAAGCACTAAATAAATGTAATCATAACAAAAAAGGCAAACCAAAGTGTTTCACCCCAAATCATGACAAGTACAAATAGCCCTATAAGGAAAGAATCACTCATAAACTGTGAATCACAGGAAAATGAAAATAGGAGACCAACAACGTCACATGTCTATAGCAAGGCTCGGTCAAAGAGACCCACTAGCAACCTCATCAATCATTGAAAAATAAACCAATCTAAGATCTCATCATGCTCATATGGGTATATACAAGGTTCACAAAGCCACACTAGACAATCCTAGGAGGAAGTCAATTATTTAATTAGGATTATAAGCTATGTTAATGGGTGCGCCCCCTCGGGTCCCGATCCTATACCAAATTGGTCTAGGTACTAGTCTTGCAGCGAGAGTGGCCCGAGTTCACCTACGGTCGTGTCCAATCACCCTAGATTTGTTGTGGATGCCACAACGAACCCAAGTTGCCTAGGCAAAACCTTGAGCGAACTTGAGCCACTCTCGGGTAGACCCAAGCAAACCCAAGGGTTGCCCAAACAAAAGAAAACATTTTTTTAAAAACATTTTTATAAACAAAAATGTGCCAAAGACCTGATTTAGCCCTTAGGTGATAAATTGTGAAAATAGTGTGCCCCATGAAGGTTTGTGTTTCCCCTAAACCCCCATGAGGGGCACTACTCCTCAACCCCATCAGGGTCTCCACTCCCAAATCCCCACTTATTGGGATCTCTTGTCACATAAGACACATGATAACAATGAAGGGGTCTAAGAGTGGAGACCACAACTGGCAACTTAGACAATTATCTTTATCACTATCATAATATCATTGATCAATGATGAAGAATCATACTCATCAAAGATTCATTTTTCATTATTATATAAAATATAATATTATATGACATATTAAATGTATTTGCAATTCTATATTTTTTTATATATTGCTAATCATTTACAAATATTCGACTAATACAAAAATCAACATGAGAAAAATACAAGCACAACCATGAAAATAATATCAATCCTTTTGAGCAAGCACACTAGAAACCACCTATGGAAGACCAAGAGTCACAAATTAGAATTTCATATTAGATGTCCCATTGAGATTCTAACTTGGGTCTCCACATCGAGAACCCAATGCTTTAACAAATTAACCTCAACCCCTTTAACATTCTGCTTGTTTTTTTAATTACATTAATATATATATATATATAAAACAGCTGTACCCAGCCATACCGTGCCCAAGAAAAAAATTCTGTACCAGCATACCCATACTCCATACCCATAGAACCAGCAACTTATAAGAGTAAAGACTCTATAATAAAGACTACTTTAGAGGGCATGCAAAAATATTTCCTGTCAAATTTAAAGGAAACTTTATTATTTATGACCAAAGGTTTCCTCTACATCTTTTTCAGCAATCTCTGGTAATGCCAAGTGATCATAATTTTTCCCTATATCCTTTCCAGTTACAGACATTTTGTTTCCTAGTTTTTGGTGTAGTTTCAGTTTTGAATTGATAAATTTACCAACGTCAGTATGATAGATAGATAAGGTCTGTACATGAATTTATTTTTAGGTTTTTTGCAAACAGAAGTTTCATTAGAAACTCACAAAATTATAGAATTTCTGTACATATTTTTGTAACATATACCTGGGAAACAAGATGCTGCAGTTGCCGAACAGCCTGAGGTGATCCATCCATAAAATGCAGTGCTCCAGTTAACCCAACTCGTATATCTACTCTGTTCAGCTCTTGCTCTATCAAATTTAGAACCTACAATTGACAATGCATTTCAAATTGGTTTGAAAGATAGTTTACATTCTCAGTGATGCCAATTCACAACAAAAGAAAAATAACCGTGCCTATTTGAAAGTCATTGTAACTGCATATCCATGTTTGTGATTCTCATATCGTATTACATTATGAATGGATCAATTTTTGGAATCTAAGTGAAGGTATGCTTTTCTAAACTAATCTTGAAAACCCAATTTCCTTTAGTTCATAGAATTAAGTTAACAAATATCATGTTTTAATATGAAAAATAAATACTCTAGCCTAACTATTGAGCACCATAATCCAAACCCTGTTTCTGTTTTTGAAATATAAAAGTGCAACTCTTAGTTTTGACAATAAAATATACATAATCATGAAAATATTTTTTTAAATAGAATATAAAAATTACGTTACTTATCTTGTAGAGGGTGTATATTCTCAAAAATGAATAATTGAAATGAAAAAAGTAATGGTTATTTGAAATTTCTCCTGAAAACCTCTCATTGCAGGAGCATTACAGATGACTTCTCTTGGATCTTCTCAGCTCGAGAACCAAAGAGTGTCACACTTTGTATGCAGGATTAAAGGTCCTTTTTGTGTTTATCAAAAAGAAATAAATTATGTTAGAAAAGTTCTGTATAAATCTAATGTAGGTTTAAACAAGTAATATCTCCCAAAAACATATGATATTACACATCATATTTAGAAATACATCAAAAGTTAATTTTTGGACCAAACTTATATATAGGACCTATTAAACTGTATAGACAAACTAGTTCTATTCTAATTGGCTGCTCAGATAATTCTTGATGTTGAAAGGCTTAAGGTGTACTGCTTTAATATTTATGTTATTAGCTTATTGACGATGAATTGATTTTTGGATTTGCTCAATTTTTATATTAAGTTTTGTGGGAGATGTACCCATTCCAAGCTTCACTACCCCAGAGGATCACAGACGCTACATTGCTATCAAATAAAGTTTTTTATGCAAGTACCAAAGTTCAGCATCTTTGCAGCAGTGCACTAATTCCTTTCAATACTAAGGTTACAGTTTCATTTCTTATTAGGATCGATACCTAAGTAATTACAAAAATGGGTAAATTTTCTATATTTAACAATCATAACTTTGGTTTTATCATTATTTACCATCAAACTAAAACTATCAAAAAATATTATCAGCATATAGTAAAAAATTAAAATCATACAAGCATAAATCCTCAAAAAATCCCAAAAATCTCCAACTGAAACGATTTTTCCCCCAAAAAATCCCGAGTTAATCAGTCATGAAGTTCAACAATTTTCAAGGGTTTAAATCGGAAAAAAATGTGTAAAAATGGCAAAAAAGTCGTGTAAAAATGGCAAAAAAATTGTCCAACCGTCGTGAAACCCTAACCACGCAAAATCGCTATTTAATTGGGGTTTTTTTGTTGATTTTTAGCACAGAACTAAGTGCTAATCATTGGGACGTGATTCACCATCAAACATACACTAGATTTCATCAAGTTGCTTAGGCAAATCGCAAGTAAGCAACCTTGAATGGACATATGTTTCTATAAGCTATTAAGGACATTAAAATAGAGACACGTTCTTTGGTATGCTTCTACGTTTGATGTTAATGACATTAACATGGAATGGTTAAGAGATGTGCTAATTTTTTTCTCTATATTCCACACTACTGTCATTTGCCTTAGGCTCATAGTAATGTTTTTCATGTACATAAATCCAAAGACACAATTTAGTGGGAAATAGTAGACAATATCATATATACTAAATAAGGCTTCTATCTTATTTCTTTTAACATTTATGAATCATATAATAGTACTTGCCAAAAGTAAATATAGAAAGCCAAACTAAACTGAAACAAAATTCTATTGGCTTGATATCAACCTAAAGAGGTTTGTTTTCTTGGAATTCTTGTGATCTTGAATATTCAAAAGAATTTTAGCATTTCAATTGTCAACAAAGATACCAAGGTAGTTGTTTAAATTATGAAGGTTAGGTTGGGACAAATTTCCTTTTCAAATGCTAACAAAGTGTGATAATTTGGAGCTTCAATTTGACATTGACCATCAAGTTTTAATGACAAGCGAGTAGGGTAGTAACAATTATATAATCAAGTGGGAAGCATAAGTATATACATAACAGCATATAGACATTGCGGAACCGGATGCAGAATGGTTTCTATTGGAAAGATAAAAAATCAGCTTGTAGTGCTGAAAAAATAAAAACTGTAGCAATATTTTATATCAAAATGAAGGATTGTTTTGGTTATATTTAAAATTCTTATATATTTTACAGGCTTAATGCTTTGTTAATTGGTGAAACTAATTGCTTAAATGCATGCCTTGCACTTGTTAGGGAACTACATTCCATTTAGGATCATCATATACATGGAGGTTCAAAAGGCATGCAAAGAGTACAATAGCAGTACATGAATGCTTTAGACATATACAATGTAGAATTCATGCATGTTAAATAGGTACCAGGAAAACTAATACATGCCTTGAGAGAAGTATGCCCTAGTCTTGTGGGCTTATCTTAATCCCTCCTAAAGCAAGCCTCGTATATTTTCTCATTAATGATCCAGATGGTTTTCAACAGCAAATGTCTCATTGAAAGGGAATGTTCCTTGTGCTTTAATTTTCCATTGAAACTTGTACCTATAATCTCTCAAATTCTCAACTCAAATTTCATCAATGTTTTTAACTCCAACATCCACTTTATGCAAAATCAAGGAAAATTTACTTGAATAATAATAGCTAAAATTGTGGCTCAAATAGTTGGTCTCTTCTTTTGTACTAGCAGATCTTTATTATCTAATGGAAAAATATTTAACACTCCTTTTATTCTTTTACAGATATACTAAAATAGTTATCAATAAGAACATTTCATTATCATTTATAGTCATTTAAGATTATGTTTCAAAAACATTTTTTACTACTCTATCTTGAGCTATTTGATTCAAAACCTATTAAGTTGAACTTTGCAATTGCTTCCTTTGTCATATAATTTCCCTTTCACACTCTTCATATAGTTCTCTTTGACAATATTCTAGAAATTGCAAGTACTGTTAAATCACAAATATGAACCAGTTGATTCCCATTTTGTAATTTATGATGTTTTCTCAGCAAAAAGAAAATTCTTTTTAATGAATTTCTTGAGCCTGAGGATTTTGAGATCCTAGCGCCATCTTGGATAGTCATGAGGTCGAATGACTTAGGAGAGGCTTTGAACTAGGAGCTTCATCATGAGGACCTGCAGCACTCTAGCATAGCTCTATTTGTAGTAGCAAGAGTCATTGGCTACGTTTGATTTTTTGGTACTTTGTAATTGAAATTTTGTCAACTGTAACCATCTAGTTATTTTTATGCACTATGAAGTATGCTTTTTGCAATGCAATGTAATCAGCGATATGAATATAAACAACAAAATCCTATTATCTACAATTCATGGGTTAATCTCTCTATTTTATTTGCTATCTATATCTCTATGATATGGAAATGCCCTTAAAGTTGTTTTAAAAATTAGTTTGTCTCTTTTTCTACATTTTGTTTACTTTTTTTTAAATCCGATTTTTCCCCCATTTTTTCAAAAAATCTTATACTTTTGGTTTGCTGAATTTTTCCCCAAACAATTTTTACTACTATGCTACTAAAAATTATAATGAGGATAGTAGTTGCTAAGCTCAGTATTTATGCTCTATAACTCTCCCAAGTATTTTTTTAATCACCTATGTAAATTCCAAAGATGAAATGGAACCAAAAAAATATCCTTGACTCTAAAATTGCAATGAATTTCCTAAACCCAACCCAAACCAAGTCTTACTTTAGCTCGCTCATATAGTCTATCTTTAAAACCAAAGCAAAGGAACTTAAAACTGAAAGTATAAAGGGCAAATTCTTGGCTTATCATAATCTTTTTAGTGTTCCATATCATTTTAGGGTGCGGCGAAAGAGATGGAATGTGCCCAAGCCACCTTTAACATAACCACACAAATTCATAACATCTCCAAGTTGCCACCAAGCCTCAAGATCCATGCCAGAAATGTCTGCCTATTTTTCAAAAAAGAAATTCCTAGACATCCTACAAGACTTCTTGGGGATGGCAATCTCGCTTCAATCTCTCATAACAGCTAAGCATCCCCAAAACAGCTCAAAGAATACCTAGATGCTACTCAATCATCCCAAGGACAATTATTCCCAAAAACTTTACAATGACAAAGAAACTATATACAAAATTTAAAGAAAATCATTAATAAGGTGGGGACCCTCATCCTCCCAATTCTAAACCCTTTATTTTAACTCCATTTCATCTTCTTTCACTTGGAGCTTGGAAAAGGAAAACTAGCAGCACTAAAGGGATAGGTTTTTGGATTTTTAAGGAGATTTTTGGGTAGATAAAGGTTATGGTTTTCTGAATTTATGGTATTACTATCTTTTATTTTGATTCAGTAAAAGCAACTACTAGTGGATTTGAAACCTGAAATTCAATGTGACAAATCGAAGAAATGGGATGTGGGAGTGACAAAAGACATTGACAACTAAACATTCAGACACCCCTTGATAAATCTAAAATTTAAAGCTTCAATTTGTGACAATTCTAGACAAGGATAATGAAAACTTTGTGGGGTATGTTACTACATGCCATTGGTTATGCCATATCTTCAATACCATTTTAAAGGGACCAACAACAAAGTATAGCTCATCTTTTACACATAAATGGAACAAGGGTGTGTGTTTTATAAATATAAACTTTGATGACAGAATTAAAACCTCCATTCAAAAGGTGCTGCTCAATCAAAAGGAGTGCCACGACCAACAAATTTAGATGTGAGTGTTACCCCCACTTTTGTGCTATTAATAGGTTTGAAATGCAATGTCAAGAGAGGAGAGTGGACACAAAATCATATCCTACAGAGCTATATTTGGTGTCCATTGATATCAGCTTTAATATATCTCCCTGCAGCACTGGAGTATATCTTACTTAGTCATTGCACCTTTCACCTTTCCATTTTCGTGCTACATCAAATTAACTAAAATTTTGTTCAAACGTGTTTATAATAATTGCTAGGTGCATCTTCTCAATCCTAGTCAACTCCTTCCAAGGTGATCCCCTCTCCGATTTATTTTTTATCAATCCAACCATTTCTAAATTTAAAAATACTTCAAAACAGAAAATCTTCTTTACTGATAGTCCCAATGTCCCACGGGGAAGCATCCCCCCAAGAAAACCTCACATTTTTGAGACAGAGATGTCTCCGGGACGAGGGGACTTGGGGGAGACACCCACTTGCCACCACCTCCACCATTTCTGAAACATCTTCAAGACATCGAGATATCCCCAAGACATCTAGGGGACTCCTAAGAGTCTCTCGACCATCTCAAGGACGCCCAGGCATCTCCCACGACTGGACGATGCAAAAATCTTTTTTTTTAATCAAAAATTTCTTGGAACTTCATGGCCAAGGTTAAACCCTAATGGCATGTGGGCCCCACCCAAACTCCACAAACTCTATAAAATTGTTGCTTATCCTCATTTTTACTCACAAAAGCAAATCAAGAGCAAGAGGGTTGAGGAGGCGCAAGAAGAGGAATGACACTAAGTTGCGAACTCAAGGATTGAAACTAGCATTTTTCAAGCAAGAGGTAGGTCTCTATGACTGATTTTTTTATTTTTTTATTGGTTTTATGATTTATCTTGATAGAATCCATAGACATGGTTGTATATTGTCTGTTACACCCCATCTTTGAATTACAATTTACTTTTCACCTTATGTTAAATGCATTAATCATTTGTGTTATTATGAAGCTTTGAAAGATGAATGTTATGATGAATTATATGCAATGTAATGGTTTAATGTATTTAATGGAAATATTGATGAATATGCAATGATATAGATGCAATGTAAATGTTATGGCTAACTACGTGTTTGTTTTCTAAGTGGATATACAAGAAGGATTTCACGCCCTCCAAAAGGAGAGGGGGAATATCACCCAAGAGAAGGGCATGGATAAGGACTGTATAGTAAAGCCATATGAGTTCAATGATTATGCATAGGTCGGGTTTTGGATACTTTAGAAAATGAGTAAGTTTGATCTTAAGTTGTGTCTCTTGGTTACTTTAACCTTAGTCGAGTCAAGCTTGGTTTCCTTATAGACACTTATAGGACTATTAGTATTTAATTATTAATGTTTTGATCATTATATATTATTATTATCAAAATTGAGTTAAAGTCGATCTTGCCATTATGATATTTGTATGCAGAACTGATCGTATATATGATACAGTATATGAGAGAAGGACCCCATATTAGCATTCTACAATGAGCACATTCAGCCAATCATTCATCAAAAATGGAAGAAGCTTAATACTCCCTTGCACATGGCTGCCTATGCATTGAACCCCAAGTAATACTTGTAAAGGCCTCGTAGAGTTACACCCATACAAGGTGGTGAGGTGAAGGTGAGGTTCATGATGGCCATCCAAAAGATGTATGATCCTATGGAGGATGACATCATTTGTACTAAGTGGACAAAATTTTTGTAATGATCAACCCCCTTTATATTTTTATTTTTTTTGTTTTCTTCCACTTTGCTGCTTGCTGGAAAGTAATGTCTATCAGCAATATGAAGGCTTCAAGAAAGCTACACTCAACCTTAGACTCCAACCAGCTGTAATAAGTATTGAAACAGCAGCAAGAGGCTTCCAAGACCCACGTCCAGCAAGTATCTCCCTTTATCCTCCTGGTAATACCAGCTCCAAGTAACAATACAAAGGACGTCCCATCCTTGAAGTTCGATTCTCTTCATAAAATTGAAACCCTCACTAAAAAATCCTCAAACTAGCTCTGTTTGAAACACTTTGGAAGGAGGCTTCTCTAGGGTGAAACCAGAATGAAAACTATCTGTAAACAACCCTTAGAAATCTGGAAATGAGCAGTAAACTGGGCGCCTAGTCTGCAGGAGGTCGACCTGCTGTAATAAATTCCAAACTCACCCAAAAAAATCCAACAAATACACATTTGGATCGCTATTGCAAGGATCTTCCTTTGCTGCAATACCCATTTGGAAATAAAATTTCTTCTCCGTGATATGAGTTAAAATGTGAGTTCAGGCCCTAAATGAAAAATGCCCAGAAATCCACAAAATCACTGCCAAAATGAGTTTAATCATCACCAAAATCAACTCCAAGATTTAGCAAGCCAAATCCAATAATTCCTCTTCAAAATATATCAAAAATCTTCATCTCTAAACTCAGAAATCTGCAACTTTGAAGCTCAAATGAAGCTCCTGTGTGAAGCCTCCAATATCCTCTCCTAATGTGGTCTTTCACACACGAAGAAAGGTGTCCCTGCAGAGGTTTTCGTCTCAGCAAGTCAATCCAAAACCCTCAAAGCCCAAGCTTCAAGAGAACTGTACGGCCAAATCAAATCCAAAACATCCCATCGCAAATAAGCCTCCAAAAAGCTTTTTATCAAAGATTCTCCAGCAACCCTAAAATCCATGCCAAAACTCCAAAGCTTTGATTTTAATTCACTTTTAAATATTTTACCTTCATAAGCTTGGGCGCCCAAAGTAAATGCCTCAATAAAAAGATATAACTTTAAATCTTAGCTTCAACATTAGCGTCCACCCTTATAGAGCATTCTAAAACACTTTAGAAGCTTTAAAAACAACATAAGTTGATTGTACTAGGCACCATGGTACTTTTTTTGTCCCCCCCATGACCCTCCACAAATAAATATAAAGTCACTTTATAAAAACCAATTTCGAAGGAAATATTTAATAATAAATGACTCAACCTTGAAATTGATGCCTCCACTAAGAAATGTTGTTGAGGGACAACCCTGACCGAGTCCAACTTGCCTTGGATGACTTACTATTTTTATAAAGTCTTAAAAATAGTAAGTAGCGCTCTGAAACTTGAATCTGAGGGAAACTGAGGAGATCGAAAGGGCTCACTGAGGACAAAAGCACAAAACCAGACCCCCTGCTAAAAAAAGCACTTACTAAAAATAGTAAGTGTATCAGAAACAACCCAACTGAAAGAGGACGTCGTAAAATGAGGACATTACAATTTTCCACTCTTAGAGGTTATTTCGAGAAAGCCAAGATGGATAGAGAAACCATGGCACAAGATAACCCAATTTTATGGTGGATTATGCATGGGCTGACTTCTTTGACTACCTCTCTAGCCATTCATTTGCTATCTCATGTTTCTAGTTCTTCTGCTACTAAGAGGAACTAGTCTACTTATAGCTTCATCCACGCCCTTAAGAGGAACAAGCTTACCTCTAGGAGAGCAAAGAAGTTTGTGGTTGTACATAATACCTTGTGTCTCATTGACTGCAGGACACTTATGTTCAAGGAGAGTCCAGCATTGCAGTGGGTTGTAGAGCCAAAGGAGCTAGCACACATGGATGAGGATGCTACACAAACAAGGTTGGTATTAGTTTGGAGGAGCTTGACCATATGGATTCCAACAACTCTAGTGGTGAAGAGTTTGGGGATGATTACAAATAAATGCCAAGGGTCAGCCCAATACAAAACAAATATAAGAACATAAGGAAGGGTCGGCTCTCAAGAATAAACAACAATTAAATGAATAAGGTCGGCCTTCTCACAAGCAAATAATAAATTGAATGGCTATAAAGCTACATTCAATTTATATTATCATCTTGAAAATTGTGCAAAAGGAAGTAGACTCCTGCAGCTGTCATAATCATCAACAGGAGTAATGTCAAATGATAACAGACCGAGAGGCAGTAACATTTTCCACTCATCTTTATCATAAGGGAGAATTTTGCCAACACAGAAAATTTTCAAACATTTTCTCACCTTCTCAAATGATTGTGCTTGTACAGAAGAATGCAGTATTAGATTTGTTTCTTGGGATCAGGTAAATCATTGTAGAATAGAACATTCAATTTGGATTCACTCCTGGACATATCCAGCATTCATTGATCTTACCAATTTGGGACCAATTAGACAACTTTATTGGTAAAGTAAATGAAGTTTTAGAGGTCACCACCAAGCAAGACACCACTGTGGTGTATGGGACCCCCTTTGTGGAAGGCAACAGGGGGTGTTTTTTCTAATTACCTTATATATTGTTCAACAGGGTGTACAACTCTACCCAACTCTGGATTCCAACTCATAACCTCCTCTCTGGAACATCATGCCTTCACCACCAGGCTCCACAACCACCTCTGGGCAGCCAAATATATCTATCACAGTAAAAGATAATACCTAAATAATATTGAAATTTATCAGAAATTGCCTAAATGAAGACTCATATCCAGTTGATTGATAACAAGTTCACTTGTATTCTCTCCAAGATTACTTTTCCTTCACCAAAATACTGACTACTAAACAAAAGTTATATTCGGTTGTATCTATGTACAATCTCACTTGTCATCATTTTTCAACATAGACACAGTCATGAAGGCATTCGTTGTGTACAGTGGGTACATCTTTTTATACATAAGATCTATCCTGTAAAATGGGATGCAGCATTTCCTTGCTTCATATGTGCTTTCAAAATCAGTTATGATATATGAATTAATATATTTTCTTTACTTAACGGAAAACAAGATGGATAAACAATGTTCCAGTGAAAATCAGAAGCATACCTTCAAATGCAATGTTAATCTTCCATCATTTGCATCTGTTAGGTGGTAAGCTTCAACATAGCATGGATCACTGCTTCCAGATAGAGTGCATGCAGAAGGTGGGGCCTTCAAGTGAGCTGAATCAATTCCCTTTGTCAAAAGTAGAGTCAACTCACTAGGTGGTGGCCTCCAAAGCTCTTGAATTGCTGTACGAACTAAGCCTTCTAGTTTCCTGTCTTGTGCTGTAGTAGTTTCAGAATATTGAACTGTAAGCTTGTGGTGGCTAAATGGATAGTCTCCTCTAGCTTCAACAGCACCTGCCCATCTGTTAAAGAACAAACTGGTCAAATATGTGCATATCATCCTCGACACAACAACAATGGAAACATAGTTCAAAAAAGCAGTGTTCAGACCAGATGTAGAATCAAATCCATATACAAATTACAAGTGCTACTTGAATGGTATTGTTTTCAAAATAGTTTCAGCCAATAGAAACTCAGATAACACAATAAAAACTTATAAATAGCAGCTGGATTTAATTCAGCCCTCCATAAAATAAAGACAGATCAAAAAACAACCAGTAGTTAAAGACCTAAAATCAAGCCATCAACACTGATTATTCACAAATACATTGCACAAACATTTCATGGCTATATTACTAATGTTAATCTCACAAACAAAATTAGGAATGCATAAGGTTAACAAGCTACAAATGATTTGACTGTGTAATGAAATATGTTAACCAAAACTTCTAATGCTTATTGCTTATGCTAATGTGTTGGAGAAATTGATGCAATTAGCAAATTAGCATGTGCAATGCTATGAAAATGTGCACATACAGTAACAATAAATTGCATCATCCATCATTCACAGAATTTTCATCATTTTTAATTAAATACTTTTAATTATCTTTTTTTATAACATCTAAAGAGCTGATATTATTAGTTGGGAAAGTGGATTACAAGCAAAGATAGCTGCTATTTAAAAAGCCAGGAACACTGAAATAACACTAAGTAGTTAACTAGAGCCATTTCCAGATTTACAAACATGCATGTAAATGTCTATGTTGGATAAATAATGAAAAGTTAGATGTTTCTTCGAAAACCACTCACAATTATAACACATACTAGATATAGAAGACTCAGTGGTTTCCATCTTTAGATCTACATGGGAGATATTATCAGGAACCAGTTTTGTCCTATGACTACCACTAGCTTACAAACAATATAGTTCACCCCATGCTGAGAAGCTATTGAATAGATCTTGAAGGGAAGTCCATAAAATTATGCGAGGTGCTATTTACCACATCCATGGTGCTATTTCAATTTCGAACTCTGTTATCATGCAAAACATTTTTTTAGCTAGCATTCCACCATTCCATATGGCACACACTCTTCATAATTGTGAACACAGTTTAATACCAAAATAATTACAGATGTTGCTTGTTGTCATTCCTGGAATGTCAACTTCATACATAAATAAAGACATTGCCCATCCCCCTTCCTGAAATGTCAACTTTACTAATAAACAAAGGAATGACAGAACATAAATTTTTAACTCTTTTAGCCATAATTCCTCAAATTCATTATTTAAGGTAAGGTATTGGAAAATATAATGCAAATAGAAAACAATGAGATTCATGCTCACAATAACTTAAAATTAAAAGGGTATCAACATGGATATAAGCAGTGACAATACATTGCATTGCACTGTCACTTAATCAAAATAAATATCATTTGAAATATTTTTTAATCTGTACTCCATATATATAGCAAAAGAAGTTGTAGAAACCAAACATTATGTTTACACTTTCTATTCAAGGTTGTGGGCAGAATATATGTCCATATTAGTCAGTGTTCCACAGGGACGCATTCCCCCCCACCACAAATCCCCCCATTTACGGGATGTGGGGACATGGGGAGGAAGTGCCCCCACTATCCCACAACCTCAACTCTAGATCTAGGGCCTTTTCCAAGACATACTCATCAGAGAGGGAATGTTTCCAAGATGTCCCCATGATTTAGCTTGAGGACTCCAAGACATCCCCAAGATGTCTAGGGGACTCTCAAGAGTCTCACAACTGTTTGAAGGACTTCTAGGTGTCTCCTACGGTGAGAAGAAGAAAAGTCCATTTATTTATTTTTAAATCAAAAATTGTTTTTAAATTGTGTGCCACAAACGCTGACCCTAATGGCCTATGGGCCCCACCCAAACCATAAACACTCACAAAAAGCTTATAAATAGGCATTTAAGCCTCATTCCAAATCACTCCCATGTTTCAACAAAAAGTTTTAAAGTTGTAACAGCAAGCTACGAGAGTGAGAAAGACTGCAAGTTGAGGCATTAGGATCTAGGAATTGTGAGAGTAAGATCAAGTGTAAAGAGTGACATCAATCCACCATTGAATCAACACACTATTCAAGCATCAAGGTAGGTGTTGGCCCTTCATGACTGCAATAGATTTTTTTTTCATTGTTCAAATTTAGTAACTAATTACTAATTTTAGATGACAAATTTAGTAATTACTTTAGGCCCTAGGGGTTTTCAATTTACATTGTTACAAATTCCAATTTCAATTTTAGTTTTACAAATGAGTAATGATCAAATTTTTAATTTTCAATTTTATAACAGCAATTTTTAGGTGTTCAAATTTATTTGTTAAATTATTTGCAAGAGAAAGACCCACATTAGCATTCTACAATGAGCACATTCAACCAATCATTTATCACTGATGGGAGAAGCTCAACAATCTCTTGCTCATAGCTATCTATACATTGAACCCAAAGTGGTATGTGCAAAGACCAAGAAAAATTACTCCTAGACAGAATGCTGAGGTAAAGGAAGGATTTATGGAGGTCATCCAGAAGATGTATGATCCTACAGAAGCTAGCATCATTAGTACTAAGTGGGCAAAATTTTCCACTCTTAAGGTTATTAAGAAGACACCAAGATGGATAGGGAGACTATGGCACAAAAGAATCAAATACTATGGTGAACTATTCATAGGCATAATTCTTTGACCACCACACTACCCATTTGTCTAGTGTCCCAAATTTCTAGTTCTTCTACTATTGAGAGGAACTAGTCTACTAGTTTCATAGTCTCTTGCGTCTCATTGACTACAATACACTTATGTACAAGGAGAGTCTAGCAACCCGATGAGATGTAGAGCTAAAGGAGCCAGCATATGTTGATGAAGGATGTGTAGACACTTAAAAATGTCTTGATGGATCACATTGGCTAACTAACATCATTTCCTCCTGAAACCCATCCTCTTTTCGCTTAATTGATTAAATTAGCCTAGCTATTTAATTAAATGCATCATTTGCTTCTACTAACCTAGTTTCACCCCCTTTCACACTAACATTTCATCTCACTAAATTAAATAAATCAAACTATTTAATTTAATTCCCTTAGTCGTTTTAAGTTATTTAATTATATATCATTTCATCCCCCCCATTCATTAAATTATTTAATTTAATGAAAATCACTTTATTCCTCCAAATCCCCTAATTGTGTAATTAAACTAATTTTCCTTTAAAAAGAGAATATTCCTTATCTCTTTTTTTGCACAATTAAATCTTTCTTTTAATTTGCAAAATATCTTTATTCGCATCCATGAGAATATTCCAAAAAGAATATTCTCTCTCCAATCATTTGAAAAAGGGATATTCTCACTTGGCTTCAATTGCAAGTTATCTTTTAACCTCTTGAGCAAATCACCTTGTGACCTGTGTATGCAGGTCAAAAGTGTGTTTGTTTGAAACAAATGTGAGCCCTTGATTAATTCTCATCTTGTAGAATCCATGATCCATGCCTTCTATTTCCTCCATCCTTGACCGTTGATTAATCTTTTCAATCTCAACCCTCCATTTCTCATTTGCTCTCCTATAAATAGAACACTATTTGGAGATAAATGGATCCATCTTTCAATTGCAAACTTATGCTATTGAATTCACTCACACTCACACTCATACTTTGCATACTTTTAGCTTGTTTTAGTTCATTTTAGTTGCATAATAGCCCATTTAATGGCTTCCAAGCATCCATCTTAGGAATTAGCTTAGGTTAGCTTAGCAATTGCATGATTAAATCAATCTTAGCATAAAATCATGTTAATTTAGCTTGTATCATGTTCATTTTAGCATAAATCAGGTTTTCATCCATTTATCACAATGGTTTCATCGATTTTCTTCCATAGAATCAATTGAAACAAGCTCACTGATCATGGGATTGGAAAAGGGTCGTTGTTCCACATCAACACGACACCAATTCCAAAACGGGATAAATTTCAAATGGGTTAGAGTAGGCATTTAATTGCTTTTGTAGTTTGTAGTTTTTCAGTTTCAATAAATGCTTAGTTTAAACTTTCAATTTGAATGATCTTGTTTGTAAGATTGAGGTATAGTGGATAAATTATGCTTCGATTCATCATGGATCAAACGTAATCGACCCACCTTGACTATGCTCGTCTCACACGATGTAGCACAAAAAAGGTTGGTTGGTATTGCTTTGGAATATCTTGAGCACAAGAAGTGTAGCAATTCGAGTGATGAGGATTTTGGTGCAAAGTTTGGGGATGAGTGATAATTTGAGGCATTGGGCCATTGGCCAATAGTATTTTTTAATGCAATCATCATTTTGAATATAATATAAATATGTCTATGTCCACAACGTTTCGGAGACGGGGATAGGGGAGCGGCAAGAGACACGTTTCGAGGACAGCAATCTGAGGGCCAATTTTTGGGGACGGCGATATATGAATTTTTCAATCAATATATATATATATATATATATATATAGAGAGAGAGAGAGAGAGAGAGAGCAATCTAAAATATCAAATATGTCAATAAGTGATAGCATCATAGTAACAATTTTAATATGTGCATAAGTAATGGCAGCAGTAGTATAACAGCAGTATAAACTATAAATTATAAACAACAATAAGTTAAAAGCTTAAACTTTAATCATGATGATGAGATTCATGACAAGTCAACAGTATTTACTATTAAATATAAAAGCATTTTGTTCAAGTTTTAAAACTATAGTTAAATAACTCAAAGACCAAAGTCTCAAACTTTAAATACAACAATGTGTCAATCTATGACACTATCAACATTCCAGCTATCAATATCAAACAGTCAAACTCCTCTCACAATAGTCTAAAATAAAGTGGCAGCTTGTGCAGTAAATTTCAAAATAGTGACTGCTCTCACATAGGAGAAACAACGCCCAAGCTCCAACACTAATAATCAGCTCCCAACCTCCCATGACTCCCTGCAAACAAGTATACGAGTTTATGTTTTTTGTTTTATGTTTTTAGGTATATGAGAGGCGTGGGAGGGTCTATGGGACCCCACGCCCCTTTACAAACCAATAAAATTTAAAGAAAAAACAATGAATTTTTAATTTTAACTTTTATTTTTTAAGTGGATACTGTAGGGGATGCTTGGACATTTCCAAGACGGTCAGGGGATGCCTAGCCGTCCCCTGGCTGTTTCGGGGATGGCTAGGCGTCCCCTTTAGTTTTGCAGACATTTCCTAAATTGGGGACGTGTTTCCTAGCATTTTCGGAAAATGCAAAATCAAAGGGGACGGCTGGGGGACGTCCCCGAAACACCCTAGGGGACAGGGACGGGGACGTAGGGTTAGGGGTGGGGACACATCCCCGTGTAACACAAAAGTATATGGATATTTGACATTTTCATTATTCATTCAATGCAATATCAAATATGTTCAAGTATTTCAAAGTTTCATATGCTATTCCTTGCATATTTTTTATAACTATTTTAAAGTAGTATATATGTTTGCACCTCCATCCCCTGTCCCAAGACCCTGTGGAACATATAAATTAGTTACCAAGTCTAAAGCTTCAAATTCAGTATTTAAAT
Organism: Sequoiadendron giganteum; assembly: GCA_007115665.2. Taxonomy (NCBI): domain Eukaryota; kingdom Viridiplantae; phylum Streptophyta; class Pinopsida; order Cupressales; family Cupressaceae; genus Sequoiadendron; species Sequoiadendron giganteum. Next base: position 521,413,072 of record CM021109.1, read on the forward strand.
CCATTTCCAATTTTTTGATGTGTTGCTTGTTATAGTTTGTACAAAGAAATATTGAGAACTAGTATAATCTAGGGGTGTATATCCCGGAACGTTTTTGGAGAAGTTCATCAGTTGAGAGTAGTTTCTGTGCTTATAAGATAGAAATTAGCATCAACGAGGAGAAGTGGAGAACTGACGGACTGAATCAGTGAAAAAGGTATCCATGCAACATGAGGCAGAAGGCTCAAGAAAATTAGAAAAATACAAACATGAAGCAGAATTGGAAGATACAATTCAATTATTTAAGAATTGAAAAGCCAAATACAAGTATAGAGTATGGGAATGGAGAATATTGTTCACATAGGCTATTGTAGTATTATATAGTGTTAATGTTTTATATGCTAATCATTAAATTTATTATTTGTCTGTTCTACCACTATTTTACAATTAAGGGATTAGCTGCATAGTTGTAAGTTTACAGAATATACATATGCTGAGTCTTGACAGCCTTAAAGCTTGGTACAATTTAATTTTTTCGTATCAAAATTCCTGGTAGGAACTCCCAAAAATTATGACTAACAATTGGTATACCGCCATAATGCTGCAGTTCAGATTTCATTAAAGAAGAATTCTTCTTGAAGACAATATGATTGGAAATTTTTGTTATGGTTAAAGTCTTTGAGTTTAAAATTTATGTGCATGATTCTTTTCAATCAACATGTAAAAAGTCACATGCACGTGCCAGAGGAAAAGCATACATGATATTGTTCTTTTGCATGTATGATTTTCACTAAAGAAGGTGATGCATTCTTTATATACTAATTCCATCACCAACACTCTTTAATCCCCCCTACTTGGTCAAATACGGTAAAAATCCACATATAATAGATTATTATCATGGGTGCTCATCTTCATCTTTTAATGTCTGTTTTTACCATTTTGTTTAAAAGAATATTGATTACCTTTGTAAATACAAAAAATTATGCCTGTGTGTTCCTCTGTTTGGTCTAGTTGTAAATTAGAGAGTGCAAACGCAAAAATATCTATGACCATCCCTGTAATTTATATATCTAGCCTTCTAGGCAACCCCAAAATACAACCAGAAAGAAATAAGAACAAAGCTTTATAATTCTGCTGCATACCTGTCCTGGGGATGACTTGTAATGTACTTTATCATCTGCAATATAAGGCGGCATTGATGCTTGTTTACAGAATCTGCCAAATTGCTGCTCCGGAAATCTTCCAACTCCTTGGTCAGAAGTTGGGCTGCTCTTGGATACCGTGATCCCAAATGTTGGGCACATAGAAGAACTGCTTGAACATCCTGAAGCCTATTTGTAGCTGTGGGAGCTGAAGAATCTACAGTGAACAATACCTTGTGCATATTTGAAATGATAATATTTAAAGGATCTTCAGGATCATCCGCAAGCAATGGATCCAAACCATTTAAGTCAAGATGCTCTGCCAGGGCCCAGATCAAGCGAGCACATATTCTTGGAGTATTCACCTAGCAGTGTTCAAAGAGAATATAAATAAAGTGTGCAAAAAAGGAGTTACAAGGTGTCCAAAAAAAAACCAACCCTGTTCTATGCTCAGAATTGATTCTTTAAAAATAATCAAGGCTTGCCTAACCTACGATTTCTGATAAATCTAAAATATAGCAAATCAAATGAGTGGAAAACTGTTAGAAATATACATATAAGAAAAGATACTGCAACATTATACTATGGCAAGCAAAGACAAGTCAACGCGAACAATACTCGTGAGCAGCAGACCAAGTTAAAGAAAGACAGTAAAAGCACTCTTGAGAAGCAGACAAAGTTAAAAATGACTCAAAATGCACTCCTGAGCAAACAGAATAAAATGACAAATATTCATAGTGCGTGTTCTATACCATTTATAAAACGCATTCTAGAAAGATTGGATCTCAGAAATGTAGAAAATATAAGCAAAGATTAATAACGGAAACAAAATTTCAAAACATGGAGCCACAGACATCTTTTCAGATGCAGAAATCACAGCAACTGTATGTTATCATAGGTACAAAGGATAAACTTTGCGTACAAAATGTTAATTTTCAGACCATAGTAAGCAAATTCTGCACTCAGAAAATTCAATCCTAAAACTAGGTAGCTTAAACATGAAAACTTCAATCAAAACAATAATCTCTGAATATGCTAATCTACAATCGCATACTGCTGAAAATATGAACAGCAGATACACAGTATTGAACTCACAAACCTGCAACTGTCTTCTCATTAAATCTGGAAAGAAATACACTGCACTGGAATGAATTTTAGAAAAGAGACTCTATATGTATCATAATTAAAATTATAATATTTACCCATTAAATAGACAAGTGCACTAAGAATTTAACTTAGAGAAACTAGATGGTGTGTCAAATAAAGCTCCAAGTGAACCTTACAACTCACTGTAGTGACACTCAGTTTGACTGATCAATCAACTAGTCTGACTAATCAATCAACCGAGTCTTACAACTGACAACATTTAATCAAAGTAGTCGAGACTTAGTTACATCCACTCGAGTAGTTAACTGAGTGCTAATCTCAAAGAAGACTCCCTACATAACCAGGCATCATTCTCCTACATATCTGCTGGTCCCTCAGCTGCACAAAAACCAAGGTAAACTGTGCCATCATTGCTTCACCATGCTGATGCTGCTCTTGACTGCACGTTAACCCACCTGCACACAGACCAAGGCTGCTGCTAGGTACACTTCTCTGCTCAGACAAAACTGCAGTTCACTACAGCACTGCTGAAGGAAGAACATCTTCAGAGCAACATGGGTAAAACTCTAACACAAACTAGAGTAGAAAGCAAGGACTCTCATTTTATACTATGCATCTCCAGTTATCGATGTCTTCTCCAGAAAAACTTGGGTGATTTTCCTTAGACAGAAAAACTTGGGTGATTTTGGGTGATGAATCAGACTGAGAAGAAGATCAAGGTTTTGTGAATAGAGAACAGTGGAGAGCTTTGTTCCACAGATTTTGAAAAATTTGTTATAAACAGTGGCATTGCTAGACAGAAAACAACTCCATGCATTCCTAAGCAGAATAAAGTTGCAAAAAGAATGACGAACACACTGATGGGGAAAGCTAAGAGCATGCTCAATGGTGTCGGTTTGGATCAAAAAATTTGGACAGAAGCTATGAGCATAAATTAACATATCTCCTATCAGCACTTGTTGACAAAACCCTTGAGGAGGTTTGGACGGGTAAGTTGTCATCATTGCAGCATCTCAGAGTTTTCAGGTTTGAGGCATATGTACATGTGCCAAAGGAAAGAGATCCAAGTTAGATTTTGAAGCAGAGAAGAGTATCTTCATCAGTAATAGTGATGGAATTACGAAATAATGCTTTGGAATCCAATGACAAGGAAACTAGTGCACAGCCCAAATGCGATTTTCAAAATCACCAAACTTTCTCCTAAGCCTTCACAGCATACAATGAGGAAAAATCAATAGTGCAGCTTGAGCCCAAGACAAATAAGACTGCACCAGAGATTGAAACAAAGGTTCAAGATGGACCTGATGAGGTTGATCTATACAACGATTTAGAGGGATGACAACCTCATACCCCACTCTTGAGGAGGTCCACTTGACAAAGAAGACAACCAAAAAGGTATAGCCCACCTGAATTTCATTACATTCTTGCTTTGTCCATTAATTATGATGAGCCTAGAACTATGAAAGAGGCAATTGAGTCTAGAGATAGGAAGTCCTAGAAGAAGGCCATGAGTGAGAAGATAGATGCTATATAGAGGTATAGAACATAGGACTTGGTACAGTTGCTTGCAGGTTAAAAAACCATTGGATGCAAATGCAAATGTGTTTTCAAGAAGAAATTCAATTCTAAGGGCAATATCAAGAAGTACAAAGCAAAGTTGGTGGCTCAATGCTGTTCTTAAGTTAGGGAAATTGATTTCAGTGATATTTCCTCTCCAATTGCAAAGCTTGGATCAATTAGATTTTTTGATTTGTCACTCTTGCTTTTAACCTTGTGGTTGAGCAAATGGATGTTAAAACAACTTTCTTGCATATGTATTTGAAGAAGATCTACACAACACAGCTAGAGTACTTCATGGTAACGGGTGAGGAGGACTTGGTTTGTGAGTTGAAAAAGTCTCGTCATTATCTAAAACAATCTCCTAAGGTGTGGTATCAAATATTTGATTCATATGCTATGAAGTTGGGATAACGAAAGCTAAATTTGACTATTGCGTTCATTATAAGCAAATAGGTGATCGATTTATTTTTTATCCTTTTCTATGTTGATGACATGTTCAATAACAGTAGACATGATTAAGGTTCCTAAATCTTAATCATTATAGTTTGTTATGAAGGAATTAGTGGTTGCTAATTTTATCTTGGATATGTAGATCATGAGGAATAGAGCTAACAAAAAACTGTGGATAAGAGGAAATAAGTTGACTCTACTTTGCAGAGCTTCAAGAGGCAGGATTGAAAAACCAATAAGTGTTCTTATTGCTATGGGAACAAAGGTTTTATTGGAACAATGTCCTACTACACCTAATGCGATTGAGAACATGAACCATGTTTCAGATGCGAGTGCAATTGGTAACTCAATGTATGCCATGGTTTGTACCAGACCAAATATTGCACAAGCAATGAGAGTCCTAAGTAGGTAAATCTCCAAACTACACAAAGAACAAGTGCAGTACCATTTTGTGTGTGACACGGCAGAGAATAAGAAGGTGATGATCAAAAATGTGGATACTTCAGTGAATGATGTATATTCATTAATGAAACCAATGAGCATGGAAAAGTGCAAATGGTGCAAGTTAGATATAGGCATTTATGCTCTTAGTTATAAGCTTGATTTGTTGGAATCCATTATGATATTTTGCAATGTATACAAGTAAGAGATTGTTAGGACCAGGTGTTGGATGCCTTGCAAATCTTAGGAAAAACATAATTATTTAATATTTCTAATGTTATTGTATTTATGAACTCTCATGGAATAAAGCACCAACCTTAAAAGTAATCTCAAGATTCCTTGTATGACACACCTCGCCACTTTGAAGTTTTCTTATAATGGGTTTAAGACAGCATTGAAGTTGGGGGTTACATGCGTAGAGCAACTTTTGACCTCTATTTTTAGGGTGTAAAAGCATCTTGTAAGAGGTTTGAATCCACCCGCATGGACTGCTTGTTTTGACCAATTGACAACCTTATTTGTAGGACTCGAGATTCTTCATTGAGAGTTAAATTCTATTGTGGGAGATTGCATTCATGTAAAGGGAACATGGGTCCAACTTGGACTAGTTGGACTATGACCTAGTTCATGGTTTTGAGCCCGTGGTTTGAGAAATCCCTTGTGGTTCCCTAGATTCACTTTGCCTATATATTAGATGCTTTGGATGGTGTTTGTTTGGTAATTTTATTGTAGGCACATGCTACCTGTGAAATATCCCAATTAGGATATTCCCCTAAATTTCTAATTTTGAAACTCAATTTCTACCCTAATTTCTACACTTCAAAATTTCTGCTTAAACATAGTTTCTGATATGAAATTTCCAAGGAAACCCGTGGACACATCCCCCCCTGAAATGCCCCGTTTGTGTCCTCGAAACATCTCGAGTACAGGGGGACAGTCCCCTTTGAGGCTGCAGGTATTACTGACCTAGATGTTGTTTGAATGGGGTAGTTTTGTTGCACATCGTTAGTCAGTAATTGTTGGCCGGTGTTCTCTTTCTTCTTCCATACCTTTTTTGTTTTTGTGGGCAATCTACACTTGTTTGTCGAGTGGTTTCTTTGTCCACAACTGGTGCAAAAATATTTCTTTTCTTCCACCTCAATTTCTTGTTTCCATATCCCTGCTTTAGATTCGAGCATTATGGTTTTTGGGATCTCCTTGGTGGTTGACACTTGAATTCTTGCATACAAATAGGAAATTTTCTCCAGTAGGGCAATGTCAATATCTATTACTATTCCTAGGGATCTCATAATTTTCCCTAGACACTGTTCGGTCCAGAATTCAGTCGGCGATTTGTACATTCTGATCCATTTTGGTGCTGAGTATATTTCATGGTTTCTTGGATCGAAATTTGGTAGCCAATTCTGAATATATACAGGATTTCCATTAAAATTCCATTTGCCATTGTTTAGGACCTCTTTTTTGTCTTTTTTCTGTTAGGAAGAAAGCCATGAAAAATCCATTCGGCAGAAATTTGATGGCATGATCTGCTTTCCAATTATCCCCTGGCCATTCTTCGATGGTTGCTCTGGTTTGTCTTTTTCTTGAGATTTTGCAAAGAATTGCTATATCTTTCAGAAGGTCAATATCTCCTTGCGTTTCTTCTTGCACATCTATCTCCAACTCATTTACGGTGTCTTCTGGCTTATTTTGTTGGTTTACTTTCATTGCAAACTCCTTATTTTTGGTTATTCTGGGTACCGTCTTTCTTCTTTTTATGTTCGCACTTTCATGATTCTTGTTTAATCTGGGTTTCTCTTTGCCACTAAATTCCTGTCTCCTTTGGTATGCATTCTTTTTTATGTTATTTCTTTGCCCTAGCAGTATGTTGTTTGGCCTAATGGCTTCGTGTGGCCAGATGGGGTTCTCCACTTTCTTGCCTTTATCATGATTTGGAAATTTATGCCTTCTGCTTACTATGTTCGTCGGTTTTTATCTATTTTGAAGAAGGATTTTCATCGCTTTCCTGACTTTCGCACATTCATAAATAAATTTCGTAGTTCGTGTTTTCACGAGCAGAGCTATTTTACATGAACATTATACTTAATAATTATAATTTTATTTATTTATTTTTATTCATTTATTTATTTTTATTTTTAATAATTTATTTTTTATCTTATATTTTATTTTTTATTTTTTTACTTTTATTTATTTATTTAAAGTATTATTATCATATTTAATTAAATTATGGAAACTAGTGTTCAAAAACACTTTTTTTTTGCCCTTGCAAAATTTGAATTTCAAATCAAATTGGGAACATGACACATTCATGCAAAATCCTTTGAAGTTGGAGAATTGATTGATGTTGATAGTTTCTTGAGGTACATCTATCTCCTCAATTTTGATTGGTGTGGTAGTGTGATGATATGGGATCCAAGTGGTGATAAGCTTGTCATTGCTTGAGGACAAGCAATTTCGGGAAGAGAGGATTATAATGTCCCTATTTAGAAGCAAGCAATAAAAATAAATGAGAAAAAATAATATTTTATTATTTTTTATTTTGGCACTCAAGAAGGAGGTTAAATGATATTTATTATGATTTTTGGTGAAGGCAAAATATTTTTATAATTTTTCTATTAAGTTGGGCGACCCTTTTTGGGGGTTAAAAAATAATAATTAATTTGAAAAAATTATTAAAAATATATATATATTAAATTCAAATTTTGGCGCTCAAGTTGGGTCAGCCAATTTGGAGGGAAAAGGCAAGGTTGGTATAAATACAAGATTTTTGTTAAGGCATTTCATCATGGGAATTATTCTACTTTTTCAGATCAGCAATTATTGCAGCTATTCCAAGGATGAAAACCCTTGTGAATAATAAAGGAGTTGAATAAAAACCTAGCTCTTCAAAGGAGGACTTCACAATGAAGGTTCACTTGTGCTTCAATGGAGTTTTATGCTAGATGTTCATGCTCAGATTTTCATATCAACCTAGGCAACTTGAGGAGAGCAGATTTGGTGTTGTATTGACCTAGGGTTTTCACCCTAGAGAGGAGCACCCAAGTTGCAAGAGGAGCACTTTGTTTTGGAAGGGCGAAATTGGCAAGTTTGGAGGGTATTAACAAGTTTTCAAAGGTTGCAAACCCTACATTCAAACCAGCAAGCCAATGCACCCTTATGGTAGGGTTTTGAAGACATTTCTATCATATATTTGCATTCATCGTTGCATTTTTGTGAGTTGGAGCAAGTTCGCCCAGCTAGGGTTAGTTTAGGTCATCATTCATTTCATGTTTTGGCTTGTAAGTGGGATTTCTTCATATCAGCAAACTATTGTACATTGTTGGGCATGTTTGGAGCCTGTTTTTGTGGTGAACTTGCATAAGTAATAGGTCTGATTTTGTAGCAGCAGAATTGAATAAACTTATAATCAGACTTTGCATGTTTTGGGTGGACAAATTGGTGCTGTATATTGCTGGTTACATTCATACTTAATGTTAGATGTGTTCATCATATTCTTTGAAGCAATTGGATGAGTTGATGTTGCTGTTCATGCTTGTTTCATCTCAGAAATTTTTATTAGCAACTAGGGTTTTTAGCAGAAATTTTAAATTGTAGAAATTAGGGCAAAAGTTTATGTTTCAAAAAATCAAAAAATTCATCAATATCCTAGTTGGGATATTTCAGGTTATATTCAAATTAATACATAAAATAGTATAATATTGAGAACAATACACCATAGGGGTTGGGGCCCTAGCTCGGTTGGCTAAATCTTTCCTGTTGCAGGAGGTTGGTCACGAGGTCTAGTCTCCCCCACCCCCGTGGTACCGGAGGGCATGTCACACCAGCGCTACCGGTCACGTTAAAAAGTTTACCAGGCGCACTACAGTTTATAGGGGGTTGTGCTACCCGATTCCTGTAGTCTTAAAAAAAAAAGAACAATACACCATAGCTAAAACATTATAATAGTTAGATCTATAGTTCATATCAGCATTAACATTCGAATTCAAAATAACTTATCACTAATGATTAGTCCAAGGCATATTTCGATAGCCAATCATATTAGGAGTTCACTAGAAATATTTACAAACCGCAATCTTGAGGATGGTTGTCCTTGTATTGTGAGAGCATGGGTGGATCCTTGTCCATCCATCTCGGGGTGACGTACTTGAGAAGACCCTCAAGCTCGACCTAGACACCTCCTGGGCCCACAAGCATTGCATCTCGGGAGTGGCGTACTCGAGAAGTCCCTCTCGAGCCCGAGAGCATGCATCCGCCTCCTGCCCCAGAAACATGGCAGGATCTTAGGTCCACACCATCCCTTAGTCCACCTTGGAGGCGCTCCATCCTCCTTGATCAAGCCTAGGAGCAATCATATGCCTCCCAACCCACGAGCGTTGCATCTTGGGGGTGGCGTGCTTGATAAGATGCATGAAGACTGCCTCCCTCAACAAGCTCAGGAGCACTCATACGCCTCCCAGCCCCACAAGTGTTGCATCTCGAGGGTGGCATATTTGATGAAGGGAAAGTTGCTACTTCCCATCTCGCGAACTCAGAAGGCTGATCAACCTCCCTATTTGTAAACACTTCTATAAATTCAAAATAGATTACTAGAGGAATCTTATTATATTAATTGTTAATCAAATATCATTTCATTATGCAATTATAATACATACATACATATATATATACGTAATTATTCCTAATTTATATTTTTTTTAAACTTACTTCCCAATGATATTCTTGCTAAAAACGATATTTATTCCAATAGATCTCTTATAATTCCAATTTTTCTCATTACCCTTTTCCAATCCACTTGATTGATGCCTTTCACAAAATGATTCCACCTCCCTATATATCATTCATGGTGGGGTGAATAGTCACAACCTTGATAATCATTGCACCCCTTACAAAGGATGCACCCCTCCCTAATCCAAGTGCTGCCTTTAGTTTAATTAAAGTCATCCTCATATTAGGACTACTTTATAGCAATATGGAGTCGCTGCATTACTTCCTTTTAAAGTCTCCTTGGTCAGCGATTATTTTTAATCCCTGTGCAGGCTGTGATCGAGGGTTCTGTGGTTTATGGCTGGCTTTTATGGATTGGCTTGGGTGGTAGATGTAGGGCTAAGGTTGTTAGTTTGTTGGGGTTTACATTTTATCTATGGTGAAGGGCATGTTGATGTGGGACCCTTTAAGGCAAGGCCTGGTCTCTAGCCACCTCTTAAGCCAGTTTTTAACTGAGATGAGACAATTCTTCTGCAGCTTCTAAAGGCTATTTTACGTGAAGAGAGTATAGTCAATAATGATCATTTCAAAACATGTGCGACGATTCTAGCGGAGATTTAGGAGAATATGGAACAGGCAGTGGTGAACACAGAATTTAGGGAGTGCTTAATGCAGCTGCTGGTTCAGGCTGAGGATAATAAGGATGTCAAGAAAGGTGAGATGTTTTCTAGAGATCCTAGGTGTCGTTTCAAGCAAGCAGAGGCATCAAAGCCCTAGCGTGGTGCTATACAATTGCAGGATGATGTGAATGAATTAAGAGTGGATAACAAGATATTGGAGAAGTTCTGTCTAGACTTGAGAATGGCCATGAGGCATATGGTGGTGCCGTTTAAACGGCACTCTAAAGTTGACCGGTAGCTTCACAATGACTTTGTTGGAGAATGGCCTGCTAACTAGGGCTGTGAGGCATACATAGATTATAAAAGGGATAAAGGTCTATGAAGCATTTCAGCTGCAGGGTGTTTCCACCCATGTTGGAGGTCACACCAATTTTAGGGAATGTTGTTTATAATCAAGTTCCAGAAAGGTGGAAGACAGCGCCTCTAGGAGAGCTGCAATGCTTGTGAGCATGTGTAGTTTTTATGTTTTTTAGTTGCTGTTTTCTGATGCTGTAGATGGTATTAGTTCTATTAGTCTTGTTCCCAGACACTTTTTTGTGGCTTTGGATGCCAGTTAGTATGGTCTTCAGTGGTATTTTTTAGCTTATCTTTATGTTGTCCTTAGCTGTAGCTTGAGGTGTTAAAGTTGTGTGTTTGTTATACAGTACAGGTGTGGGGCAGTTTTCTTTCAGTATTCTACTTGTTTCTGGATTATGGTTATATGATGAAGTGTTTGTTGTGTAGCCTGGGAGGGGCCCCATGAATAGAACCCAATAATATATTATTTTTAAAGTCCAGAAAGAAAGATGCAAAGGAGGAGCATCTATTGCTTTAACTATTACATGCTTTTGCAATAACTGGCCAGAAGATTTTAATGCTTAGTGTCTGGAACATCAAAGAATCCTGCCTCCCTTGTTGCTGATCCTTTTGCCAAGTGTCCTATTGCAATCACCCCACTGTTAAATGGTCAGCCTGAGCGTGTGGAGTTTAATCTCTTTCAGTTTACACTTCAGCACTTGTGTAGGACTGGAGCTTTTGACACTTAAGTTAAAGAATATGATAATTGTGAAGTTCTACAGGGTTATTTGAATGGAATTTGTGGCAGAAGATATATATTGATGAAATGTATGCGTATTTTACCAAGTCTTTTGACCAAGAGTGTGAATATTCTTTTGGCATTGAACTGTATGCTATTATATTTTAATATTTCTGTTTTTTGGATTTGACACAGTGTGATGAGTGTTATTAAAGCTGGGAGTTGGCAGCTAGCCAACTTTTTCTTGGGTCTAGGCTCCCTTAACCATAGTTATCTTTAGCCAAAAAAAGTCCTCGCTTCCCTCACCAAACAATATAGTATTTGTGTTAGACATTTGATCACAATCATACCTGGTTAACATTATTTTTTATATTTCATGAATATGGATAATACTATCCAATATAAGTGCTTTGGAAGCACAAGGTTCATACCAAGTTCAACAATAATCCATAGCATCAAATATAATCAAAATTTAGACTATTCTAAAGTATGCTGTTTATGCACTCTTAGAAGAGTATTTACTTACATCTGCATCGACAGTCAAGTCACTTAAAAATGTATACAATCTGACTTCTGATGATGATGTAAGTCATTAAGGTTTGAGAAAAAAGGAAAGAAAACCTACTAACATCCAAAAATGAGTCAGTGTCACTCAAAAAGCATGCATCTACAATGTGTTTGCTATTATCTTCACTTCCAAATCCTTATTTAAAATTCTGCCACTTGAAGCTTTACCTTATCCCACTGGGCAGATACTAATATCTTTAACAATTTAAACTCGGCTAATTTAAAGGCCTGTGGGTAGGTCTAGCAGTAAACCTCTGGTAGTCTACCACTGCTAGCACAGTTCAAGCCAATATATGCAATCTAGTTTCTGATGATGATGTAAGTCATAATGGTTTGAAAAAAAAGGACAGAAAACATGTTAATGTCAAAAAACAATCAAAATAAGTCGGCATGACTCCAAAATCAGACATCTACAATGTGCTTTATATTATCTTCACTTTCAAACCCTTAATGAAATCACCTAAATTGACCAGTTGACACTTTACTTTCTCCCATTGTGAGCAAATAAAGATATCTCTTACATTGAAACTCGGCTAATTTGAAGCCCTGGGGCGGGTCTAGCAGTAAATATTTGGGAGTTTACCAACGCTAGCCCAGGTTTAAGCCACTGCCTGGCTCCCCTTTAGTGACCCCTCCTCCCAGAAACTCCAACCAGAGCAAAACATGGCTACTATAAGATCTAAAAATAATTAAGAAACATATAATTCAGTTCCTTTGCATATCCCACATTAAAAGAATATTTTGCTCATTCTCATCAAGAACATGCATGAAAGCTCTCGGCAACATCATCAAGTTAAAGGAAAATACTAGAAATTACAGATGTAAGCACATAACCAATTAATTTCTAATTAAAAGGTTTTGCAAGGATGTAGATAAAGCATAATAATAAGGACTAGCAAGAAATGGACTATCTATGTATTCCACCTACAAAGTCTACAAAAGAAATCATGTACCTCAGATAAGTCCTTGACAAGCTGCTGTTGCAAAGTACGCAGCCGTGTTTCATTCAGTATTTGATCCTGTGAAGCTCCATCCTTAACCTTCTTAACACCTCCCCTGGTATCAAAAATATGGCACAACCTCACAAGTAACTTCAAATAACAGTCCATTGCATATGTTCTTCCTTCACAATCCCATTTCACACAAGGCCTACAAATTTCCACAACCTCTAATGCAGATTCTGTCCAGTTCATTGCCCCATAACCTGTGCCATAAGCCAATGCTCCAATCACTCTGCTTTCAGTGCCCAAATTTTTCTGTGTAGGAAGAGGAAGGGACAACTGAAAACAACTTTCAACTAGAGAAGCCACCAATTCTTCTCGAAACAAACTATTACTTGTGACATTGTTTAGATCCTCTTTAATCCTCCGCTCTTCAAAAAGTGAAGTAATATCAGTTCCAGTATGTGGTTTTTGCCCTCTGCGTACATTCTCCTTGGCAAAAAGATCAACACAAAGAGCTGTCCGACAAATACAAGCAAGAGCATGCATTCGATCTGATTCTGCTCTTAAATTTCTCACCATAAGAAGCAATCTTCTAAAAAGAGAAACCTGTATAGAAATCACAAAAATCAAAGTTCCATCTTCGTGTTACTCTGGTATTTGATAAAAAGGTATCAATTTCATTATTTAATTTTTAAAACAAACAGGTGCATTCAGGTGCACTGCAATATCCAAGAAGAGACATGTCAATGTAAACATCTTTATTTTTTCACCATGTCATTCAGATGTATGACTTTTACAAACAAGTCAAGTAAACACAACACAAATGTCTTTTTATTTTACCTTTTTCACAAAGGGAAAAGAAACAGCCAAAAGGTAAAGAAAAGCCTGAAAGAAACCTTCACAGCTCTGGAAGCAAAGACAATGGTCCGAAGTAGCCAGAATAGCATGATCTAGAAGGAATTGTGTTGAGGATAGCATACAGAATTCTACATAATTGGGTTTGATCAACAGGCCATGGATTGCAAACTGATGTAACTGACCTCTTTATGGGGGGGTTCCCTACTCTCCCATCAGTTCTCTATATGTAGTTTGCATTGAATTTTGATTTGTAACGGCCTGTAGTGGTAATTGTTGTGGGCTTGTCTGTGGGAGAGCGTCCCTTTTGGGAGAGCACAGATTTCTTTTCTGGATTTCAATTGGAATTTTGTCTTTTGTGGGCAGCGTTTTTTCTTTTCTGGATGAGATATGCAATCTGAGAAGAAGAGCAGGTCAGATATATTTGAGTTGGGGTAGCTGTGCGGGGTAGTGATTTTTCTTTTGACTGTCCAAGACAAGCTCTACTAGGGTGTCCAGTTTTAGTATCCGTCATTTTGGTATAGACTGAACTGAATTCCTCGATATCTAATCTTCTTATTTCTTGTTATTATTTATAGCCCCAAGTATGAATCATAGGAATAGCGCCTTCTAATGGAGTTGATGTTTAGGACAGAGTATTTGTTGCTTGAGACTGATTTGCACAAGCAGAAGCTTATCTGCATCACAAATTATCTATAAACAGTTTACCGTTGGGTCATTTGAGCCTTTAGAAAGAAGCAAGAAGAGAAGGAATAGAATAAAAGTAGAACATAATATAAATTAATCACTTCAAGGAAGAGAATAGCAGTAGCAGACAAAGATCCCACAAAAAGAGAGGGCAATTTATTTTAGCATCTTGGAAGCATGGAATAATAATATCTGATTGTTTGTTGATGTAGTTCAGAACAGTTAGTTATAATCTAGTTATTTTTTTTATTCTATTCATTTTGAACCATCCCTCATCAATAAGTTGAACTGCTATAAATTCCATTTATTCCATCCTTAATCTCAGCCTCATTATATCTCTCTCTTCCACAACCAATACATTTGAATTTGAAATTGGAAAATTCTAATTCAAGAAGGCAGGCAGACATCTCTCAGGAGTAATAGAGAACCTCAACACAGCTGTAATAGAGGGCTTTGCAATCAATCAACCATGGACCCACATTCTTCATCCCCAAATAATGCACATGAATCACTCAAGCACAACACCATGTACAATGAAATTCTGCAGTCCTCCTCTGTACCAGGATTTACATCCAGTGAATAAAAAAAGAATAATTAATGTCCCGCTAATAAAACATTGCTGCATAATTAATATGGTTGTCGTTAGAATCCACAAAACAGATTTTCTCATTGTTTGTCTCATTGTTCACAGTATGGAAAATACTATCCATCCCTAACTAAAAAATTCTTTCAATATCTGAAATATGGTCAGCTTGTGTAATTATGCATTTCAAATTCCAGTACTGTTAATGTACTAAATCTGCAGATACCATAAACATACTTGCATTCACTTTAGAATCTTATAGCAAGATAAAAATTCATGAATCTAGTGCACATCTGTGGTTACGAAATCAATAATATCAAACAGATGGATCTTATAGGAAACCTGATACAGTTGAAGAGAGCATCCAAACCAATAGCTCAGCAATAGTTGGAGGACATACGGTAAGAATATGTACTTAACCAAATCTTTCTGATGTGAAAGCTTACTTGGGGCTGCAAAAATGCCAGCAGTAAGAGTAAGTGAGGCAGACACCATACGATCAAGGCAATATTAGATTACCTATCAGGGAAACCAAAACTGCATTGCAGGGTGTATGTGACAGAGAACACAAACATGAAATAGTAAACGAGTACTACCAGATGTATCCTCATATCCCATAACTGATGTTAGGTTAATGCAATTGTAATGCACTTTTGACCATAAGATTGTGGATTGAAAAATAGCAGATAGAGAAAGTTAATCACCTCTTTATGTTCTTTAAAACATCTCTATTAACATATTAGTGTACGCATTTACTGGTTATCGAGCCTGTTCAGCCTGCTTGGACATTTTATTTTTTAACTTTTAATAGGCATAATTATGGTGCAGTCCTGCCAGACTTTGACAAAACACATTTGTCATGGTGTCTGTAATCTGCTAGAGACAACAGTAGATCTTCCAATCTCTGGAAGGTTGTTGTTGTGTAATTTTCACGACTATAACAACATCTTAGGCTTATATACTGATAGAAAAACATACTAACAATGACGATTAAAAACATGGATAAAGAACAAAAACCATAAGCTATTGCCACTCAAAACAAAACTAATTCTACAGACCTGCACATGAATGTCCAGCAACTGCAGATTGGTAGCCACAGCCCGTACAATGCTCTCTCGCGCCGCAGAAAATTCCATCCGATCCCAAAGTGTAAGGATTGCTGTAATTGACCCAAATGCCCACTCTGGCTTCCCTCCAGGGACATCTGCCAACGAAAGCAAATTGATTCCCACCTCAAAAACCAGTGCCGGATCCAACGAATTCAAAAATGGTACAAGATGTGAAACCACATCCGAAACTCCAACCATCATCTCTGCATTATCAAACTCGGAAGGACCCGTAGGGCCTCCATCATTGCCCCTGCGGTTCCCAGAAAGCTTCTTCAGGTCCTTAATAACCCCAGATGCCACTGTCTTGGATGCATAAACCAGAGGATATACCGTAACCCTAAAGCTCTCCACAGGAAGCACTAAAGACCTGGACATAAGCAAATTCCGTCTGGTCCAAACTAGATTGGCCGTGGCAATAACCCAATTTGATCGAATTGCCAGAGAATTTTCACTCGGAATAAGCTTATCCCCTGCCCACAGGTAAAACTTTAGCAATTAATTATTCAATTTTTTTTCCAAATGCATTAGCCACTTCAAAATGAAGATCCGAGATTTAAAGCTTTCAGAGGCATATTATTAGAAAAGGATTCTGTAAAACTGCGTTGGAATTTATAACACTGCCAGGGTCTCCAAAAACTCCAATGCAGTTGGATCCAGAAACCTTTTCTAACAATGAATATTGAACTCAATTAATTAAAGGAATGTATATATATTTTACAGAAGCTCTACTGCGTAACCTGCGTAGGGCAAAAAAGTTATACGCAAGCTATCCAGAAGAGCTTCGAGAAATGCTTTCCTGCATCAATCTTGATTCTAAGAATAAAATCCGAAGCAAGTACCAAAAACAAAAAAAGGCTCTCGTCAAGAATAAATATAAATTCCCCGAAACAATTTAAATACTATGCGGTTGATTCCAGAAAACTTGCGTTATACCACAACTTCTAAAAATAATGTGTGCTTCATTAAAACTTCCCCTACCTGCCAAACGGCTCATTCTCTTGGAATTGAATTCCTGAAATAGCCTTCCTACGGCTTCGAAGGCGACCGTGGAGACCGCATCAGATGAGTCTAGCATATTGTTGCCAATTTGCTTCCACCAGGAGCTTACTTTGTCGAGTAAATTAACATTATTTTCACAAAGAGTTACAAGATCGTCCCGGGCGAGAATTGAACCTAGGGTTTCGGTAATAGCGAAACGAAGCTTGTCGCTTTCGGATACAAGGCAGTTGGTGATCTCTTTGCTACAGTCTGTGATGAGCTTGCCAAGCCTGTAGGAGGGGATCGCGGACAGAAAGGATACCCCAGCAGCTGTCACGTCAGGGTCAGGAAAATCGAAGTCATTTTTTATGCCTTTGCATACTGTTTCCCACTGATCGGCAGTGAGGCGCGTGCAGCGGATGAGATCGAAGGCGAGCTTTTTGCAGACGGCAGAGGCAGGTGACGCGATGATTTCGTCGCAGGCGCATTTTGAAACGGACGAGATATCTCTGCCGGCTGCCGAGTGTTGCAAGGCCTGCAAGAGGGCTCCCGCCTGGCGCAGCCCGTCGTTCGAACGTAGATCCGCCTGGATCTGTGCAAATACGGCGTCCATTGCCGTTTGTTCGGTAGAGTGATCAAAATAAATGAAATTGGTATATAGGATTCGAACCTAAGTCTTCCCTGACATGTTATGTGAACGTGACAGATGTGAGATTCGAACCTCCGCCGAGGCGGCGAAATGGCTTTCTGTTTTGTTTGAACTTTTTGGAGGGGCCGAGCTCGAAGTCTGTTAAATTGTGAAGTTGTAATCATATGCATTGGACCCGGCTGCCAAAGAATTTACAATACCGGGTGGTTAGTTGAGTAGGCTAGCCTAGACCAAGGCCTTATAGATTTGTTTTTAAATTCTTTTCCTTTTTGTTTTTTACATTTGTAAGTGTAAGGAAATATATTTTCGTGAGCTTTTAGTAATGCATACACATAAGTATATGTTTAATTTAGTAAATGAGTTGGTATGAAATGTATGTAATCTATGTATAAAACAAGTATAGGCATGGCATAGTATTTGATTTTAAAATATTATAATTAGTATTTGTATCGAAAGAAGGTGTAATAGTTATGTTGATTGTATTTTTATAAAATATTTGATATGATTTTGAATAGTTTTTCAATAAGAATCTTTAAGAAAAAGTTTGTATTCAGCACATATAAGTTCAATTGAAAACATATTTTTCTCAATATCCTTGAGTTGAAAGTTGTAGTTTAAACTTCGAGCACTGCTCTTACGCATAAGTGCAATAACTGTATATGCATACACTTTGAATCTAAACTTAGCTGCAAAAGTTGGCTTTTATTATTTGGTTGAGCACAAATCATCTGATTTGAACATAATAACACGAGTCAATGAAGATTGACTTGAAAGTACGTAGAAATGTTAATTCGTTATTACATAATTTGATACTCTGAAAATACCACCTAATACATGTAATATTGAAATCGTGTTAGCAATTAGTGATTGTCTCATATGACTTGAATTTCATGAGGGGATTGAAAATTTATGCTTGCATTGATGGGGCAAGTGTGTTAGTCTGCATATTTTATTTTAAAAGCTTGAGGTTGAATAATGTGTAGACATTATTGTATTTGTATGTTCCATCTCTAGCCTAGCTCTAATGTTGACTATGCTTTTCCAGTAGATCAGATACTCATATTTGTTGTGAGTCTTTATTATGTGGTATAAAAAAAATTGATTAGCATCCATAAAGTAACCAGAGCTAATTTTGAAATGTCAATAAGGATAACCAACATAACCAAATGTTGTGAACATCTAAAACGAGTGAAGCACATAATAGCTAACTTCATAGAAAGATGAGATATGTGAACTTTGAGATAATCCTCTATTATTGTCAATCACACATTAGAAAGATTTGGAAGATTGCATCCCATGGACTACAACATCATTCAGACCTCCTTGATGCCAAATACAATCATAACAAATGTTTTCCTGCAACACTCATTCAATTGATAGGCAAAGATATGTGTTGATTCACATTATATGACCCAAAGATAGCATAAAATCAACAAATCTTCAAAATAATGTAACTTTCCAAATCCTTTTTTAATTGGTTTATTATCTTATGCATTGTAAGGCAAGGGAAAATTGAATCCAAAACACAAGGGACTTTGCAACAATATTCACCGAATTAAGTGGAACAACACAAAGTGTTGCATAAGAAAATCCTAAAAAAGTTAAACCCCATAATCAAAATCCAAAAAAATTCAAATCATAGAATTTCAAAACGTAAATTTTCAAACCATTAGATTTCAAACCCTGTAATTTTATAAGGGATAGTACATGTCGATGCACCCAAGTTGTGTACGCTCACTTAAGTAAGCATCTAAAAATATCAAGGTTTTGGAGCTACTCGATTCTTGAGCTCGAAACAAGATTGTTGCAACCTTTAAGAAGAAAATATCGGTTGTGAGTGAAATTTTGTTTTTGGGCGTGGGGCAAGGAGTTTCAACTGCATGAAAGATGATTTTCTCACTGTGATACAACTTTCCCTTTCATTTAACAAATAACTAAAATAATTGTTTCGCAGGGGAATCTCAAGATCTCTAATGTCGGGTGCATAATTTGAAACTAAAAATGTGTTGCAGCAATTGAAATGTCACAGCCATTACAGGAAGACACTAACACGAAGGCTAAATATTGGCCCTGACTTATGGTTTTCAACTTTTCATGGAAATGAAGATAGAAAAGTTGAAATTAAAGATGATTCCTCAATCATAATTCATGCAATGAAGACAGGTAGATTGGCTAATTAGCGACTGTAGCCTTTAATCGAGAAAGTCGATTGCCTAGTTAATTCCTGTTGGAAGTATAATCTCAACTACTTCATTAACTTCTCCAACTAGAACCATTCATGTCAATGTCCTTCGTATAAGCAATGGATCTGAAGCAGTCTTAGCATTAAAGAAATATTTTGATAGATTTCATATTAATTCCTCCTAGTTGTCCTCTCTTCCATCAGCAAGCTTCACATGTTTTTTGGGTAATATGAAATATGTTATTTTATTCTATATTGTTTGTCATCTCTAGTTGCTTACTCTTTTATATATTGGATGAGTCTTTTTGTTAGCACTCACTCCCAAACGGAGTCCAGCGCTGTAGAGTTGTAAGAAGCTTGTAATGGTGTCTGTATGGATAAGCTAAAGCTCTATCTTTGTAATGCTCCATTGTTTAAGGAGTATGTAGTGGTGTTTTGTTTGACATAAGTTATGAGAATTTGTAGCTCAACAACACTTTGTGAATGTAATTGTATCAACATGTTTGTATGAATGAGTAGTAGGTCATAATGTTTATGTAAGACTTTTTTTGATTAATATAAACCTCAATGTTTGTTTTCATGCTTGTTTTTATCCCCCCTTCAAATCCATCATTTGGTATCAAAGTCGTATGGTGTCCAAGAATCCTATCAAACCTAGCATTCAAGCATAGTAGTTGACTCTACAAGTGTGTAAGTGCTTGTGTTCAAGAAATGAAGAAAAAGAAAAGGAAAAAATGATACAACAATCCAAAACAATGTGTCTCATGTTGTGAAAATTTGCAGAGGAATAGTTTACTATTTGTGAACACGTTAAGAAGTTTGTTGATCTAAAAAACGTATTAAAGTATCTGGTTAATAAATATTGTGATGGCTAGTAAGAAGGAATATTTTGAAGTGAATATTAGAATTGCAGGTATTCTAAAGAGGAGATGGTCGTCAAATTGGCTTGAGAAGCTCGTGAAAGAAAATGTGAAAGAGAAACGGGAGGCTGTTAAAGGATTAAAAAGAAAAAGAAGCGTAGTTTGGAAGTTGATGTTCAAGAAAGGAGTTGAAATCTAAGAAGATCCAGAAGAGATCAAAAAAAAAAGAGAACCAGTTGAAGGTGAGACAAAAATGTTGTTGGAGGAAAGAATTGAAAAAATTGCCCAATCAAAGGCCACTAAAAAGGCTGAGTAAGAGAGATTTGTCATTCAAGGAGGAATCGTGGTTGAAATTGTTACCCACACTTTTTAGTTTCTACCAAAGAATGTGAATCCATCAAATGTAAGTTAGATCGCTTTTTTTTCAAGGTTGTATTGGAAAAGAGGAGAAAGGAGGTTGCCCTTATTAGTCAAAGAAAAAATTTGGAGACCAGACTGCTATAGAAGGAGGAAAAGGTCTAAAGTTGCCCCCAGAGATAGAAAAAGAGATCGCAATTGAAAGTAATAATATAGCGTGAGAAGAAAGGAGAAAAAAACATATTTGAAGACTTGGTTGTAGCCATCAATCAAAAATAGAAGGAGATTTGTTACTAGTTTGTTGGTTTACTCTAGTAGTTGCTCATTGGAGGATGTTATGTTGTTTAGAAGAAATTGACAATGTTGGAAGGAGATGATTAATCATAGTCTACTGTTGTTATCGTCTAAGGTAGGTTCTAGTCTCATCTCTAAATCAAAAGAAAGTAGTTTGTAGAAAAAGAATAGTCAATAAGGAAAGTCGTAGATGTGAAATATCATCGAAGGAGAAAAGACGATACAATGGAAGGGAAGGTTTCCCCAAATGCAAATCATAAGTAAGTTAGAAAATCTTGTCTAAAGGTTGATCAGCTATTGCCAAAAGGTAGTTCACATAAATTTGTGAAGGGGTCAATAAGAAAAGAGGTCACTAAATTGTCTTGAGAAAGCCACAAGTCCTTTGCCAAAGGAGAAGAATTGTTTATTGCACGAGTCATTGTTGAGCAACTAAGAAGCCAAGGAGATCATAGAAAAGAGATCGGGTAGTTTTTGAAAGAGGTGTGAAAATGTCACAGTCGTAGTTGTTAAAGGCACCACTGCTCCATAGGAGGTTTACAACCATATTCTTTTGGTCACAATTGTTGAAGGAGGATGTTTGAGAATGTGGAGGAATGTGAAGCTGCTTGAACAGTGAGAAGAGGAGTTGTTGAAGGAGATCAAAGAATTAAAGGAGAATAACATTATGTATTTGTGTGAATAAGGCCAACAAAGCCAGCTGAAGATAGGATCCTCGAGCACCAATAGCATCGCTCAAAGGGAGGTGTTGAAGAAAACAAGTGTTTCACAACTGAACCTACCATGGATTGGTGATAAGAAGGTCAAAGCTCATGGTTAGAGCAGCCCAATAGAAAATTAGGACTTTGTAGGTTCGATCCATAGATTTTGAAGACTGTAGATGTTGAAGCATCATTGGATAAGATTAAGAAAGTAATTGGAATTCGTAGATGATATTAAGGGGGAGTGTTGGAAGTATAATCTCAACCACTTCATTAACTTCTCCAACTAGAACCATTCATGTCAATGTTCCCCATATCAGCAATGGATCTCAAGCAATCTTGGCATTAAAGACAAATATTTGGATAGATTTTGTATTAATTCTTCCTAGCAGTCCTTTGTTCCATCAACGAGATTCACACATTTTTTTGGTAATACGAAATATATTATTTTATTTTATATTATCTTCCATTTGTATTTGCTTACTCTTCTATATATTGGATGTCTTTTTTTTAGCACTCACTCCCAAATGGATTCCAGCTCCGTAGAGCTGTAAGAATTTTGTAATGGTGTTTGTATGGATGAGCTAAAGTTGTGTCTTTGTAATTCTTCATTGTTTAAGGAGTATGTAGTGGTGTTATGTTTAACAAAAGTTATGAGTAGTTGTAGCAACAACACTTTGTGAATGTAATGGTATCAACATGTTTGTATGAATGAGTAGCAGCTCAGAATGTTTATGTAAGACTTTCTTTGATTAATAAAAACCTCAATGTTTGTTTTCATGTATGTTTTTATCCTCCCTCTTCAAATCCATCAATTCCTTTACAAGCTTTTCCTTCTAGCATGTCTATTGTGAGGAAAAATTTGAGGCAAAAAAATTAGCTAATGCGAGGCGGATGGGATCAACAATGTGCTTCACCATTAAAATGTTGCTCAACCTCACTCTGTTCATTTTGAAGTTCTTCTTCAAATTCAAATATAGTAAAATTTAAATTATTGATGGTGGCATCCCCCCTTCAAATCATATGGTTTTTTTCCCTCATGAGATTTTCTTGTGCGTCACTCCTCATTAATTGCATTAGGAGTTGGTGCCTTTATCATATGTTGGATCGGTACTTCAAAGGCTTATTAACATGTTGGAATGGGTTATTCGATGAGGAGATAGGGCAATGAAGTTTCTGAAACAGATTTTATTCTTGGAACCCACTCATTAATTTGATTGGAGGGCTTATTTTAGACAGTATATGCACAATGAAGGTGTGGAGGACTTGTAGTATTTCCTAATTTGGTTGGTTTTGTGAATTGGTTGGTCTGGGTGGGAGTTTGTGTTTGTGTCAGTATCCTTGGGTGGGTGTTGTTTTGGTTTGGGTTTCCTCTATATATGCTTGGAATGAATTGGGTTTTTTGGGATTGGTGGGCAATTTGTAATGGACCTTTGGACGATTTTGTATCTAAGACATATGCTTGATCATCCTACCATTTTGGAAGCACACTAAAATGTAATATATTTTGTATTAATAGAAGCTTTTTACAAAACAAAACAAAACTTACAAAACTGTTTTACGATCGAGTACAAATTCTAAAAAAGTAAAAACTATGGCAAGAGATTTACCTCAAGATTCTGCACAAATTGTGAGGTGCTATCAACGATGCTAATGAGAAAAAGGATGAAGTTTGTAGGAAAAATTTACAAAACCCATGGTAGAATTTTTTTGAAATGAGACGAGTTGAAACCTATCTCCCTTCAATTGTTGCTTCAATCTATTCATAGTAAGTGAAAGTAGATCAAAAAAATATTAGAGTTTGAAGGCTACTAAAGTTCAATTTGATTTGGAGATTGATGAGATTTCTCGATGTCTAGTGAGTTTTTTCAGTTTGAGAATTCTAGTGTGAGAAAATTTTGATGGGCTATGCCCACAATATATAACCTATTGACTAATAATAAAATTAGAAATAATATTTTCTTTTATGAATTTATGTATTTTGTTTTAGTTTAGGATTATTTTATTTCATAAATATTGAAGGACGATTTTATTTTGTTTATTATTTAATAGAGAGATGATTTTATTTATTTTATTATATTGGAGTGAAACGTTTAATGAAATAAGTATATTCAAAGATTTAACGATATTTTAAAAAAATTAAAATTATCTTAAATGAAATAAATTTATTATTATTAA
Source organism: Sequoiadendron giganteum (assembly GCA_007115665.2). NCBI lineage: Eukaryota > Viridiplantae > Streptophyta > Pinopsida > Cupressales > Cupressaceae > Sequoiadendron > Sequoiadendron giganteum. The sequence goes on from CM021109.1 coordinate 521,437,091, forward strand.
ATAATTCTAAAATAAAATTAAAAACTCATAAAAATAGCTCTTTAAATAAAAATAAACAATCTAAATAAAATCAAATAATTCTTGAATAATTAATAAAATAACTCTTAAATAAATATATTATCCATTTGTTTCAAATAAATGTGTTTTATTTTAGATTGAAATTATTTAAGATTTTTTTTAATTTATGTAGAGTAATGTTATTGTCTGATAATTATTTTAAAATGATTTGTACTTTTATTTACTTACATAAAATAAATATTAAGTAAATAAAACAAAATAAATTAATTATTCATAAATTAGAATATATTTGTTTAGATAAAAATAAAATAAACACATTTGTAAACCCCTTATTTATGGGGTTGGTTGGACTAGACCTCCTTAAAATCCAAAGAAAAATGTTAGATGAGAAGCTCCTTGTCCTATGTAGGGACAACTTGGATATTTTTGGTGTGATTGAATAATGAGAGATTATAAAGGTCACATGAAGAACAAATAATAAAACAAAGGTCCATGCATTGCTACTAGGATTACAAATGTGTTCATAATGTAAGGAAGTTAAGGTAGCAAAGAAACTTCCTACACTAATCTTGAGAGGAGAATAATGCAAAACTTTACAGATCTTTTCAACAATTACAGAAACTTAAACAGAAATAAACATAAATGCCATGCATACCACAACACAATGATCTACGAGGGGAAAACTCTTTCGGGAGAAAAACCCCACACTCCAAAAGCCACCCAATATATTATTTAGAAATCACAAAGATTATAATATACTTGCAAAGCAAACTTCTCACAGGACTATCACCACCAAAGATCTAGAGACATCACGACCGCTATCAGACTCTCAAAATACATCCTAATATTGTAGTCATAATATAATGCCCTCATAAAATAGGGTTACCTTTTAGAGCAAGACAATCCAACAAAATATCTACCATTAGATTTGAAACCTAACAATGAAGGGTTCATATTTACAATATATCATTAATTTAATGTGTGTCAACCATTTAAGAGGTTTTTTTAACAAAAAAATGTTAACACACATCCTACTTCTCCCCTCCACCCTGTGCTCCCATTGTATATTACACTTTTCGGTGTAACTAGGAGATATATATATCTTATCAACAATAAACATTATATAATTGCAAGGTTGAGACACATTTTCCCAACAAATCTCCCACTTGTTGAATACCTTGCAAGAGCAATGGGAGGGAGTAAACATCATCTCTTAATTGCTAGGGATCAATAGGCCCATAGTCTCTGAACACCATATGAACTTCTTTATGCTCATAGGCTTAGTTAAAGAATCAACGACGTTCATCAAAGACTCTACCTTAACTAGCTTCACCCTGCCATCTTTGACCATATCTCTAACAAAATGATATTGTACATCAATGTGCTTGGTACTGGCATGAAATGTCGAGTTCTTAGCTAGACAAATCACTCTAACTATCACAAAAAATTGATACTACACCTTGTTTTATTCCAATATCTAAACATAATCTCTTAAGCCAAATGGATTCTTTACAAGCACGAGTAGCTTCCATATACTCAGCTTTTGTAGTGGACAAAGCAACCATAGCCTATCGCTTACTCATCCAACTGATTACAAAGCCAAATAAAGTAAACACATAAGCACTGGTGGATTCATGGTGGATCATCTGCTATCAATATCACCTGCCCAGTTTGAAACCAAATAACCATGAATATCAAGGGAAATATCATCTTCATTCAAATTACTATGATAACACAAGGAATACTCTAAGATACTATGTAAATATCTAAAGACCCTTTTAACTGCATCCTAATGAACTCTACCAAGATTAGACATAGATCGAGAAAGAACTCCCACTGGTTGGGCAATATCTGGTGTAGTATAAACCATAGCATACATCAAACTTCCAACTACACTCTGGTAAGGTACTCTGCTCATGTCTTCCATCTTTGATGAACATGTTGGACAATCTTAAATAAATAACTTTATTCCAACTAAAAAAAGGAACACACAATGGTCTACAATTCTACATGTTAAACCTCTATAAAATTGAATTGACATACTTGCTTCGACCAAACCATAGATTTTTGTTCTCTTTATCCCTTCCAAATTCCATCTCGAGAATGTGCCTCACTGCACCGAGATCTTTCATTTCAAATTTAGCAACAAGTTGAGATTTCAGTTTTGAAATCATACCTTTCCCTTTGTCAATAAATAACATATCATCAACATATAATGCAATATATAGGAAATGATCACTATTAGTTTTATAATAAACACAATGATTTGATTTAGAACACTCAAATCTCAAACTCAACACATATGTATCAAATTTTTGGTACCACATCCTAGAACTCTATTTTAGTCCATACTGAGATTTCTTCAATTTACAAACTAAATTAATTTTACCTTTCACCACGTAGTGCTCTGGCTGTGTCATATAAATATCCTCCTCCAAGTCACCATGAAGGAAAGTTATTTTCACATCCATTTGCTTAACCTCTAAATCATAAGCATCAACAATAGAAAGCAAAAATCTAATGGATGCCATTTTTGTAATAGGATAAAATATCTCACCATAATCAACACCCTCAACTTGAGAGTAACCTTTTACAACCAACCTTGCTTTGTACTTCTCAATACCTCCATCTAAACCAATATTTTTCTTGAACACCCATTTGCAACCAATATGTTTTCATCCTTTGGGCAATGGTACAAGATCCCATGTATCATTCTTTTTCAAAGATTTCATTTCTTCATCCATAGCAATCTTCTAGGATTATGCATCATTCATACCTAATGCCTCTTCTATCAATCTAGGTTCATCCATGTTAGTATTCAACGAAAAAATACATCTCCAATCATCAAGTGAATACCTTTCAGGTGGTTGTCTACGCCTCATAGACCTATGAACATGTTAAGTTGGAGGTTCTTCCTCCTCTTTTGAAGATTCAAAGCTAGTTGAGCTCTCCTCAAATTCTTGTCTATCAATGGGCCTTGAGTCAACTTTCTCAGGTGCGTAAGGAAATTGAATCACAATCTTCATGTTTGCTTTGTACTGGTTGCAATGTAATAGAATAAGGCTCAGTTTCTCTAAAAATAACACTTCTAATATATATTACCTTTTGTGCAATAGTATCCCAAATCTTGTATCCTTTCACACCATAACTATATCTGATGAAGATATATTTCATAGCCTTGTTCTCCAACTTTGTTTGCTTCTCCTTTGGCACATGTGCATATGTCTCACAACCAAAAGTTCTAAGATGTCTTAATTAAGGCTTGCAACCTGACCATATCTCTATAGGCATCTTATCAACAAGAGCTAATGTAGGAGACTTGTTAATCAAGTAACATGTAGTGGTAATAGCTTCAACCCAAAACCTTTGTTATATACCAACACCACTCAACATACTCCTATCCTTCTCCATCAATGTCTTGTTCATTCTTTTTGCAACTCCATTCTATCGTGGAGAATATGGAGTTGTCTTTTGTCTATGAATACCATAATATTTATAGAATAGATATCAAAATCATTAGAGAAAAATTCACCATCAGTATTAGTCTTCAAACATTTTATTTTCTTTCTAGTTTGTAATTCAGTCATTGCTTTGAATTCTTTAAATCAACTAAAATCTTCATATTTACTTTTTTTAAAGTATACCTATGTCCTACTATAATCATCAATAAATGGAACATTATATGTGGATTTTCCAATTAAAGGAACATCTACAAGACCAAACACATCAGAATGAATAAGATCCAATATACCGTAAGATTTATGAGAACTTGAGTAAAGTTGAACACGGTTTGTTTTTCCATAAATGTAATGCTCATAGAAATAAAATTCAAGATTACAATAGACAAACCTTCAACAAGGTTTTTATTTTTCAAGGTCCTTAGACCCTTTTCTCCAATGTGGTAAAGTCTTTGGTTCCATAACATAGTTTTCTCTATAGGTAACTTTGATTCAAAAGACAAAGTACCCTTGGGTACCTAGAAGCCATGACCATTTGTTGAAGATGAAACCCTCATCTCTTACACAAACTTGGTTTTCATAAAAGTACTATTGCACTCGACAATGCATGTATCAAGATTATACAATATGCCATATCTAACACCTTTAGCAACCACCATAGCACCTATAACCATCTTCCATCCTACATCAAAAAATACTACTTGCACACCCACATTTATTAGTTTGCTCACAGATAACAAATTTTGTGCTAATCTAGGGATATGCAACACACTATTAATCCTTTTTATTCTACCATAAGGAAACCCGATTCTAACTTTACCACAATCAACAATATTCAAATAAGAATCATCACCCAAGTACAACTTACCTCCATCAAATTTCTTCATATTCAAAAAACTAATCTTTACTAAAGGTCATATGGAAAGATGCACTTGAGTCAATTAACCATGCATCATTACCTGCACGAGTTTCCAAAGATGTAATGAATGCATCACCATCTTCCTTCTTAGACTTAGAATTAAAATTCAAACCTCTTCTTTTTCTTCTTCTTTTCTTCTTTGTAGTCCCTACGAATATGTCTAGGCTTACCGTAGTTCCAACAAATAACTTTGGACTTTCTAGGAGATTTAGATCTCCCCTTGGACTTGGATTTTTCATGCTTCTCATTCTTCTTTCCATTTTCATTAGGTCTTCCATGAAAATTTAAGGCCTCCTTTGCACCGATGGATACCTTTTTCCTTATCTCTTCAAAAAGAAAAGAACCCACCACATCTTCACTCTTCAAAATAATAGAAGTACTCCCAATAGCCATAACAAGAGAATCCCACAAATCAAGCAAAAGACAAAGCAATATCTGAAATTTCTCCTCCTTATCCATTTTGACACCAATTGATGGCAGTTGAGCCACCGACATGTTAAATGCTTCCAAGTGGTCTTTTATTCGTCCACCTTCATCCATTCTTAAGGAATATAATTTCTTCCTCAAGAAAATCTCATTCACTAAAGATTTGGCCTGATACATCTCACCAAGATTCTTCCACAATTTCTCTACAGAGGTCTCTTCATGGACATTAATTAAAAAAGAGCCTTCCAAGCACAATCTGATTAAACCCTTGGTTTTATGGTTCATAACATCATATTGAGTAGCCAAAGTAGGGTCTACAGTTCTTGAAATTTTCTCATCAACAACGTCCTACGGATCTTGATCTATCAACAGATCCTCCATTTTCAGCTTCCACATCTCAAAATTATTTCCAAAAAATTTATCCACCTTTATTCTCCCTGATGAACTTACGTCTAAAAATTCGTACAATAAGATCACAAAGTGTCTTCTGCACAAGCTCCCACTCAAATATGGATTAGTTCAAAAAACCCAACAACCCACAACTAAAACCAAAGGTGATCAAGCTCGGATACCACTTGTAAGGAAGCTAAGGTAGCGAAACAACTTCCTACATTAATTTTGAGAGGAGAATAATACAAAACTTTATAGATCTTTTCAACAGTTACAAAAACTTAAATAAACATAAACATAAATGTTATACATACTACAACACAGTGATTTACGAGGGGGAAAACCCTTTTGAAAGAAAAACCCCACACTCCAAAAGCCACCTAATATATTATTCAAAAATCACAAAGATTAGAATATACTTGCAGAGCAAGTTTGTTATAGGAGTATCACCACCAGAGATTTAGAGACAACACGACTGCTATCAAACTCTCAGAATACATCACAATATTGTAGCCATAATATAACACCCTCATAAAATAAGGTTACCTTCTAGGGCAATACAATCCAATAAAATATCCACCATTGGATTTGAAACCTATTAATGAATGGTCTAGATTTACAATATATCATTAATTTAATGTATGTCATCCATTTAAGAGTTTTTGTTAACAAAAAATATTAACATTAACACACATCCCACTCCTCCCCGCCACCTCGTGCTCCCATTGTATATTACACCTATCGGTGTAACTAGGATATATATATTAAATACATCCTATCAATAATAAAACTCATATAATTGCAATGTTGAGACATATTTTCCCAACACATAATTGGGAATAAAGAAGTTAGAAAACAAAGGTGATTCTTGGATCATTATAAATGCTAATAGGAATAAAGGGGCTCAAAATTGAAAAATAAATAGAACAATAAATTGAATTTTTCCTTTCCTAAACAACTTGGAAGAGATATCCATTAAACATGATTTTAGGGTAGGTAATTGTCATGCAATTGCATTGGCCAACTTTAATTTCAAAATCCTTTGGTTGGGAATTATTTAATCTTATGGTTGAATCACTTCCCACTATTGTTTTATAATATTATTTTTCCATCAAATGGATAGTTTCCATTGTGAGGTAATGGATATGTATTACAATGTATGGGAATTCATTATCATGACCTATCAAGGACTGGGAGTTGATAATAGGACATCATGGAATAAAGGCTTTATCAGTTTATAACAGTTTCTTTTCATATTTCTAGTTGTTACCTTCCAATTATGGGCATGATGGATACCAATGTTAGGCTTTATACGAAAAGGAGACATATTTTATTCTTATGGAAGGTTTTTAATTTGAGGATAAAGACTATATTCAAGGTGAAATCTATTATAATACTGCATGCATTTATTGTGGTCTTGGGAGAACTATTTATTTGGCCGACTATCACTACTATGTCAACATGGATGTGGAGTCAGTGTTTTTTGGGGCTTTCTTAGAGGCAAGGGAACCTATTAAATTGGTGAAAATGGTCTTTTGGCACTTATAAGGCCCTTTGTAGCATTTGGGTCTAGACCTTGTCCTCAACTTGGTTGTCTTAGGCTCATGGCACCCTTCTAGTAATAGGCTCTACACATACATTAAAAAAAAAAGATGGTTACAAATTAATAAATGGGTCTACTTGATAATTCATGAGCATACCCATACATTTCCTTTACTATTTTGGAAAGACACCTTACAAAGTCTTTGCAAGGATTTTACAATCCTTTCATTGGCCAACTAATTAGAAACACAACTAGAAATGTATACCATACACAAGGAAACTCTCAAATAAGGTTGATGTTTCTTTTAATATAATGGTTACAAATATTTATTAGAAATTTGGGATTAACACAGATCATTATAATACCAAAATCCCTTTACCAATAACTAGAATTGAAAATATCACTATTCTATTGGTTTTACAACTACTCGCATCTAACCCAATCCAATCCCCACTCCAAAATGAAACCCAAAACCCCCCTTAACATAGTTGAGCACCTAACCTAGAAAAAAACATTATAGCAATATAAAAAGCAGGGGCATATATGCATTCTTTCCTAAATGGATGCTCAAGATACCAAGGAGATCTAATGAATTAATTCAGGTGGCTAGGATATTTGATCTATAGTGATGGCGAGTAGGTGGCCAATGAAGAGAAAACATGTCATTTAATTTGGTTCTTAGTACTTAACCATTTTAATAGGTTTTACCTCAAATTTGGCTTCCATCATATAGTTCTCTTACCTTTAAATATTTTCTTATCAATACTTTATTATAAAATCCTTTGAATTTTGGTGAACTTAAGAAATATCAAACCTTTTTCGATGATTTGGATGGTTTACAAACCATCTGATTAACCAACACACATTCTCATTCTCCTTTATTTTTTCTTTCCTTCTCCCTTTCTCTCTTCTTTTTCCTTCTCTTTAATGTGTCAAAATTTTGGTAAGTTCACAAACTCACATACTTACTGACATCAATAACCTTTCAAACTTCTTTATTTCCTTCTACAATCACTTGCACTTGTTAACATGGAAAACCATATAAAAAATTTGCACCTTTTAAAAATTTAAGAATTATGTCAACCTTTCAACAAGTTCATGAAATCACAAACTTGTTGAGACTTGAACTCATTCCTTCCCCTTGTCACACTTTTGATAGGTTCATGAACTAGAAAACTTGATGATATTTATAACTTTTCCAACATTTCACCAAGTTCATGAACTAGAAAACTTGGTGACCTTCACTAATTCCTTTGTTGGGATTCTGGGAGGTTCATGAACCTGTAAATCTCCTAATTTTTTTAGTAAAAACATAAATGTAAACTCTTATACTTAGCTAATTTTAGATTTTGAAAAATTAGATGATTTATTGAAGTATAAGGGGGAAATAACACAACAAAAATAAATATTTTAACATAGGGTCCCATTTAAGATCTCTCAAACTTATTATAAATAATGGGTCAAATACACATGGAATTAAAATAAATCAAATATAAGAAACTTGAAAATCAAGGTGCCAATATTGGCTCTAGTTGGGGATGTGTGTCTCTTATAAACACAATGAGAATTCAAATCTCTAGGAGTAGACTGAAAATGGGGGAAAAAAGGAAGACCAAGACAACACACTTCATCATAGTAAAAAATGGGATAATGATTGAAATAAAATGCCAAGGTCTATACAAGAAAAGAAATAATATGTACAAGGAATGACAACAAATTGTAGCCAATTACATGGAGACACATGGACATTAAAGATATGGCTACACGATAAATTTACAAACACCTGCAAGTTATAACATACAAAACATATTCATGGCACAAGGCCATGGACAAGATTTTGGAGAATAATTTCCTTTCTCAAACTCATACTACATTCATCTTCAAGCCACAATAAATATTGAATATTTCATGCATTAAAGTAACTCAATGACTCAAGTCTCCAAGATCACCTGCAAAACGAAAAATACCCTTCTACAAGAGAGAAAAGTAAGAGCATAAATTTGCAATAATGGATGCAAAATAATATAGCCAAAATGTAATACTCAAGATTTCAATTGTATTCAATTTATACATGAGAGGCCTTTCTTATAAAGGCAAGGTGAAAGATAAGATTAGACAATATTGTGACATGTGTCTTAATCATATGTTATGAGACAACTAACTTGACAAAAAAAAAATATAAGATAAGATAAGATCTTATCTAGATAACTAAGACTTCCAAAAAAACACCTAGAACCTAAGTAAACTTAACATGTGAATAAGTCCCCATGCTAGTAATTAGCTAGGTATAAGACATTTTCACACCAACACTCTCACTTAAGTAAAACTTAGGGATTATATTATTATGTAAATATGAAAATATGAGGATGGGTCCTTAATACGAGGCCATGTTAGGTACCATGTAAAATTCAATCTCTCACAGAAGGTGAAAAGGAGAAAACCCAATGGGACAAAAATCCTCTCCAAAAGAGAGAAAAATATAAATAAGGATGATATATGGAGGACCCAATGATACCCCTAAGGACTGAATTGATCATGAATATACAATCAATAACCTTGAGTCATTAGAGTAAAAAAGAGAGACAAGATATCCCCTCATAATGAAGAAGCTCCAATGTCAATGAAGAATGCCTAAAAATAAAAGATGATCCAATGCCTATAATAAAAATATATTCCCTTAAGAAGAAATAAATTTTTAAGTTGGTGAAGAAGCCACTCCATATACAAATGAAAGGAATAAAGATGAAGTATCAACACATATGTCTCTGAGAATTGATTAGGAATCTCCAAGCTTGAAGAAGTCACAACATAATCATGGTCAAACTAAACCAAGAAACAAGAAAAATCAAGGGAATAAAAAGGCTCATAAATATCAGTCTCCAAAGATAAAGAAATTATGATAACAATTGTGTTGAATTTTTTTATCAAAGAAGAGATAAACCCCCTCAAGTGTCTCCTCCAAATCTACAATATGAGACTCCACAAACAAGTTAGAAATCCATATCGAATATTCATCCCACAAAGCAAGATTTGAAAAACTATGATCATCCTATTGAATAGAAGCAATGCTAGCTAAAGAAGCAAGAGATGAATCAGTAAGCTCAACACTAGTCTCTAAAATACCAAAGTTTAAATTATCAAACTTGTCCTCACAAACATGATTCACACTTGATGAATGAGTGTGAATATCAGTGAAAGGAATACTATCATCAACAAAAGAAAAATGGGAAAAGGAATACAAATGAAATGAATGATCAGTCATCCCTATAGAAATGATTTGTCTAGTCTCCAAGTCCCTTATGTATACTCTATCATAAGTGAAATCTATTATTTTGCGTTGTCCACAATGGATAATTTGATAAATAGAAAATAGCTTAGAGGACAAGGAAGGAACATAAAGTACATCATTAAAAGTGCCTTATCCCATGTCACTAGAACCCTTCCCACATACCTTCATGTATGTGTTGTTACCAATCAAAATATTAGGTGAATTACAAGGATCAAAAGAAGATAACATTCCCATAAATGATGTCATATGATGAGATGCCCCTGAATCAAGAAGGCATCTTCTAGATTCGGGACTTGTGCCAAGAGTGCTTGTCCTTTTATTTTCTTATTCCATTTATTACTCTTGCATTCCCTGAATGTGATGATGAAGTTGTTGTAAATTGTGATTTTGAAGAAGAAGAAGACACTGATGAGGGCAACATAGCGTTGCTCTTCTAAAGAAGGTGTGTCAATTCATAAATCTTCTCATCACAACATATATTCTCATATTGTCCTAGCCTTTTACAATATGCACATTTAAACTTCTTCTTTTTAGATGAGTCCTCTTTAGAAGAGGAAGTGGACTCAAGAGTGCTATGTGAAGGTGAATCTTTACCTTGTTCATTATACTTGGGGTCCTAATTATACTTCTTAACTTTTCCACATGCAAACTTTGGATCTTTTGCAAGAAGAGAATGAGATTTGGAAGACTTCAATGTGCCCATGTGTGCCAACTATGCTTGTTCCCTTATGATTTTTTCTGCAAATCCATCAATAGAAGGTATTTTGTATGCATTGCCTAGGGCATCCATAGTAGCATAAAATGTAGCAACAAACACTGAATAATTTGGACCTGACTTAGAAAAAATAAAGAAATATCAATTTTTCATCCTCTTTATTAACCCCACAATCAGATAATTGGAGTCTAAGATAATTTAGCTTCGTGAAGAATTTTTGGACATTATCAAAATCTAAAGGATTAAGACTCATAATTCCATTCTCTAATTTAAATTTCCTCATTTTATCTGGCCTACCAAAGAGACTCTCTAAGGTAGTCCAAACATCATTAGGATGTGCTCAAGATGCAATATGATATCTAAGATCTAGAGAAATGGGAAAATAAGAGTACCAAGGGCTTCAACCCTTCTATTAAACTATTTTCTTCTTTTTATAGCTCTTGTAGTTTCTAGATCTGTGCCAAATGTGATTCTTTGCAGCTTCAATTTTAACAATAAAACCCACATTTGTGACCTCCATTCATGATAGTTATATGGGATTAGAAGTACACAATTTGGAAAATCCATGATAAAATTAGAAATTACAAAAGAGGAATAGAAAATTACCCCTCACGATACAAGAAAATAACCATTTTGTCCCAAATAAAATGTCACTTTGTTACAAATTTATATGTTATGCCAAAGTACAAATCTAGATTCAAATTGAAATTTTAAAAATCTTAAAAAATGCAAAATTACATATATAAAATTGAATTTCTCTTGAATACTTTCCTGATGCTACAAGAATTGAGAAAAATGGATTCTGAAGCAAAAAGTTATGAGCTTGGAAGTTGAAACAAGATCTAGCTTCAAGCTAGAAAAACAAACATCAAACAACAAAATATGAAGAAATAACCTACACCATTGGATTGTGCTTAGAACCATCTTTCCAACAATATCTCATTCGTCAAAATCTTTTTTTTGAATCAAAGATGAATTTTCAAAAAAAAAATGTTGAATTTAGCCTCTAATGATGACAAAAATTAAATTCATCTAAAATGGACAAATTTTATATGAAAAAAGGGGTTTTGGGGCCATATAAATGCAATAGAAAAATCCATTTGGGCTTTATAAGTGCTCCAATAATTTTTTTTGCCAAATCTAAGCTTCAAACCTATTTTGCAACTATATCATACAATGGCCAAATTGAGTGAAATAAAATCTAGATCTAAATTTCTTGGACATTCTAAACTCAATAGTAAGCTTAGATTTTCACCAATATACTCCAAAATGAACTTGAAATAAAAATCCACAAGGAGAAAACCCAAAATTTTGCATTTCCATAAAAAAATTGATTCTCGAGGTCATCATTTGATGCAAGAGAAGAGCATACTCAAATTTTCAAGATCCATCAAGATTTGCACCATAGGAAAACTCAAGCCTAATTATCTCTCAAATCTAAAAATGGGCTTTCAAATCTAAAGCTTTGATACCATGTTAAGTCACTCAATGACTCAAGTCTCCAAGATCACCTAAAAAACCAAAAATAACCTTCTACAAGAGAGAAAAGCAAGAGCATAAAATTGCAATAATGGGTGCAAGATAATATAGCCAAAATGTAATACTCAAGATTTTAATTGTATTCAATTTATACATGAGAGGCCTTTCTTATAAAGGCAAGGTGAGAGATATTATTATAAAATATTGTGACATGTGTCTTAATCATATGCTATGAGACAACTAACTTGATAAAAAATTCAAAAATATAAGACAAGATAAGATCTTGTCTAGACAACTAAGACTTCTAGAAGATCGCATAGAACCTAAGTAAACTTAATATGTGAATAAGTCCCCTTGCTAGGAATTATCTAGGTACAATACATTTATTCACACCAACATGTACGTTCATATGCAAATTGGTAGTGCTTTGTTCATCATGTTAGAAGTGGAAAATAATGTCATATAAATATGGAAACTACAAGCAATAAGAGTCGTTCTCATACTCAATTCTATGAAAACACATACCCACAATCTCCTTGTATCATGAATCGCATCTAGTCTTACACATAAATTAGCATGAGGAATAATGTCTTCTTGAAGATCAAGTTGAAAAGCATCATGTGTACATAAAACTCCAAATTAGGCTAAATTATGTACATGCTCTAGTTTATCCAAATCCTACAATCCAATTTGACCACAAAAATTGATTTACGACTCCATGATTGAATTAAAAATTTGATTCAAATTAAAAACTTGCATCCTTAGCACATAACTCTCAAATTTGAGGCACTTCAAGTGAATACACACTCTTCATGTTGCCTCTTTGTTTTGCATTCTTTAGCACTACTTGCTATAAAAATATTTTTGCTAAGAAAATAGTTAATATTTTCTTCTTCTTCGTTACCTTGAAAATCAAAAATTTGATTTACTTGAAGACACATGTAACTTTAATATTTGTATTTACACAACCAATAAGCTCAAAAATGTGTCATAAATACAATCACTATTAGTCAAAAAAAATTACTCCAAACCAAATTTTAAAAATTATTCCATGTCAAAATCTTCATGGTTGAAAGCAACTGAATCATGCACACCTTTATAATCATTTTTCTCACTTGCAATAAGGAGTGTTCCAAATTCATTGTCTTCAAGATCAAAAAACAAGGAAGGAAATAAAATGTAAAACAAAATTGTTGCACTTCAACATCTTTACTTACATCCTCAAGAATAATATCGTTATCGCACCTTGAAGCCAATCCACCATTGAGAATCAGGAACAAATATATCCCGAACAACATTGGGAGATAAAACCATAATTGCAATTCTTGACTAAGCATAATTGAAGACGCCCTAAAAGAATATTCAAATTCTTTGGTTTATAACCCGAGGGAAGAAAACTTCTACCAAGATAGAAGGCCTCACAATACATTTATATGCATATATTTTCAATAGGTCTACACTCACATGGGGATTATTAATAAAAAATAACAAGCCTATTATGAAAATTAGAAATCAACCCTCCATCCTACCTTATTGGTAGTTCCAAACTTTGGTAAGAATAGATAGGGTCATAGGCATGTAAATCCAACTCACTAAAATCAATAATGAACTCTTCTTATTCATCAATAGGTTGGGCCCCTAAAGATGCAAATTGATTATGGTATTTCCAACTATCAAGATCAAGCAATCATATATGGATTACTAGATCAAGAAGCTCTTGAATGGAAGGGCCAAAGGAATAAGCAATGAGATTAACATTTTTAATTTCACTTACATAATGATTTGTGCATTTAGATGAGGTATCATCAGAGTAATCATAATGGCTCGTGATTATAAAACATTATTCATGCTAAAACATGATTACATTCCTTTCACAAAGATATATCTTTGCATAATAAAATCATGCCCTAGAGAGAAAAAGAAAAGAACATGTTTTTGTACCTTGACCAACCATTGGATTAAAAAGGAATAAGACTTGTAGCATCACCAACAAACATAGGTTAGTAGTAAAAACTTTGATTTATGATTGTAGAGTTCTCACCTCATAAAATGAGGAAATCCTTGAGGAACATAAAGCCACCAAGGCTAAAAGTTTATAGATCTTCTCACCAATAGAATCTCCAAATCAATATCAACCCATTAATGTATTCTTAAGTTACCAACCTTCCAGCTTACACCAACAAGTTTCCTCCCTAATAATGGTGCTATTTTTGGGTCTAAGTTGATGGGATGCCAAATTCAATATGATCTTAAATTTTTTAATATCCCTAAAAATACTGTAATTTGCTGTTGATCTAAGTTTTAGGTCCCAAATCCTTAAGGTTGGATAGTCTCCCAAGTGTCAAGGGTGTCAAACTTGGGAAGAATAGCATAAAACTTGTGTTCGGGTTGGGAAAATGAGAACTATATATTGAGGTGGGTGGGACCTCCTTTACTTCTAACTCTATTAAACCAATGGGGTGTTTCCCTAATGTGTTGCAATAGATATCACTATAGAATAAAAACACTTACCTCAAAACAAACCATATACATTGTATTGTGCACCCCTATTTTGATTGTCACTTTGTGCTTATATGTTGGTTTGAGGATATTAAGGTTAAGAACCTTAGTAATTGATGCAGGAGCATCCAGTGGTGTAGGGGTAATCTTGCATCACAAAAAAAGAAGTGTTTTCCTTATTTTCTTTAGTTTTTTTCAGTCTCATGGTGGCACTTAAGGGGTGTAAGACAATCAAAAGTTAGAAAATATCAAAACAACCACTTACTAGTTTTAGTAAGTTGGCCTAAGCGAGCTCATATGGACCTGAAATTTCACTCCAAAGAGTGAAACTAAAAAATGTATTCGATGGCAGAAGATTCATCTCAATACCCTATACCATTTGGGAGATAATAAAATTTTCATCTCGAGAAATTTCTCCAATACAACTTCAAATTCAAATTTGAAACCCTTAGAAGCCTCAAAAAAGCTCAAAAAATGGATGAAATGATCTTCAGTGTTGTACATTTCTTTGAGAGATTTCCAAGGATATATTATAATAGAAAATTGAACATCGAGTCAAAAGTTATGGTTTCAAGAAGTTGTTCCACCAAAAAAAGAATTTCAATAAAATATCTTCTTGGGCTAGAAATCAAACAAATGAACTTTTGGTGCCAAAACGAAAGGGAAGTTACACTTTCTAGAACATTCTAAGGCGATTATTGGTGTCAAATAAAGGGTTGAGTGGAGTTTATATAAGGTGGCTCCATTAGTGCAAATTATGGCTCAGGATAATATATTTTCTTAGAGAATTGATTTTGTTTGTTGTGAATCAAGCCTATGTGGTAGTATCATTATAATTTCTAAATTTGTAATTTCATTTTCTAAAAGTAATCAAAAGTAAGTTATTTTTTGTCTTGCATTTTTTATGTTGATACCTATTATTGTGTTTTTTGGGCATTGGGTGGAATAGCCCCTCATTATTAAATAAGATCATCTTCCACATATATTTCAATGAATGTGTTTTATAGTAACTCCTTATGTTTTTTTTGTATTATATATAGTTTGAAAAATAAGATTACATAGAGATGAAAAGTAGTACTATTGCTTTTCCTTCCTCATATACATGTTGCTGACAGTTCCACATTTCCAATACACAATTATAGTTTGCATCAATTTTTTTAAAAGACAATCTACAAAAATATACCATATATAGTATGAGGAACCAAAATGGACTTTGTAGAAAGTGTTCCAATCTATCTACAGTTGTATCTTTGACCTGCTATCATTTGTATTCTGCCCCAAAACACTGTTTATCAAGTGATATCATTAGCAACTACCATAAAGGACCATGTTACTTGCCCAAGCTGATATTTGCATATAAGGTACTCCATATCATCAAAAACCAGAAGGTATGCCTTCTCATCAAAAAACCATAGCATCTGTTCCACATCAAGAATCCAATTCCTCACTATAGGCTTGGTGTCTCATGCCTAACAGAGCTTCTACTGTCTCTATCTCTTCCTTGGTGAAGTCTTCAAGTCTGAGTAGGGGAGGGGGTCTTCATTCTAAGCCTCTTTAGCCACTTTTTTATTGAAGTCCTTTTGAAAAAATTCTAGGGCTTGGAGAAATATTTCTGAGCTTGGTTGTCTTACTTGCCAAGTGTGTCCAAATATAACTTCCTAAATATTTATTTGTAGAGTTCCTTCCTCTAATAATTTGAGGAATTTGAATTTGGAGACCTTTACTATCATGATAACCTACAATGAATTATTGTGCAAAGTGAGTCCTTTTGTAGACTCAGTAAGTGTCATCTTTTTCCCATTAAACCTCTCATCATTCATTGCTTTCCAAATACTTCACAAAATTTTAGTAGAGACACAAGAACAAAATAGTTTTTTCTCTTTGCCAAATTTATTACTTTTGAATAAAAGAATTATGTCCAACCTGGGCTTGCCATTAGTATTCCAAATATCAAGGTTATGACAAAAAAAATTCCATGTCTCTTTTGCATATATACAATCAATAAAAATATGCCTTATTGTCTCAGGTACCCTACATATCTTACATATTTTAATACTATCAAAGCTTATTTTATAAGGCAATATGTGAAAGATCAGGAGCCATCCAAAGCAGGCCTTCTTTGGCTCAATTATTTTTGACCAATTATTTAAAAGAATTTTAGACCATTCATTGTCACTAATGTTAGTATTCTATACATTGTTTAGATGAATATATGTTTTATGCTGCTTAGTGAGAGTGTTATAGATAGTTTTTGCATTGATTTTGGTGATATTGAGACCATTGATCCATTGCAAGTCCTTTTATTGATCTATGTTTAGTTTGCTAGTTACTGGCCAGTTCATTTCTTTGCAAGCCTCTCTTACAATAGAGTAGGTTCTCCATTGGGATTCAAGGATGCTAAATTTAGTCCTCATTTGGGCCCAATCTCTTAGAAATTACTCCTTAAGAATGTCTATGAAGTTTTTTACTCCTTTATTAGCCCAATTCTTGGTCGATCACCCTTGCAAGAGTGCCCGGGGCTTATCCTTGTGTTTGAGGTTCCACCAAATTGACCTTTGTGAGTATACAATATTACCTTGGGAGAACTAAGAGTTAGATATGAACTCCTTAATATATTCTCAAGATTTCCAAATTCTCTTGAATATAACTAAGCGTTTTGAGGATATAGGGTAATGACAACTAAGAAGGTCACTGAGAGGGAGGTTTCTCCAGTTCTTGGAATGTTTAGGGATTGTTCTTTGGATATTGCTTCTGATCAACACTTTCTAAGGCTCGTCACCATCTAGATCCTTGAAAATCCATTTGGTAGCCAAAGCTATGCCTTGGAATTTTAAATCCTTCAGACCAAGCCCCTCATCTGCCTTACTTAGACAACACCAACTCCATCTGGCAACATGCTTCTTCATATTTCCCTTTCCATCTAACCAAAGAAAACTTCTTATCCTTTTTTAAATTTCATCCACTTGCTAGCTGCTAAACAACCACACCAAGGAAAAATATAGGTTATAAGAAGATAATATATTTTTACAGGCCAGAACTCTTCTTGATAGAGTGAGGTAATGCCTATTCCACTTCTCAATATTTTTCTCAATCCTACCTTTAATCCAGGTCCACATTTCCTTTAGGTTTGGGTTTACAGCAAAAGGAATGCCCAAGTATCTTACCTACTTGTGTGGTCCTCCCCATTGGATTTCAAACTTATTTACCTATTCTGGAGGCTTATCCTACCATCCCAACAAAATTGATTTAGAGAGAGATTTTTGCTCCCAAGGCATCATAGAAGGTGTTTAGTTTAACCATTGAGTTGGAGAAATTTTCTTCCTCCAATAGGTGGAACAAGGTTGTATCATTAGTGAATTGGACATTCAGTAGTTCATCATTTTTTGGAAGTGTTATACCTCTAACCTTTGCAGAGTTCTCATTGGCCCTGAGCACATAGTATAATGCATCTAAAGCAATCACAAACAAACCAAGGGCCAAAGGGCATCCTTTCCTAATTGATATTTCCAGAGAAAAATCCTTTATGAGAGATCCATTTACATCGACCTGGGCCACTGCATATTTAAATAGTGTGGTAACCATGCTACAAAAAGCTTCAAAGAAACTGAAATATTCAAGAGTGAGTATAATGAAGGTCTATTCAACCCTTTCATACGCCTTTTCAAATTCTAGCAATAGCATAGCTAGCTCCTGTTTAGAATCTTTTTCCCACTCCAATGCTTCCCAACTGGTAATGAGGTTTTCTAGGATGTACCTACCCTTAATGAAGCCTATTTGGGTAGTACCGATGAGCTTAGGTAGAACATTTGTTAGTATTCTTACCAACACTTTTGCTATGATTTTATAAGATACATTCAACAAGGTTATAGGTCTCCAATTTTTAAATTGAGTTTTGTCCCCTTCTTTAGGGAGCATCTTTATAATACCTTTTTTGATATCACTTCCCAGGAATCCAACTTCCAAAGCTTCTTTGTACAGTTGGAAGAGGTATTCAACTATCCAATCCTTGAAGGTCTTGTAGAAATCTGCTAGGTGACCATCGAATCTAGGGGATTTATCATTTTTCATAAACTCTATTTCCTTTTTTATTTCTTCTTTAGATATCTCATAGCTCAGAACCTCTATCTCTTCCCCTTCAAGCTTCTTTGGGATGACACTCCTAATTAAATTCCTTGCATTAGTGCAGTTGTCCCCCTCATCTTCAGATGAGAACATATTTTTATAGAACTTAAAAAAGTGCCCTTTGATTTCTTCTTGGTCACTAAAGGTTACACCGTCCACCTGAACTCTCTCAATATGCTCCTTAAAGTTTTTTTCTCTAAGGATCTTGAAGAAAAATTTAGACCCTTTCTCACCGCTTTCAAGCCTGTGGATTTTAGATCTAACTTTGAGTCCTTGGATTTTTTCTATTTTGGAGCCTCCTCAAGGAATCCTTGGTAAGAATGAGCTTGTTACCTAACCCCTCATTTTTGGGGTCCTTTTGTAGCCTAGCCTCTTCTTGTAGCAACTCTTCCTGAAGGAGACCCTCCTCTGTCCTACTGTCAATCCTTTGAAAAATTTATGCCTGACAAGGAAAATGCCTTAAACCTTGGTCCTAATGACTCTTAATTACATATCATGGAATGTGAGGGGGTTGGAATCCTCTTATAGGAAATAGATCGTAAGAAGATTCCTTAGTAGGTGCAGAAATAAAGATGTGGTGTTGTTGTAGGAGCTTAAAGCAACTACCTTCATGCTTGAAACCATTCTTAATTTTATCTGGTGAGAGTCTTCCCACTTTGTCACCCAACATGAGAAAGGAAGAGGGGGTTGTTGTCATACTTTCAAAATAATGGGTGCAGTATGTCTCCAAATATGGGGTCTCCCCATGTAACAGGGTTGTTTGGGTTCTGCTGAAAAAAGGGAGAATTCTCCTTTGGTATCTATTCAATCTATGCACCAAATGAGTATGTTGATAGAATCAATATGTGGAAATGGTTGTGTGAACTGGAGAATATCCCATGGATCCTTAGAGGAGAATTTAATATGGTGGAGAACCAAGAAGACAAGTTTGGTGGGATTGATATGGAACGAAAGGGGAATGAGAAGTACTTTTGGACAAAAATGAAGAGCAAGCTCAAGCTGATAGACCTTGTGGAGGGACAAAAAAAGGACTTCCCCAACATTTGGTACACTTGGTGCAATGCACAAAAAGGTAACATGAGAATCTACTGCCGATTGGACAGATTCTATATGAACAAGGAGTTATTTTTTCCTAACTCTCTTAGAGATGGATGCAAAATTGAAGTACACACCTACACACTCTCAAATCACCACCCCATAAAATTAAGAATCCTACTCAAGAGGGGGCCTAAGGGTGAGAGGATAAAAGGAGGGGGATTTCTCCTTAACACAAAGATGCTATAGGATAAGGACTGCATGGATGCTATTATAACACTCATATTGATAAACAATTGGATGTACAAGAACCTAAGTGCCATAGAAATGTGGAACCTAAATGTCAAGGGGTGGAAAACCTTGTTTGAAAAAATTGGAAAAAAAACTCCTTATGTTGTTATATACATTTAGTCATGACAAATAGAATACACTAGAAAAGATCAAATTGAAAGGATGTTTATATTAATTTATTTTGAGTGTGTTGGGATGATAGAGAGATGGACCCAATAGTAGACCAGTACCTTTATCTATTTGGGTGACAAAGTCTACGAGTTCATAAAATATGTAATAATTGAAACCAAAGGTGATACCTTAATTAAGCCACCACAAAAGACTATGCCTTTCAAAAGTGTATAAGAAAGATAAAATCTACACATACATTCAAAAAAATTATAGATGGTTATAGAATATTAAATGAGTCGACTTAGTAATCCATGAGCATACCCATAGATTTAATTTATTATTTTGAAAAGATACCTTACAAAGGCTTTGCAAGGATTTTATAGTAGTCTGGTTGGCCAACTAATCAGAAACATATAAACAAATACATACCATACATAAGGAGACACTCAACTAAGGTAGATTATACCTTTAATCGTTCGATCTACAAAGGTTATAAATGTTCATTACAAATTTGAGATAAACCCATATCATTACAATACTAAAATACCTTTACCCATAACTAAAATTGAAACAATAGGGTTTCCTATGAATATCACTATTTTTTTGGTTCTACAATTGTTCTCATCTTACCCAATCCAATCCACCTCTAAAATGAAACTCAAACCCTCCCTTAACATAGTTGGTTGTGTACCTTAGAAAAAAATTGTAGCAATCTACAAATCAAGGGAATAGATGCATTCCTTATAAAATAGACACCTATGATGTCAAGGATATTTGATGGATTAATTTAGGGAACTGGGAGATTTAATCTACAATAATGGTGAGTAGGTGGAGTGGTGGTTGGAGAAAACCTGTCATTTCATTTGGTGCTTAGAATTTAAAATAATTTTTAATAGGTTACACCTTATATTTGGCTTCCATCAAACAAATTTCCTTACTTTAAAAACATTTTCTTATCAGTACTTCATTATTGAATCCTTTGCATTTTGGTGAACTTAATAAATCTAAAAAAATTTGGTGTTTTGAATGGTTAGAAAAAAATCTAAATAATTGAAACAAATTCCTATTCTCTTTTATTTTTTATTTACTTCTCTCTTTCTCTCTTCTTTCTCTCTCTCTTAACATGTCACACTTTTAGTAAGTTCATGAACTCATGAACCTACTAACATCAAGAACCTTGAAAAATTATTTGTTTGCTTCTTCAACCATTTTCACTTGTTACTAACATGGTGAACCTTATCATAATTTTGCACCTTTTGTGAAATTAAGAACCACTTCATCCTTTCAAAAAAATTGCAAACTTATGAATGTGTCAACAATTGAACACATTCCTTCTCCTTATCCCACTTTTAGTAGGGTGCCATTTATAAGTTTGTTGAATTTTTTTCAATATCATGAACTAGAAAACTTGGAAATGTTCATAACTTGGTGATCTTCACTCATTGCTTTGTTAGGATTTCAAGAGATTTATGTACTCATGAACTTCTCAACTTTTGAAATAAAAGCACAAAGGTAAACACTTATACTTAGAAAATTTTGGATTTAACAACTTAGACAATTGAATGAAGTATAAGGGGGAAAAAAACACAAAGAATATTTTTAATATAGGGTCCCATTTAAGATCTCTCGAATTGGTTATAAACAATGGACCAAATAGACAACATGAAAGCAAAAAAAAAGAAAACATAAGACACCTAAAAAATAGGGTGCCAACAATCCAAATTATATGCTACCAATTGACCCATCCTACAATAAGTCCCTCCACAATTAGGTCATAATCACAAAACACAAGGTCAAAAATTCATTTTGGATAAGGGACTAGTTTAAACCTATTCACTTTGAGGCTCATCAAATAGTTGGAATACTTTGTAGATGACTTGGAACCAAATAAAATCACCATCAAGTCCTATGAAAATTGTTATGAAAATGGTGTCTCAACCTTGCAATTACATGAGGTTACTTATTTATAGTAAGTTTACATTTAATCATGGATTGATGTGGAATTTTCCCCAAAGCTTCAAATTGGCTAAATAAGCATTCTTGTAAAGTTTCATCGGAAGATCATGTATGAATATGAAGATATTCAAGTTTTTTATTTTTTAAATTTCAAAACTCTAGTTTGAAGGTATTATAGGTATTTTTTGGACCTAAAAGTGGTTTTAATCAGTGTAGTAAGTTATAAATTGATAGAGCGCTTCATGATATTTTTGGGAGTTCAAACGGTTCATCAATTAGACACTCGGTTCTAGATTTATGGCCTTTGAAAGTTGGGTCTCTTGAATGGGAGATATAAAAACATGTTGGACACATAAATGATTTTTAAAGGGGGAGTTATAGGTAGTGGTGTGTATTTTTACACATCTTAGGAATCTATCATTGGAGATAAGGATGGGCACCACTTTTTAGGTGGTTTTAGCTCATGGTTTTATAATACCATTTTATAGTTTCATGTATTGTATCTCATATATATTAGGTGCATGAGATGGAGGTTGGGAGTAATATTCTTATAGTTGTTGAGTTGTCTCTAGATCTCTAGTTGGTGATACTTTTGTGATAAATCTTGATTTGCAAGTATATTGTAATCTTGTTGAATTTTGAATAATATGTTGGATGAATTTTGGATTGCGGGGTTTATCCCAAAAGGGTTTTCCCCATGTAAATTACTATGTTGTGGTATGAAGTTCATTTATGTTTAATTTTATATATTTTTTTAGATCTAAAAAGATTTTGCATAACCCTCCTCTCAAGATTAGTGCAGGAAGTTGTTATGCTACCTTAGCTTCCTTACAAGTGGTATCAGAGCTTGATCACCTTTGGTTTTAGTTGTGGGTTGTTGATTTTTTTGAACTAATCCATATTTGAGTGGGAGTTTGTGTATAAAATACTTGTTAATATTGTTGTAGAAGTTTCATATGGGAATCACATTAGGGGGAATAGAGGAGGAGAATATTTTTGGACACAATTTTGAGATGTGGAAGTTGAAGATGGAGGATTTTTTAATAGATTGAAATATGTGGGATATTATTGATGATAATGTTATAAGGCCTATAAACCTTAATTTTTCTACTCAATATGATGTTATGGTCTGTAAAGCCAAAAGTCTAATCAAATTGTTCCTAGTAGACTCTATTCTGATCAATGTCCATGAAGAAATCTCTACACAAAAACTATAGAAGAAACTTAGTGAGATGTATCAAGCAAAATCTTTAGTGAATAATATTTTCTTGAGGAATAAATTATATTCCTTGAGGATGGAAGAGGGTGGATGAATTACAGACCACCTGGAAGAATTCAATATGTTGGTGGCTCAATCAACATCAGTTGGTGTCAAAATAGATGAGAAGGAGAAATATCAGAATTTTTTTTTAATTCGTGGATTCTCTTGTTATGGATATTGAGAGTACTTTTGTTATATTGAAGACTGAAGATGTGGTGGGTTTTTTGTTCCTTGAAGAGGTGAGGAGGAAGGTATTCATTAGTTCCAAGGAAGCCCTAAATATTCACTGAAGACCTAAGGAAAAAAGAAATATGAATGAGAAGCTGGATAAATCCAAATCCAAGAGAAGATCCAAATCTCTTAGAAAGTCCAAAGTTATTCGGTGGAACTATGATACACCTGGAAAATTCCATAAGGAGTGTAAAGAATAAAAGAAGAAGAAGAAGAGACTTGATTCTAATTTTGAATCCAAAAGGAAGATGGTGATGTATTCATCACAACTTTGGCCACTCGTATAGGTAATGATGCATGGTCAATTGAATGAGGTGTATCTTTTCATGTGACCACTACTAGTTTGGTTTTCTAAATATGAAGAATTTGATGGATGTAAGGTGTACTTGGGTGATGATTCTTGTTTAAAAATTGTTGGTCATGGTAAATTTAGAATCAAGTTTCTTGATGGTAGACTAAAAGGACTAATGGTGTGTTACATATCCCAGGATTAGCATGATCCGTGAGAAAACTAATAGATACAAGTGTGTATGTAGTATTTTTTTATGCAAGATGTAAGATAGTTATAGGCTCTATGGTGATTGTTAGAGGTGTCAGATATGGCACATTTTTTAAACTTGATGTATGCACTACTGAGTGCAATAGTAATTTAAAGTGAAAAGTAAGACTGGCTTCTTTTTTGAAACATGTGAGGGTTTCATCTTTAGTGGATGGTCATGGCTTCTAGGTATGCAAGAGTGCTCTTTCTTCTAAATCAAAATTACCTACAAAGAAGACTATGTTATGGCACTATAGACTTGGCCACAATGGAGAAAAGGGTGTAAGGATCTTGAAAAATCAAAACCTTTTTGAAGGTTTATCTGATTGTAATCTTGATTTTGATTTTTGTGAGAATTGCATTTATGAAAAATAAAACCACATTTAGTTTTACTCAAGTTCTCTTAAATTTGATGGTGTATTGGATCTTATTCATTCTCATATGTTTGGTCATGTAGATGTCCCTTTGATTGGAAAATTGACATATTATGTTTCATTTATTGATGATTATAGTAGGACATGGTATATTTTATAAAGAGTAAATCTGAAGTTTTCAATTTAAAGAATTTAAAGCAATGGTTGAGTTGCAAACTAGAAGGAAAAGAAAATGTTTGAATAATAATGGAAATGAATTTTTCTCTAATGGTTTTGATATATTTTATAAATATTTCAGCATTATGAGATAAAAGGCAACTCCATATTCTCCACACTAAAATGGACTTACAAAAAATGAACAAGGCACTAATAGAGAAGGCTAGGAGTATGAGCTAAGTGGTGTTGGTCTAAAACAAAGGTTTTGGGTTGAATTTGTTTCGACTGCATGTTACCTGATTAACAGGTCTTCTACATCAAGTCTTATTGATAAGATGCTTATAGAGGCATGGTCGAGTCACGAGCCTTCATTGAGAAATCTTAGAGTTTTTGGTTGTGAGGCATATGCACATGTGCCAAAGGAGAAGTAAACAAAGTTGGAGAATAAGATGTGAAATGTATCTTCATCAAATATAGCTATGATGTGAAAGGATACAGGATTTTGGATCCTATAGAAAAGAAGGTAATATATAGTAGAAGTGTTATTTTAGAGAAACTTAGGCTTCTTTTGTTACATTGTAGTCAAAACATACTAAACATGAAGATGCGATTCAAATTCCTTCTACACTTAAGAAATTTGAACTGAGGCTGTTGGATAGAAAGAAGATGAGGAGAGCTCATCTAGCTTTGAATCTTTAGAAGAGGAAGAAGAACCTCCAACTCAAATTTTTCAAAGGTCTACAAGGTATAGACAACCACCTGAAAGGTATCACCTAATGATTGGAGATGCATTTTCTTTGAATATTGATATTAACAAAACCAAATTTATAGAAGAGGCATTGGATATGAATGACGTAGACTCTAGGAATATTTTTATGGATGAAGAAATGTAATCTTTGAAAAAGAATGATACATGGGATCTTGCACCATTGCCCGAAGGACAAAAATATGTTGGTTCCAAATGGATGTTTAAGAAAAAGATGGGTCCATATGGAGGTATTGAGAAGTACAAATCATAATTATTTGTGAAGGGTTACTCTTAGGTTGTGGGTGTTGATTATAGTGAGATATTTTCTCCTATTGCAAAAATAGCATCCATTAGATTCTTATTATTTATTACTACTACTTATGATCTAGATGTTGAGAAAATGGATGTGAAAATGTCTTTCCTTCATGGTGATTTGGAGGAGGATATTTACATGACATAGCTAGAGCACTATGTGGTGAAAGGTAAAATAAATTTGGTTTGTAAATTGAAGAAATATTTGTAGAGCCTCAAATGAATTCCTAGGATGTGGTACCAAAAATTTGATACATATGCATGTTTGGATTTGACTGTTCTAAATCATATCACTATGTTTATTATAAATCTAATGGCGATTGTTTCCAATTTACTGATAAAAGGAAAGGAATGATTTTAGAATTAAAATCTCACCTTGTAGCTAAAATTAAAATGAAAGATCTTAGTGCTGCTAAACACATTCTTGAGATGAGAATCAAAAGAGACAAAGCGAATAGAAAGCTATGGCTTGACCAAATATTTTCAATTCAATTTTACAAAGGTTTAATATGTAGGATTGTAGACCATTATGTGTTCCTTTTAAAGTTGGAACAAAGTTATCTCCTTCAAATTGTCCAACATCCTCATTGGAGATGGAAGACATGACCAAAGCGTCTTACCAAATACTTGGAAGTTTTATGTATGTTATGGTCTTTACTAGACCAGACATTTCCCAAGATATTGGATTTATTTCCAAATATATGTTTAATCCTAGCATAGGTCATTGAGATGTAGTTAAGAGAGTCTTCATGTATTTTTAAGGTACCTCAAAGTATTCCTTTTTTGTTATCAGGGTAGTATGGTGATACATGGTCATTCCCTTGATATTTTTTATTTTGTGGGTTCAGACTAGGTAGGTAATGTTGATATTAGAAGATCCACTAGTGCTTATGTGTTTACTTTATTTGGTGGAGCAATTATTTGGACGAGTATGTAGTAGATTGTGGTTGCTTTGTCCACTATTGAAGCTAAGTATATGGAAGCTATGCATGCTTGTAAAGAAACCATTTGGCTTAAGATACTATGTTCAAATATTGGAATTAAACAAGGTATAGTGATAGTTAGAGTGTAATTTTCCTAGCTAAGAACCTGACATTTCATGTTGAAACCAAGCACAATGATGTACAATATCATTTTGTTAGAGATATGGTCGAGGATGGTAGGGTGAAGTTGGTTAAGGTAAAGAATTTAATGAATGTTGTATATTCTTCAACTAATCTTTTGAGTAGAGAGAAGTTTAGATGGTGTTAAGGCTATATTAGCCTCACAACCCCTAGTGATTAAATTATAGTGTTGATACTCCCTTTATTCTTACAAGGTGTTCGACAAGTGAGATAATGTTAGTAAAATGGTGTCTCAACATTGCAATTACATGAAGTTACTCTTTATAGTAATTTTAAATTTGAGCACTGATTGATGCAAAATTTTACCCAAAGCTTCAAATTGGTTAAATAAGCATGCTTGTAAAGTTTCATCACAAGATCATGTAAGGATTTGAAGATTTTTTTTTGTTTTTCAAAGTTTCAAAGTCTAATTTGAAGGCCTAAAAGGATTTTTTAGGCTTGAAGTGGTTGTAACTGGTGTAGCACATTATAGTTTGATAAAGTGCTTCACGAGATTTTTAATGGTTCAAACGGTTCACATCAAACACTCAGATCAAAATTTATGGCCTTCGTAAGTTGGGTCTTCTGAAACGGGAGATGTAAAAACATGTTGGACACATCAATGAGTTGTAAAGGGGGAGTTACATGTACTGGTGTGTGTTTTGACATATCATAGGTATTTGTTATTGGAGATAAGGATGGGCACCATTTTTTAGGTGGTTTTAGTTCATGGTTTTATAATACCATTTGATGGTTTCATGTATTGTATCTCCTATATATTAGGTGCACGATATGGAGGTTTAGAGTAAGAGTTTCATAGCTATTGAGTTGCCTCTAGATATTTGGTTGGTGATACTCCTTTGAGATATATTTCTCTACAAGTATATTTTAATCTTGTTTAATTTTGAATAATATATTCGGTGAATTTTGGAGAGTGGGGTTTTTCTCTCGAAAGTGTTTTCCTCACGTAGATCACTGTGTTGTGGTATGAATGTTATTTTTGTTTAAGTTTTTGTAACTGTTTAGATCGAATTTTTTTTTGCATAACCCTCCTCTCAAGATTAGTGTAGGAAGTTGTTATGTTATCTTCGCTTCCTTACAAGTGGTATCAAAGATTGGTCACCTTTGGTTTTAGTTGTGGGTTTTTGGATTTTTGTAACTAATCTAGATTTGAGTGGGAGCTTGTGTAGAAAATACTTAAAAGCATGAAGTTTCCACAGTCCATGATAGTATTGTAATAATATTTATGGATCAAAACGTTGTGCCAATTTTTTACATCACCATTTCAAATCATACTCCATGATCCATCATCAGGATGCAATGCAGATAGAATTTTTTTTAATCTTATTGTAGTAATTTTAGATGGCAAGCACAAAAGGGAGAATAGAGGCAAAGATTTTTTCTAGGAATAATTTTGAGATATGGAAGTTGAATATGGTGGATCTATTGATAGATCAATATATGTGGGGTGCTATTGATGATAATGTTATGAGGCATAAATATCCTACTTTGGTTTCTCAATATGATGGTATGGACCATAAAGCAAAGAGTCTATTCAGATTGTGTCTAGAAGACTTTGTTTTGATCAATGTCAATGAAGAAACCTCTACACAAAAACTATGGAAGAAACTTGGTGAGATGTATCAACCCAAATCTTTAGTGAATAATATTTTATTGAGAAATAAATTATATTCCTTGAGGATAGAAGAGGGTGAACAGATTCTAAACCACTTGGAATCATTTAATATGTCGGCGGCTCAATTGGCATCAATTAATATGTCAAAATGGATAAGGAGGATAAATGCTAGATCTTTCTTTGTTCTTTGCCTGATTCATGGGATTCTCTTGTTATGGCTATTGGGAGTACTTATGTTATCTTGAAGGATGAATATGTGGTGGGTTATTTACATTTATTTTTATTTAAGTTTTAATAATTGTTCAAATCTAAAAAAAATTGCATTACCTTCCTCTCAAGATTAATGTAGAAAGTTGTTCCGCTATCCTAGCTTTCTTACAACAATGTAGAATAATAATTAATAGGGATAATATATCTCCCCATAAAGGTTAGTCTCATATTGTAAAACATGATGGGTCATGTCATCAATCTCAACTTATTACGTATTAAATTCTCCTTAGTCACCCATAGATACATGTGATGTAGGATATCCTATCTAATTACCACAAATGCCTTAAATTTCTCTATGAAGGTGTGCAAATAACCCTTCCCACCAATCATCATCCCTTCAATATACAAAATGTTGGAAGGACCTTAGAAAAATACCATCATTGTCTTGGCACAAATATCAACACCTCTTTTGTACCCCTACTATCCTCCTATGTCAATCATATATCTAGAATCCTCATACATTGCTTCTCCTCCTAAAACCCAAGTCAAGATCATCAACAATGGTTGTGGGGAATAGGAGCTATAAAATTCCTTTCATTTTAGAAAGCTACCACTCTCCCTAAGATCTTATGGAAAAACTCATACATGGGTGAAGAAAAAATAGACATTTTTTGTTTTGGAACCACCACATTTGTACACCATGGCTTCCTAGTTGACGAGGGCATTGAAGGAGACCATCACTTCTTAGAACTATCAAAACGAGAATTTTTCTCCATATTTTCTCAAAGAAACACATCCTATAGCACTCTAAATTTATGAAAAGGTAAATTGCAAAGGTAAAGAACTTAGTCTTCATGAGAAAGGTGTTCTTTATCTAATCACCATAAAAAAAATCACAAAACCAATAGACTAGGGTACATCTCATTAGATGATGAATCCGATGAACCTAATGAAACTTTATGCTTGTATAAGACCCCTCTCCCAATGTTGAATGTATTAAGATAAGTACCATAATTTAAGCCTTCGATTACCTCACCATCACCAATATTTTCCATAAGACCTCTATGTAAACCATTTACCTATCACTCATCCATCCCAAATGCATAAGTTGGGAGCAAAAGGATCTTGCATCTCTTGACATGTTTCTACATAAAAAATTTATGAATGAACTCATGAAGCTCTGTGATTGTCCCTACCAACAATCGTAGGAAAGGATTCAACATAAACAACACATTTTGGGGAACAAGTTGAGTTCCTTATTCCTTAAAAAAGGTAAAAATTTAAAATAAAATTCCCTTGGGGAAAACATCTCTAAGTCATTATCAAATGTAGGAAGAGAAAGAAAAATGATGTGGATATTGATAAAAACCTCTCCCAAATGTCAGTAGATGAGGAACTTGACCTACCCCCAACATCCCTACAATGGTAGGATAGGTCAATAATACTATTTTAAGACACACTAGAGGTAAAAATAGGTGTAAATAAAACAATCGACCTTTCAACCATAGAGAGAATAGGAATCAATGCAAACAACCACAATCTAAAATCCTAATACTCAATAATATCCAATTTAATCAATAGAAAAAATGCAAAAATAGATTCAAATAAATAGATAAAACTAGATTTAAACCTTTACCGTGTTGTCAAGAATTACTTCTATTGTTCCTTCTTTGTATGTTTCTGCTCTCAAAAATGGGTGTGCTACTCTTTTTCTATAAGCTTCAAGTGTATGTGAGATGATCGCAATGATGTAAATTCCAAAGTTTCAAGGTTCATGGTTAGCCATTAACATGATATGAAGAATTTATTTTATAGAAATTCTTGTTCTAGATGAACGGTCTGGATTCAAAGATGAAATATGAAGATCAACAGTTGAGGTCCATTGAGAGGAAATAGATTGGAGAGTTAACTGGCTTGATTGATTCAATCAAGGGAATTGATTGGTTTTGATTAGAGGTAAAAAATGGGTTTTGAAGTGGTCTAAAATCCTTTACACAAAAAGCAGCTGAAACAAAAGATACAATCAACTAAAGTATAACAACCCAACCACATCAAGTTCACAACAAAAATTCAGCAAAAAAGTAGGACCCTACCCAACAACATTACATATTTTTAAAAATATATGTAGCCTCCACATCACACACAACATTATTTAAGCCTTCATCCCCAACAACAGACAAATCATGAGCAGGAGCACCTGCATGAGCTTTGGTCTTGTTATGGGTCCTAACCCCAGGCCCACCCGATTTCACCTCACTAATCAAAACAAAATCCTTATCGCCACCCTTATCACCGAGCTTCTCCCCTTCCATCAGCTTGCCATCAACATCATTATCATCAATGTCCTTAACATTTTTAACACTATCCATAGGGGAAGTAATACCAACAAATTTGGCATTAAACCCAAATTTGTTCCCCTCCCTTCCTTTATCCATATTAGCATAAATCCTTTCAATGTGATTTTCCAAGGTGAGGACTCTTCCTTCAAGATTTTGTTTCATTAGAAGCGTTTCCTCTACCATAATCTTCAGGGAATTCATCAGATCATCAATCTGATCCTAAACAAAGGAGTCCTCCGCTTTGCTCAAAACACCCCTCACTTTCACATTAGTCATATTAAGTTCATGGAAAATCCATTTAAAAAGCTTATAAAAACAATGGAGCCCTCTTTAGCGGCTCCCAAAACATCAAAAATATTTTCTTTATCAATATTAAAAACATCTTTACCCTTATCACCCTCCTCATGCAAGGATCTAACCTTATCCACTTATTAACAATAGTTGGCATCACAGTGGGCATTTTGATTTTTCGAATGGACTCCACAATCTCATCAACAACCGTCATCCTTTTCATCTGCTTGTCCAGGTCCACCACAGGAGAGTCCACAACAACCTACCCTACATCAATCACAACCTTCTTGTCCTTCTTCTGATCCCAAAGCCCACCCGAAAAGACCACAACATTTTGTTCCTTACCATCGGGAGACCCCACAATATCATGTCCGCCAACTACTTTAAGATGAGTATCTAGCTCTAGAATTTTACTACCAGACCTCACCACCTTCTTCTTGTTATCACCCACAATCATCTCCCTTTTTTCTAGAACAACGAGAGGCGACGACACCTCCCCAGCCGTATCCTTCATCTCCTTTTTGCTTTGACTCAACATTTCATCAACAAGATCTTCGCTACAAGTGTCATAATCCTTATTAGGGATTGAATCCTCTTTTTTGTGCTTCCCCAGAGTAGGGGATCTCATATCTTCATCCATATTAGCTAGAGAGTCCAACACAAAATCCACATCATCCTCTAACTCAGAATCTTTTTCTAGGATAAGCTTTCATTTTTTCCAGTTTTTGCAGGTCACTTCCTCCTTAGAAACAATCTCATAACCCTTCCCATGATTTTGTTGCACATCCTTAGGGGTTGAAATCGGCTTGACCACCTCAAAGGATTTGGCATAATAAAAAATAAGGAGGATGAACCCCACATGAAGAACATGGTTCTTTAGATTTTTCTTATGGTCAATTATGCCAGCATCCAAAGAGGCCAAAAGGTAAAAGGGAAAGGAAATCCTTTTCTTGTGACAAAAATGGTTAAGTAAGACAAAGTGATAAGAATTTACAGTAGAATATCGACCTTCAAGAGAAATGAACCGCATTATCTCCTCAACAACGTCCCCCCATGGGGCCTTGATAGATTTCCTCTGATAACCCCCACTCTTTGTTGTTTTAAGGTCTTGGGCTTCCTCTCCTTTGAAGAAGATTTTCATGGAATTTTGCGCTTCTTTCTTGTATCTTAAGAACTTCACACCTTCCGTCGATAAACCAGTAATGTGGGCTATGAGGTCTTCGTTAACATCAAACTTCATACCTCCAAGTTTTAGAACCTTGTTTTTCCATTTTTTGGCAAACAAAGTAGTCGTTTGAGGGTTATTACCACGAAGTTTCTCAAGATAAGGTATCAACCCTCCCTTCTCAAGAATTTTCAAACCTCTAATTTCTTCTTTACCGCATCACATGAGAAAGGCTCTGCACAATTTCTATCTCCACCCATGGTAGCTGAACTAACAAAGTCAAAAATGTTCGCAACTCTCAGATCAATGAAGAAACTTCTCGAGAAAGCAAGGGGGATTGATTGGTTAATTAGTGGAGATTGATTGATTAATCAATGGGATTGATTGATCAGTTAGTGGGATTGATTGATTAGTCAATAGATTTGATTGATTAGTTAATGCATGAGAAGAAAATTAATTAATTAATTAATAATCATTGGAGGAATGTGCAAGTAAAGATTGAAAATTAATAAATAATTTTGTATTTATTAATGGATAATGTTGGAGGTGAAACAAGGGAATTAAATAATTAATTTAATTATTTAATCTAGAATTGAGAAAGTGGTTTAATTAAATAATTAGTAACAATTATTTAATATAAGAAGGGTGTTTGATGTTAATTAAACAATTAATGATAAATATTTTATTAAAATAGAAGAATAAGTGTAATTAGCAACATAATTAAATAAATAAGATTTATTTAATTAATCAAGAAGATTAATGTTAATTAAGGCATAATTAAATAAATAGGGTTTATTTAATTAATCAAGAAGGGTGGATTAAAATAAATAAATTAAATAACACAAATTCACTTAAATAATAGTCGAATATGATATTTGATGATATTTAAATAATAAGGTATTATTTAATAATTAGGAGAAAAGGGTGAAAATTAGTAAAATGGCGTTACTCGCAAACTAGGACAATTTCAGGTATCTACAATAGGTACAAATCCAATACATAAATTACCTACATCTAACTAGCTCCAACTAAACATGAGACTATAATTGATCTTCTTAAAGGTACCATGAGATATTTTCTTATTCATATGCATAAATTCCAAGCTTAAACCCATCCAAAGTTATTTACCATCTTGTGGTCCATCCATCCTAATGAAAAAGGGGTCAAACACAATATTTTCAAGATGCATCTATAGATTTCCCTCTTAGTCAAAGAAGAGCTTTTAGAAAATTTGGAGATCAACTTCTTGTGATCTATTGACTACCTCAAGTGCATATTTGAAATTTTCTTGTTTGAAAAACCCAAATGTATATAGATTTTCATATATTTTAGGGATATTTATATATGAAAGGAAACTTGCAGCCACATAATGACAATTTCCACATAACATAAAAGAGAAATCAATACAAATAAGTATGCATAATCCATATGCAAGAGAATTAAAAAAATACCCATGAAAGAGTGAAACAAGATATACCTTGGGAAAACCCTCAAGAGGGAAAAACCTAGCTTTCAAAAGCATCCTCAATGCATCCTCCATGTGTCCAAGCATGTAACCACACATCACATGCCATGCTTCACATATGCACTCTTTAGAAGAAGACTGAAAACCCCAATTAGCGAACCTTAGACAACCACCCTTGTGTTAGCTTTTATAGAAAAAAGCTCACACAAAACCACCAAGTGATATTACATAAAACCATGTGACTAAAACCACGAAATTACAAAACCATGACCCCACATTTAATATTGGGTACTTTATTAAATAAATTTCACCAATATCAAATAAATATAAATTTACAGCTTACATTCAACTTATGTCCCAATATTACATAAAACATATAACTTGTGGCCCCAAGAATGTTAACTCCTAGTGATGCACGTACTTCTATGTCCCCTAGGTGCACCACACACATAATAATAAATTAAACATTATGCAAGGTGTACATCCTAATAGTATATCCTATCCCAAGGATGACTTTCCACTTGCCAACGTTGAAATAATTGTTTATCTTATAGTAGATCATGAGATTCCTTTGTTCATGGAAGGTTTCTCTACATATAACTGAATTCAGATCACTCATGAATATCAACACAAAATAATTTTCACCACTCGTTGGGATACCTTCTACTATTAGGTTATAAAATCTGGGTTGAAAAATGTAGGGGCTACATATCATCAAGCTATGATAGTAATATTTCAAGATATGCTCCACAATATCATGAAAGATTGTGGGTGATCCCTTGGGAAAACTAAAAAAGAGTAATGTACCCCAAAGGGTGATTACCATACCCTTTAAAAAATTACCTTATTAACAATTAATAAATTAATAACTATTTATTAGTTTAATAATTTATTAATTGTTACAAGGAGTAAATACTTTTATAAAGACTCGATTAAGAATATTTATAAATATTAAAAGAGTTTGTAGTACCCTTCTAATTTTTAAAAATTTTAAATATATAAAATTTTAAAAAATAGAATTAATATATTTTTTGCCAATCATACTTATCCACATTGGTGCTTGCACAAGGGGAATTATTCATGTTATGATCTATATGATTGAGGAGGATAGGTTTTATTTGCTAGTCCAAGGAAAAGTGCTCCAAATTTAACAAAATGATAGTTGATATTAAGGTTCTTGGGTCTTCTAATATGATGAAAGGGTCAAATTTGATCCAAAATCTTTCAAAATTGTAGCTACCTTCTAAATATGACAACCACCTCCTAACTTCAAACCCTTATAGATCTTGCCTCAAATATCCAATTTGAACAAAATAAAAGGAAAATTTGACTTTATGGACACCCTAAACTCAATGGTGAAATCATATTTATTTTAGTAATATAATCAACCTACAATACAAAGCACAAAGAATAAACCCTACCAAATATGGTATTTCTATCAAGTTTTTTTGGCATCTTATGATGGAAGAAAAGAGAATACCCAAATTTTCAAGAAAATACAAAATCTACAACTTAGATCTCTTGAAAAACTAAAAAGAAGCAATCATAAAAGCTTTGATACCTTGCAAGAGTTGGTATAGAATAATTTCTATGATGCAATATTTGGGCATGGAGGTAGCCACCCAAGACCTAAGAGCTTCAATTGAAACATAAGAGAGTCCTAGCATGAGAGAATGATTATATTCTATCAAAGGATGCAAAATATATAATATGTGTATATGAATATCATTAATTTAAAATAAGAACCCCTTGGTTATGTATGCCAAGGTGAGACATAGGACAACATTAAATTATGACATGTATCTCAATCTTATAACTTTATAAATAAAGTGAAAATACTATAATTAATATTTAAGTAAACTAGTGTGAATAATAACTAGAAGGAAAATTGATTAGGTAATATACCTCATTCACACCAACAAATATTTTAAGTTGTCTTAGCTACTATGAGATGAGGGTACATTTGGACCTTGTCTTCATGGAAACATGTTGATTTTAATAACTTAATATTTGTTGATCGTGTCACTTGGCAATTACCTAGCTATTTTATGATTGTATCATTATTGATATTGAGAACCACATAGGAATATATATTTAGTAATGAAAATAATGATTTTGATAAAATGTAATCTAGCTAATAGTTATTACAAATGAACTTAATTATCAAATTTAATAATAAGAAAACATCACATGCTGAATAATATCTACATATTATCGTTGGACATACTAATAACTTGTGTAAGACAAATTAGATGAAATATCATATTCCTAGTTAACAAGAGTAACAAAAATGTTACTCGATTTTTTTTCCTTGAGGAATGGAGGATGGATGGTGTATGCAAATTTTCAGGCCAAGCTAAGGCACCCGAGCCCTAGCTTGTGATCGGTCTCTTCTTTCTTGTGCGCTGTGGGGTGGGTTTTTTTGGCGTTGTTCGGGGGTTGCTTTCTCCTTTTTGCTTAGTTTTTGCGCTGGGTGGCCACGGGGTGTTCTCAGACTATGCTTTCCTTGCCTCGACATTTCCTCTGTCTGCTCTCCTTGGTGTTGTGCATGGGACTATCACTACGAGGTGAGCTTGGGTTGGAGTGGGCGCAAGTGTGAGGCTGTGGTTTTTTTGTGGCTTGTAGGGGTCTCTCTTGCTACTGGGCATTAGCTTGGATCAGGTGTGGTAGGGTTCGGTTGGTAGGGGGTGTGTGTGAAGGGTGGTCGGGTGTGGTGGTTTGGGGTTCCCCACCCACTGTCGGTGGTGCGTAGGGTGTTTGCATGCTCGTCTCGGGCCTGATGTCGTTACATAGGGGTGAGGCATCGGGGGTGTCTCCTGAGATGGATTTTTGGATGATGTTTGGTTTGAAGCCTCCGAACCATGGGATGAAGAATTTTGATAACAATTTATTTGCTCTGGATACGAGGCTTGGTCATGCGGATTCTTCTAATGGGTTGAGGCTCAAGAAGATTAACAGTTGTCTCGAGCGTTGCCTGGAGAGGCTTAAACTAGTGATCCCGCTTGAAATGATTGCCGAAGATGTTGAATATTATTCGAACCACTCCTTATATTGTAAATTTTTGGGGATGAGGGTTTCATTGTAGTTCTTGGAAACTTGGGCCCAAAGGACTTGGGCGCCAGAAGGAGAAATGGAGGTTATGTTGTTGGCCAATAGTTATTTATGGTTACCTTTAATTGCATGGCTGATCGCAATAGGATCTTTGAGGGAGGTCCTTATTTTCATAATCAAGTGGGGTTATTTATCAAACCATGGCATGCTGGCTTTATCCCTTCGGAGGAGATGCCAAATCATGTTCCGGTGTGGGTCTGTTTGCCTCGATTTCCAGTGGAATGTTGTCGAGAGGATACTTTGCTCGTGTTGGATTCACTGCTTGGAAAACCAGTTGGGTCTTCGTTGCAAACCCTAGGAAAAAAAGGTATTGACCTATGCTCGTATTTGTGTTGAAATTGATCTTAGTAAGCCTTTACTCGATGCTGTGGATATGTGTGTGGGATATTCTTCTTGGGTGCAGCAGCTGGATTACGAAACTCTTCCTTCCCGTTGTTGTCTAAGTCATGGGTACGGTCATTTGTAGCGTAGATATCCAAGATATAATCCGATGGAGTCCCAGGTTGCACAACCTCCTCGCAACCCCCCTTGCAGTTGATAAGGGGAAGGGCATGGCCTTTGGTGAGGTGGTTGGTGCCGATGGTTTTGTTCAGGTCAAAGCTCGTAACAGGAACTGAGGTCAAAAGAGGACCTTAAAGGAGAGTCAAGCTGAGGATAATTTTAATAGGTTTGAGGTATTGGATGATCTTAGTCAGCAAGAAGTGAACCCGAGTTTGTTGAGTATGGCTCAGGAGGTTGTGGGTTTAGCTCAAGAGGATAATATCTCTGGTGATTTGTTGAATCCACTGAGTGTCGATACTTTGCACATGGATACAAATCATCAACTGGTAGTTTTAGTGGCACTGGTTATTTCTCCTGAGGCATCAAAAGGGGGTGGGAATTCTTCTCAGCCTGGGTGGATTGCAAGTTCGGATGCGGCTAAGACCAACAAGATTTCTTCTCAGTTGGGCCTTTTGTAAAGGGATCTTAAAAAAGGTGGGGTAGAGAAATCTACCAAACTTGGTAGAAAGAAGGATCTAGAAAACGTCAAGTTGATAGGTGAGACCTTGGTGGAGTTAGGGTCGGTAAAGACTCTGGATTCTCATTTTTCAAGCCCCCCTTGAAATGATTGTCCTATCATGGAATGTAAGGGGGTTGAACAACGACCCTAGACAAAAAGCAGTTCATGATTTGGTTAGAAATCAAGGCCCCGATATTCTTTTTTTGTAGGAGACCAAGCTATCAGTGGAAACTATGTTTAGTTTGGCTCTTAAGATGTGGAGGCACAGGGAGTGTCGATTCATTGGTGCTCATGGGTCTTCTGGGGGTTTAGCTTGTCTGTAGAACCCGCAAAAGATCCGTCCTTTATGGTGGTTGTCTTCTAAGTATGCTATGTCTATGATTGCTTCTAGCTTTGATACGGGGGAGATTTTACTCCTATCTAATATCTATGCTCCTATTGATCTCTAGGGTAAGCAGTCTTTGTGGTCCCATATCTGGTTTGTCCGCAGTTTGGCCCCTTTCCATCCCTGGATTATGGCTGGAGATTTTAATGCTATAACTAAGCTAGCTGAAAAGCATAGTGGTATAGCAAGGCTGGAGCCTTCTGCGCTACTCATGTGCGATAACATTGCTACTTTGAATTTAGTTGATATTAAGCCCAATAATGGTCAGTTTACATGGAACAACCGCAGGGTGGGGGATAACTGTATTGCTGAGAGATTGGATCGATTCTTGGTTTCCTGTTACTGGGTTGGTGGTATGTGGTCTTCTAGTTTTGAAATCTTGGATTAGAGGGGATCCGACCACTGGCCTATCAAGTTGGCTATTGAGTCTAGTCGTTTGCCTTGTTCTCCGTCTTTTAGATTCCAGCTCATGTGGTTGCGGGACCAATCTCTGTATGATTTTGTGGCTGACTGGTGGAGAAGGGGTAGACCTGATTTTGGCATGACAATGTATACCTTTTCCAAATTACTTCAGTATGTGAAATTTCAGCTCAAGAGGTGGAATCATCATTGCTTTGGGAATGTATTTCATGCTAAGGCAGCAACCCAGGATTTTTTGAATGGTATCACAAGGCTGATAAGGGAGGTTGGGGTGACTGAAGATCAACTTCAGGAAGAGGCTCAGGCTTTGAAAGATTTGGAGGAGTGCGAATTGCGGGAGGAAGTGTACTGGAAACAAAATGCTCGGATAGAGTGGCTTCAGGAAGGGGATAAAAATACAACTTTTTTCTTCAACTCGGTAAAAGCCAGGAGGCAAGGAAATTCTATCTCAGTTCTGTTGAATGATCGGGGTGAGCAAATTTCCTCCTTTCCTGAAATCTCGAGTGCGGTGGTGCAGTATTTTTCCTCTCTTTTTAGGGAGGATTCACAAGGGGGGTCTCTCGAATAAGCCCAAGTTCTTTCTTGCATTCCCTCTTTGGTGTCTAGGGAATTGAATGAACTTATTTTGAGTGACATCACACTGGTGGAACTTGAGGAGACTATCTTCCAAATGAAGAAAGGGAAAGCACCTGGTCCCAATGGCTTCCCGGTGGAGTTTTTCCAAGAATTCTGGGATATTATCAAGTGGGATCTATTGGCTGTGGTTCAAGAATCTCAGTGGAATAAGCAGATGCTAAGGGCTTTAAATTCTACCTTTCTTGCCCTCATTCTCAAATGTGATGGGGCTGATAGGTTAAGTCAATTTCGTCCCATTTCTCTTTGCAATGTCATTTATAAAATCATCTCTAAGCTAATTGTCGACAGGTTAAAGAAGGGGCTTAAAGAGTTGATCTATGAGGAGAAGAGTGGCTTTGTGGTGGGTAGGAAAATTTTGGATGGGATTGTTATTACAATTAAGACCATTCTTTCTATGGCCCGCACCAAAGAAAAGGCGATGTTTATTAAGTTGGATATGGCTAAGGCCTATGACAGAGTCAAGTGGTCCTTCCTTTGAAAGGTCCTCAGTGCTTTTGGTTTCTAGGAAGAATGGATCCAATGGGTTATGAGTTGTGTTACCTCAGTTTCTTTCTCTGTGCTTATTAACGGGGAACACTCTGAGCTTTTTGGTGCATCTAGGGGGCTTCGGCAAGGGGATCCCCTCTCTTTGTATTTGTTTAATCTCCTTGCTGAAGGTTTGGGGCAGTTGATTATAAGAAAGGTGGAGGGTTGTCTCATCCAAGGTTGGCGATGGGGTGGTGACTTGCCTCCATAGTCTCACCTACAGTTCGTGGACGCTACTGCTCTGATGGGTTTGGCTACATTGAGAGAGGCTGCTAATATTTGCAGGGTGTTGGAAACCTACCTAATTACTTCAAGACAACTGATTAATGAGGATAAATCTTCCATCTTCTTTTTAAATACTATGGGCCCCATCCAGCAGAGGATTGGTCAGACTCTAAGATTTCAGATT
Source organism: Sequoiadendron giganteum (assembly GCA_007115665.2). Taxonomy (NCBI): domain Eukaryota; kingdom Viridiplantae; phylum Streptophyta; class Pinopsida; order Cupressales; family Cupressaceae; genus Sequoiadendron; species Sequoiadendron giganteum. Next base: position 521,477,657 of record CM021109.1, read on the forward strand.
GGGACTCTCCCTTTGACCTATCTTGGAATACCCTTCTCGGCTCGGAGATTGCCTAGGGAATCTTGACAAAATATTTTGGATAAATTTTGAGTGAAAGTTAATCACTGGACTCATCGGTGGTTATATTTTGTTGGGCATGTTCAGTTAATCAATTTAGTGGTGCAGGCCTTGCCCATGTACATATGCATGCTCCAGGTTGCCCCGATAAGCTTTGTTAAGGATTTTGACTCTGTAGCTAGACAATTTTTATGGGCTGGTTGTTTGGGGTCCTCAAAATGGAGTTTGGTTAGATGGGAGGTTGTTTGTAGCCTGAAGCAGTTTGGTGGTCTTGGCTTACATCAGTCTGCTTTTACTGGGGTGGCTCTGGCTGTGAAGCTGTATTGGCGATGGTGCATTGAGTAGGTTAAAATTTGGGCCCGGGTTCTATCTCAAAAGTATTTCTTGGGGATTTTTCAGACTGATATCCCTCGGTATCCCCTTATTGGGAAGGGTTCAGTTATTTGGGACACTCTCAAGAAGGGGGCTGCTCTTATTAAGGAAGGTTTATTTTGGATTTGTAGGAAGGGGACTGAGGTTCAATTCTGGTCTGATTCCCAGGATGGCTCCCCTCCTCTCATTTCTCAGTATCCTAATTTATTGAATCTTTGTCATCGGTTTCTTGAGGTTGGTTGGTCTCGGGTTAGTGACTTTATATTCTCCTCTCACTGCGGGCAACTGGAGGTGGCAAGATGGAAGTCTCCTGATGTCTAGCCAGATGTTGGTCTGCAAGAAGAGTGTGTTGAACTACAAATTATCCTTTCCAATCGTCGGTGTAGTCCACTCTAAGAGGAGGATGTGCTTTCCTGGTCCCCTAATCCTATGGGTGTCTATACTGTTGCCTTTGGATATAAGGTGTTATTGTCCCACAAGATGGAGGGGGAGGAAGTTCAGTGGTGGAAAAAGGTTTGGAACAAGTTCTCTTGGCCAAAGTGTAATTGCTTTGTTTGGATGTTGACTTGGAATAGGTGTTTGACTTGGGACAATATTCTGAAGAGGGGTTTCCAGGGCCCTTCTGTCTTTGTTTTATGTGGGGTTGCTGAGGAAGAGTCTTCTCACTTATTTTTTTGTTGTCCTTATGTGACCTAGATTTGGCACTTCTGGTGGGGTGTTTGGCAGAGCCCCTATGTGCATGCATCCTCCTTGATTGATTTTTGGAATAGTGTGGGTAGGCCTCCCTCTATGGCTTCTTTTTTACAGGAAGTGTGGTACATGGGGCCTATCTTTATGTTGTGGCAGATTTGGCTCAAACAGAATCGTCGTATTTTTGTGGCGAGAAGAAGCTTGTGCAACAAGTCTGGCAGAGAATTTTGGGCATGATTTAGGAGATGGTGGAGGCTAAGTGTGCTGTGAGCTTTCCTTTAGAGAAAAGGGATACTGAGGTGGTGCAGAGATTGGGGATTCAAGGGTTGTTTGTGACTTCTGTGTGTGTCAGGAGAGGATGAAAGATGAAGCAGAAAATTCATAGGGTTGGTAGGTGGCAACTTCCTCCTGATGAGGTTCTCAAGATTAATACTGACGATTCTTCCAGGGGTAATCCTGGGCCTGCTGGTATTGGGGGGATTGGCAAGGATTCTTCAAGTTCGGTGATTTTCCTCTTTTTAGTCCATGAGGGGATGAAGATTATCAACATTATGGAAGGTTTGGCAATCCTATGTGCCTTCAAGAGGGCTCATGCTTTGGGGTGGAGATGACTTATATGTGAATCCGATTCTCAAATCTTGATTAATTTGCTCATTGAGCGCAAAGTGATGGGTGTCAGTTGGCAATTGGCTATGATTGTGCAACAGATTTTGCAGGTTAGTTCGTTGATGGAAATGGTGAATTTTGTTCATATTTCGTGGGAGTGGAATAGGGCTACTGATTGCTTGGAAAAATGTTCTTCTGAGCATGATGATGGTTGGAGATTTGAGGAATGGGAGTTTGTTCCTCTCGAGCTTTGCCATGATTTGGAGGGAATTCTTGTGGAGGATAAGGTTGGTTAGGGATTTGGTTGACTTTGGTTGGGTTTTGTCCTTGTGATTTTGTTGATTCCTAGGACTTTGGTGCTTTGCTTTCTTTGTAATGTTCCTTTATGATCTTCAATAAAGTTTTTACCCCTTTTATATATATAAAAAAATAAAAATGTTACTCAACATAAAATATTTTTTGGTAAGAAAGAATAAATATATTAAAAAATTATATTTTAGACCATAGCCCAAGGGTGAGTTGTGACATGGTGTATTTAAATGATTCACACTCATATCTAGTTATTCCCAATAAGCATTGAAATAATGCTCAAGCATAAGGGGGAAAGGATGTCACAACCCAACATTTTTGGCTATGAATTGTTTATAATTATATATATTCATGATATGAGATTTGAATAATTAATCATGTTTTATGGAGAGAACAATAGAATTTTTGTTGTCATGATAATAATATTAGTAGTGGAATGCTTTGACTAGGTTAGATTAATAATGATTGATTTGTCAATAATATAAAAATAATTAATACTAATTAAACTATGGATATATTTGTAATGTTCGATTAAAACTACTTCAACTAAGTTGAGAGTAAACAATCATCAAGATAAATAGTAAATGATACTAATGAGGATTAAAGATACCTTATTGTGTGGAAACAAAAAGTAGGGGGTTTGACTTCTATTGTTGTCATAGATTATAATAATAATAAATTAACTTATATTAATACTTTTAAATAAGGTTTATAGTAATTCTATTAATTTTTCTTATTGAAGCAACTCAAAATAATACCCCAAATTCATAGACGCTACTATAAAATTAGAAAATATTATTGAAGTTTCAATTTATTATAATATTCTAAGGCTTATTTGCAGAGCAGTATATTTTGAGACATTATAAATGTTAGAATTGTGAAAAACACCAACCATAGGATCAAACAACAAACAAAGACACCTTCCATGCAAGAGATATACAAACAAAGAATTGCTATATTCCTTGACAAGAAAAAGCTACAAATTAACCTAAAAAATATTCAAGGAAAATAAGATTCCTCAAAGGTTGAGAGTTCGAGAGAATAGAAGAGAGATAATACAATGAGGGTTGAGTGGTATATAGGAGCAACCCTAAATGGTAAATGGATCAGATCAAGACAAGTGTCAACATCACATGCAATGAGATAGAATGATCTAATAATAGCTTACTTAAGATGAACTTAGGGAGTAGAAAAAAACCCTAAAAAGAATGCAAGATGGATCCTGAAAAACAAGGCCTGGTTAGGTACCCATGTGCAAATGAAAGGTCTCTCAAAACTGGAGAAAAGGAGAAAACCACAATGGGAAAAAACTCCTCTCCAAAAGAGATAAAGGCAAATGAAGGACTAAAAAAAGCCTCCAAATCAAGGTGCCAAGGACTAAGAAGCCTCCAACCAAAATAATGTTCCAAAGAGAGGAACATGTAGAACATTATTGAAGAACAAATTAGTTGTAGACAGTTGTTGAATGGTGACTGATATGGTGATGAAATGAAGAACCTCCTCTGAAACAAATAATGATCAGAATCAAGATAACAAGAATCTATATGAGTGTCTACAATCACACTACTCGAGTCAGATGGAAAACAAAGGAAAAACATCTGGAACTTAAAGATACAAATATCAAGATCAAGAAGATAATAATATGCATGAGTGCCCCCAATGACACTACTCAAATCAGATGGAAAACAAAGGAAAACATCTAGAAGTCAAAGATACAGGTGGTACATGAATCTGCATGAGTGACCCTAGTGACACTACTCAACATGCAAGATGCAAGTTGAAGATACAAGTACCAAATAGTCTTAAAAAAATTGATCACGAGAGAGACAATAATTTGTATGAGTGTCCTCAATGAAACTACTCAAATCAGATGGCAAACAAAGGTGAACATTTGGAACTCAAAGATACAAATGACACATAAAATTGTATGAGTGACCCCAATGACACTACTCAACATGCAAGATGCAAGTTGAAAATACAAGTACCCAATAGTCTTTGATCAAAGGTTGCCTCCAAAAATGGGAATGCAAGAGTGTCCATATGCTAAATGATCTATCTCCACAAAATGCATGTAACTAGTCATTGACGTTCACTACATCTAAAAGTAAATAGGAATAAGAACTAGATACATAGATCACTCAAATTTCCAAACCAAAGAAGCATTAACATCAACAGTAAAAATCCCCCATAATGGTGAAAAGGGAGAGCCATGATAGTAACACTAAAATTGTGTGAAACCAAGAAGTGCATGTAGGAGAAACAACCTGCAAATAGAAGGGTGTGCAAACTGAGGCACACACACATGAGGCAAGAATCACTAGGATTCAATACTTTCATAGAAGAGACACTCACTTGACGAAGGTGTGATGACAAACCAAAAGAAAACATCAACCCCCATGGAACTTTAAATCATAGTGTGATTACAAAAGGCACAACAACATGTGCAAAATCCCCAAAAATTATACACCAAAATGACACTTTATCTCGGTGCATCTACATAATAAGAAGTGCATATAGTGGAATCCAATAATGTCCAAAAAATGACTACTTGCTAAAAATACAATTATCTGACAGAAAATGAGGAAACTAATAGAATCTTGATGAAGTACATGAAAAAAAATGCACTTTCAAAAAAAATGATACCCAAAAAGGAGTCTAGACGCAAATTATATGGCTCGTCGAAGTCTCCAAAATGAGAACTAAATAGAAACAACACCGAGAAAACTAATTCTAGAAAAATCCAGAAGCCAAAACTAGAAACCGCCTATACCACTATGAAGATCACAAAATTATACCATGTTTCAAAAAAAATTACACTGGAAAAGACCACTGTATGGCCGAGATATGGCCTTTGGAATATGAGGTGCAAAATTGAAAATCCTAACGAAGAGGGGCTAAGTAGGGAAGAAGAGAATCTTTTCCAAATTTAGCAAAAAAACTACCAAAAATAGAGGGCCAATAATTTTAGAGGTGTTTGATTTGCATGTTGGGGAGGTTGTACGATGTCCCTGGGATTTTTTTTTTACCTCAAAAGCTCCCAACACCAAAATAGGCTAAATCATATATCAAAATTCATCAAATTGGTCTTTTGAATGTAATAGTGAGGTCGTTTTTGTGCCAAAATACAATGAAAATGCAACTACCCTCTGGATATGAAAAAAAAAGAAACTGCTTCAAAACCTTGTAGATCTGACCTCAGGAGTCCAAATCATGCCAAACAAAAGGCAAATCTGACTTTTCTTGACAAATCTAAATCCAAGGAAAGACTATGTTTTGGTCCCAAATGCACCAAAAAATTTCCCACCTCCAAAATTTGCAAAAAAAAGTAAAGGGGATTCCAAATTTGAAGGTTGTAACTCTTGTTGAAGAAAAAAGACTCATAAATCAAGAAGGGGCTTGTTGAATTGAGGCTCTGATACCATGCTAGAATTGTGAAAAACATGAGCCATAGGATCAAACAATGAACAAAGACACTTTCCATGCAAGATATTTTCAAAAAAAGACTTGCTATATTTCTCAACAAGAAAAAGAAGAAAAATCTACTGAATGAACCTCAAGAACTTCAAGGAAAACAAGAGTCCTCAAAGCTTGAGAGTTTGAGAGAACATAAGAGAGATAATATAATGAGGGTTGAGTGCTATATAAGAGCAACCCTAAATGGTAAAAGGATTAGATCAGGACAAATGTCGATATCACATGTGATGAGACATAATGATCTAATAATAGCTCACTTCAAGTAACATAGAAAAAAACTTAGTTAATTGAATAAAGAACTCTTAAGTTTAGCTTAAGTGCATGAGAATAAATTAGACTAATAATTAATTAAAGATTAATTAATTATTAGCTAATGCATGATTACTCTAACAATAAATATAGATATCAACTAATCATTGAAAGATGAAATAATGTATTTTTCAATTCTATTAAACATAATCATGATATCGGTATGTACAAATTTTACTTTCAATAAAGTACAAAAAATACATAACGTCCATGGATTATATGGGAACGCTTAGATTGCAACACAAACTAGAAGCGTGGCATGTGCAAGGTATGTGTGTTTATGTGATTAAAGTTTGGTGAGAAATATAATTTATAAATCTTTTGTGTTTAGATCTTGTCATATTGATGTTCATATTACATTCATGTTGGTAAGATATTAAACATTTGAACTTGGTTGAATTATTTTTCAATTGGGGAAGGTGATATCAAATCAAAATCTACCTTAAGCTAGGGTAATAATATGATAATTATGAGATATTAATTCAAGTAAAGAATCAATTATGATAATATTTGATTTAAATTTTTGTTTAATACCTCCCACAATGAACTCAAAAAGATAACATAAAATGAGAGCAATGAATGAGAATACATAAGTCCTCATGAATGTTAAAATATCAATTCGATAACTAACTAGGATTTTGTTCAAGTTAGTAGTCGTATCAAAATAAAATCATGACAAATGGACATTGTAAGTGGGGAATTAAAGAGCATCAATGAAGTAAAATAGGGATACTTAGCCAAATAAGTGAGGAAACCACTTAGTGGGAACAATTTAATGAATGAATTAAACTATAATATAAGGGTATTAGGATTGCAAGAGAAAGGGACAAGTCTGGAATATCATTATCTCTAGGAGAAATATTATAGGATGATAAATTATTAAGGGTTTTTGTTTGGTATAATAGTTGAGTAGGGTACATGGAGTCTTAAACTCACTTAAAAATAAGAATGATGTTAAAAATGAAGCAAGCGGTGCATGAGAGATTTATGAGCAAGTTGAAAGAGGAAGCAATGGTGCTATGTGTAGCCACTAAATGTGTGGTGACAACCTTGATAGATAGAAGGTAGGATAACATATAAATACAAGTGCATTATGGGAATTTTATGCGAGTTAGAGGATAAGTTTTTAACTCTATCGAGTTTAATCAAGTGGTAGAAACACTTGTCAAAATAATCTTTGGATTGGACTCTAGACAAAAGAATCTCAAAATAAATATATTTAATTGGACAAAGAGGGAGATTATTGTTAGGATGAAAGCAACATGAAATAATTTTTGAGTGCAAAGGAGGTGAGGAAGAATGAGGAGAACCATGGTAAGAGGTATGCATAATTTTATATTTTTTTTCTCTTTTATGATATTAAAAGTGTGCTACGTTAATGACAATAGATGATAATACCTCTATTGTACAATAGCTATTCTTGAAGTTGTGAATTAAAAAGATCAATTGATTCTTCCCAACTAGGTAGCCCTAGTATCAATTATTTTGGTTTTAATGTTATTTACTTGATGAAAGAGGATTGGATTTTATTGATAAGTTAGATTAAGGGAATATAGTTACAATATTTTTTGTAGTAAGAATCTCTGCATATATAATAACTATAGACTTATGTGCCCACTTAACATCAATGTTATACTCTCTCTTTTGTAAATAAAGTATGCTTATCTTCTAACATTACTTCAAAATTAGGGCATTAAACCTAATAGATAAAACAAGGAACTTTCAATATTGTCATAATTAAATTCCTCTTGATTGAAAATGAAATCACTTCTTCAATATTTGGTTAATTAAATAGTTAGAAAGACACATAGTTATAGGTTCTTGGTTTTCACAAGTACTCTCTTCATTTATAGATAGTCTAATTATTGTCAAATTAACATTATTTCATGTAAACACTTTAATCTAATATTATGATATATATTTATCTTGACCCTCATAGTTTGTAATATTTTATATGTATGCTTTAATTAATCATGATTCTTTCTTTGAGAAGAAATAGTATACCCATTTTGGAATCCCAAGCTCAAGAAAATTTATTATCTGAAATGCCAAGCTCAAGAAGGTAAGCATGTTTTAAGAAAGAGGGAATTCTCACCCCACATTTGCAACCTCCCATTTAGCATTGCCACCAAAGAGAGGTGAGATAGAGAGGTTGTAGATAGAGAGAGAGTGGTAGGGTGTGATGGATGGATATTAGATAGGGAAGAAGAGAGGGAGGGAGAAGTATAGAGGGAGAGAGAGGGAGGTGAGAGAGAGATGAGATAGAGAGAAATAGAGTGGTAGGGAGTGATGAAGGTAGAGGTAGGTAGATAGAGGGAGAGGGGATATAAAGAGTAGAGAGGGAAGGAGGGAGGGAGAGAGAGAAAGGGGGAGAGAGAGAGAGGGAGAGATGGATGGGTAGAGAGGTAGTTCTTGAGATCAAAGGAGAGAGATTTAGATAAAGGGATGGAGATAGTGAGAGAGAGGTCTAGAGTGTAAGGGATACATAATGAATGAGATAGATAGAGAGAGAGAGAAATGATACAAATTATTGATTACTAAAATTTGACCTCTTGATTACTAAAATTTGACTAAGTCTAAAAAATTATAAGATCTTCCAAAAACTAGAATTTGCATTATAACTCTTAGAGATCCAAAACCAGTCTCAAACATCTTAAAACTATATACATGAAATATAACTTAATGTATAAGAAAGTAAATGCCCATATGTAAATTTAAAAACATTTATGTACATAGTTTCCCTAAAAGATAATAAGACGAAAGAGAAAAAAGATAAGAAAAAAATTTCAATGCAGACCAAAACATGAGTACATTATAATGTGCTTGTGGTTTGTCAATGCATTCACAAAACACGAGCATGTTATAACACACTCACATTTTTTCAATGCATTCAAATAACATGAGTGCATTATAACGCGCTCGTGTTTTGTCCTGCTTTGGGAATCCCAAAGGCTTGGACTACCTTTCCAATGGCCAAAAATGTGTTTTTGTATATTCTACAAAATTTCACATAATCTCATTCGTGCTAACCATCAACTTTGTACATGTTTCAAAGTTGAGTAAAACAAACACCTAGGTAATGTTAAGCTCTCTCTTAGCGATTTAACAATGTAATTTTTTTCACATTTTGACTATGTTAAGGCTTTCATCTTTAATTTCTTTTGTTTGTGTGTCTATTTTTTTTGTCAAAAACCAATGTTCAGTATTTTTTACTTTATTTCTTAACTGTTATTTTTATAAACTAGACTTCATTCTACACATACTAAAAAAAAAAGTATTTTCAATTAGTTTTCAAAAATTTAATAGGGGTAGCATGACCAAATTTATGTTTTTTAGGATGTGTCCACTTTGAAAATTAGTAAAAATCATTTTTAAAAATATTAGAAAAATCAAGTATAAACTACAAGCTATTAGCTAATTCCTCACCAAAGTGATTCTAAAAATATTAAAAAAAACTTAACCTTTTGAGGGAGCCACAACCGACACCATGTTATGTTTTTTTGACAAAAACATGACCAATTTTCATGGATCCCTTTTTTGAACCCCCTACTCTCTACCATTTTCAAATAAAATTAGTAATTTAGAAGTAGATTCAAAACACTATGACCCTTGTTTTTGTTGCATCTTAAAATTTTGAGTGTAACTATCCTCAATTTCTCATCCAAGGTCAGTATTTCCCGAATTCAGAAAAAAAAGTGGCCACTTAAGACCCCTTTTCAGTCCCTCATCTTTTTGCACTTACCCTATAGAGAGTTACAATAATTTAGCTATTTTAGTCAAACAAGGTAACCACATTACATGTTAGAGTTTGTTAAGAGATTTTTTTTACTTTAGACATAAAATATGGTAATTCTTACCCTATTCCTCAAGGTGTTTAAGATATAATTAATTAATCATTAACTAAAGAAATGTGAACATTCAAGCACTTACAAGCTAAAGTTCTTAAATATAACTATTGCAAATAGTTGCATCTATTAATGTGGCTATAGATATAAAATTCATCAAAAATAATTCTATTGTAAATTGATGTTGATATGTAAGTACTCATGATTTACATTCCTACAACTATACATATGTCTTTAGTTGTGATCTATAAATTCATTTTTCATTCATTACATGAGTCTAGTTTAACAAGTTGATTTAAACAACCATCGTTCAAACAACCATGATCTTAATATTTTTACTCTTGGGAATGCTAAAACCAAGAGATCTATGATGTTTGACACTTTCAAAGCATTAATGATGAGGTCATGTCTCTTGTTATTGTTTCAAACATTTTTGGTGTGGATGGGGAGAATTATGTGATGTCCTATGTGGCTATGGATTTCTTGGGGGCTCCCTTTGATTATTCCTATATTTATCAACAAGGAAAATATATCCCCCCTTCTTGTTCACATTATTCCCCTATTGGGAAGGAGAGAGATGTGATAGAGAGAGGGAATGAGAGAGAGAGAGAAGGTGGGGAGATTAAGAGAGAGGGAATGAGTGAGGGAGAGGTAGATGTGGAGAGAGGGAGAGAATGGTGAGATAGAGAGTAGAGATGAAAGGAGAGAGAAATATAACAATAGAGAGAAAGGGATAGGTAGAAATGGAGATTGAGATTGAGATTGAGAGAGAGAGAGAGAGAGAGAGAGAGAGAGAGAGAGAGAGAGAGAGAGAGAGAGTGCTCAATAAAGAGGAGAGAGGGAAGGAAAGAGTGAGAAAAAGATGGGAGAGAGAGAGAAGGATGTTAGGAAATAATGCATTCAACCCGCAAACTTAATCCATTTCCTACATAACCCCATGAGAGATAAACATGCATACAAATAACTATAATGCATAGATAAAATAAATAAGGCAAAAGATAACACAAGATATACCTTGAGAAAACCCAGCTTCCAAAAGAATCCATACTCCATCTTATTATTCAAAAATAAAGCAATACAAGATTTTCAATGAATACCTTTGAAGCATCAAGCCTTCCAACACATCCTCTTGTGTCCAAGCATGAAAAATATCCCATGCCATGCTTCACATATACACTCCTCAAAATGACTCAATAATGATAGCTGACACACCTAGCCAACCTTAACCACTAAACATGTGCTTGCTTTTATAGATTCAAGCTCACACAAATACAACCAAGTGGTGAGATAAAACCATGTACCAACAAACCATACGAATACAAAACCACTAATCCCTTATTTAATATTGGGTACTAAGTTTTCACTTTATTTAATATTTCCCCAATATTAAATTATTATCACATGTCTCCCACACATTAAATAATAATACAATATAAAATACAACATAAAGTGGTCCCCAAATAATTACCTAGTGTGACTAATCACACCACCTAGGTGCATCCCAACTAAATAATTATTTAATTACAAAATTATAATATATCAAATTATGCATGGTTTACAACACCATATCCCAACATTCTCCCACTTGTTTTATACATTGCATAAAGGATCAATTAATGAAATAAGTTACCATAGCCATACATGAAACCACATGAAACTCCACAATGCTATTGTGCTCCATCAAGATACCTGCAATAAAACCAAAGTGACCATCATCTCAAGCAAGAACTCCTCTCATCCTCCAACGTGCCACCTATGGAAGAAAAGGAACATGCCAAGGTGAAAATGTACCAATCCAAGAACACAAGTATCAAATCCAAGTGATAAAAAAGGCTCCAAATAAGTTACTGTCAAGTGAAAAACCCACGTGATTAGAAATAGAATCCACAACACATTCTAATGCATCCAACCATCCATACCTCCTAGGTATCAACAACATCAGTAAACTCATGTCAACAACATATGCAACCCATAAACTGCAATCATAAGCTCCCTGTATCAAATCTGTCAATGAAGAATATACATATCTAGTAACTCCCACTACATAGGTAAAGTCAAAGCATATAAAGTATACCAATCAACACTATATCAAGGTGTGATAAATAATCAACAATAAAGTACTGAGAATAATAACAATGATCCACACATGCAACACCAATAGTTGCATAATCTCTCACAACATGTTGCCACCATCCTTCCCAAATAGTATGAACATGAACCTCTAGGAAGGAACCATGAAGAGAGAAAACCTTTGAACCATAATATAATTATACCAACACCTCAAGTGAAATGTTGTGTCAAGTATGATCTCCTAAAAACTCCAAATGAGAAGCCTCAATAACACCCAAAACAATGTTCAATCTCTTATATCAAACAACATATGAATCATGTAACAATACCAACCATGGATGTAAGCCTCTCTAATCAAGAAGATCAAACTCAAAGTAACCATTCCCAAATCAAGAAATCAGCCAATATAAAATCTCCTAAAATACTCATCAATGAATGATAACATAAACTCAAATGTACAAGGAGATAACCATGTCAAACATCTCTCAAAATGAATCCTCCAAAACTAAACATCCATAGCTCAAGATCCATATCCATGAAAGAGAAAACAACATAAAATCATGCTAAATAATCCTCAAATGAGTCTCCAAAATCAATCACCATGACTCTACTCAATCCCATAAGAAATAAAAGCATGAATAAAACACATCTAAAATAAATATTGGGAAAATACCTCTCAAATGATAAAATGTCGAGTAGACCAAGAGTGGGGAATGAGAATGCTCCTCCAGGATAACCAAGTCATCATGACTCACTCCAAGAAGAATATCCTCTATTGTCCCATCATGAACTCACATCCATATCTAGGTAAAATCTTCTTGGAATTCCTATTGAAACCTCCAAAGAGTAACCATCTCAAGAAAATGTCTCTAATCCCAAGAGAATTGTAGCCTCACCTACATCTCCAAGTATCCATGAGAACTTGTAACTGATCAATACATGAAAACTCCAAATACAACATAGAACCATCATGAAGTAATCAAGCAAATGATCATGTACTCAATACAAAGAGAACCACCAAGATCAATGCCAAAGCTCCAACTGTAGAATCAAGAACCTATCATGACATCATGATCTAACCATCTCCTCCTAGAAGATCACAGGCACCAATGGATACATCTTGGTATCAAGAGAACATGCACCATGATAAATTCTAAACTAGTATCAAGAGTAAACCATGAAATAATAACAAACACACTCTAAACCAAGAAACCACATCTCCAATCACATGAAGATAACCATTACCAATGATGGATCCATGTCACTACCAACAACTTACACTGGCCCATGATATCAAGCTACACATGGCACTGTGACAACCATCTCCTCCATGAATACCATCCAAGTCTACACACATAACTGAAATATCATTAAAATTAAGTGAAACCAAGATCTCCAAGCCAAGAATATACATACAACCACCAAAAAACAATCAAGAACCAACCCTACACTGAAAAGTCATTACTATCAAAAGCTCCTGCTGAAAGTGTATAACCAATGAATGTACCAAGCTATCATGACATCGTGATAAACTACATGCTAAAAGTCTCATCAACTGACTAATCAGGTACTCTAACCATTCATCCTCTCATCCCAAAGCAACATACAAATACACAAATGACCACAAACAAGACCAACTAAGAAAATTTGCATGAACACTAAAACAATCTCGTGGATATAGACAGTCCACATCGAGTCATCCCACTACAACTTAATGGGTAATCAATCCATGCAATTACATAACCCGTAGATACCAAACAATGAAGCATGCAAACTCATTATCACATTAGTAACTTGCAAATTGAGATATCAAATAAGATAATCTTGTAGACACAAGACTCAAACACCAAATCAACCACAGATTTGATTTTCCAATCATGTCCACAAATGAGTAACCATAGTCAAGGAGCTAAATAAGCATCAAGAAGATAAGAGAAATCTCCTAACACTAAACCAAATCACCACCAAACAACCACATACATGATCATGTCATGCTAATGCATAAATGTACTTGCATACCCATGACACCATAAACATAGCCATCATTGTACCTACACTCAATTATCACCCATACGAGACTCCAAGTCTCCATTTGTGTCAAACCATGTCCTCAAAACCAAGGACAACTTGTGTACCTATCACCATCAAATTCCAACTCTGAAAGACACCTATAAACCTGTACTGGAAGAACACTACAACAAATCCCTGTGATTAGCTCCTTTTTTTGCTTCCACCCACTGTTTTAATGTATTTTCTCCATTTTTTTGAAAAATTCGGCGCTATTTATCGGGTTGGCACCATTTTTGGAATTTTTTTTGCTCCGATCAGGACAAGTAGGTGCTAAATTAGGCACTAATTAGCACTGGATTTAGTGTCGGATTTAGCATCAAATTTAGTGCCTGATTTAGCGCCAGATTTAGCATCAAATTTAGCATCGGATTTAGCACCAATTTTAGCATTAGATTTAGCACCAGGTTTAGAGCCAAGTTAGCAACATCCTCCACTATTGGCGTACACCTCAGCTGTCAACCAAGTCTACGTATACCCCGCACTACCGCTCGACAGGTTGAAGACTCCCATGGTATGGCAGTAACCACACTACTGCTCGACTACTAGAAGGCTTCCACGGGGTGGCGGTATTATACTGTGCTACCGCCAGATAGTCAGAAGCCTCTCGCGGTATGGCGGTATACACCACACTACCGCCAGGCAATAATAAATCTCCCACAGTATGGCGGTATACCGTGCTACCACACCTCTCTCACAATCATCCAACGACACAGAGGTAAAATCACAATCACAATCACACAATTTTTTTAAATTATAATAATTAAAATCATAATTTAATGATTAAATTATATATTTAATTCATATTCATTTTAGTTTTATTTAAATATTAAATATATTTTTATATATTTTTTAAAATTAAAATTAATAATTGTTAAAGACATTTTTCATATTTTTTATTTTATATAAAATAACATGAATAGTTTTTAATTATTAATGAACATACAAATTAATAAATTTAATAGATAATAGTAATTTTTTATTATAAAATATATGTATTTTGTTTTCTAAATTTGTTTGAATATTAAAAGGTTTAATTATTAAACATATTTGAGTTTTTTCACATCAATATTTTTGCCGCCATGATGAGTTAGAACAAAATACATAAGCCCTAATTTTTAACTCTCATTTTCACTTGGTTTTTCAAGCTCCCTTGCCCTACGCATGTCGCCATCATTAGAGTTTGAAACCTCGAGCTTTCTAAAGGAGCATGAAGGGTATTAACCAAGGCGTTTGATTCTAAAAGAATGTGATAAAAACCACATTTGAATTAGGGTACTTGAGAAACCCTAATGTCAAAACCGACCCCTATCCCAAAATTTTCTCATCATTTTACTTGGCAACTTTGGAAGAAAAGAGTTATGTATTTGGTTGCCATGATGAACTAGGGTTTGAGCACTCTCCATGCATTTTTTGGTTGATTCCTCCATGCTTGGGGTTGAAATCCTCTTGCAACTAGATGGTAAGTTGCTTCTTGAGTATTTTGTAGCATTTTCACTCCATTTTCGAAGGGTTTCGAGGCTTCTTGGCCGCGGCCTCTCTAATTTTTCTGATGCATTCTTCTCTTCATTTCTTCTATGGAAGATTTTCTTGCTGTTGGCCTCCATGATTGAGTTTTCTGAAGCTTCCTATGGTGAAAAATAACTTGCATATTCAATGAAAACAAACAAACCCGAGCTCAGGTAAGCTCTATGTCGACGTATACCTTGATTTTATCTTTTGTTTTTTGTGAATCAAAGCTCATTTTGAGCTCTCTCCATTAAGCACAATGGCTTCATTCTTGTATGCTTGATCTCTGGTCTTTCTGTAAGAAAAATAAAAAAACCCTCTATGGAACTTGTATTTTCTTCAGAAGATAGTATTTTATGTACAACAATGGAGGAAATACCTTTTATCATGGTTGCGGCCATGCTGGCATTCAGTTTTCATTTCCATAAGAATTTTCCTAAAAGGCAATATGACAATGCTCCTTCATTTCTAGGTATTTTTCTATTTTTTAGGGTTTGTTTCACATAGGCCGAGGCTCTATATTTCCTTTCTTGGAGAAAATGAATACTTAAATCTTCATCTTCTTTGTCATATATTGATTTAAATCATAGCATCATTATGCATGACTGATATAGGCTTTCATGACCCTTTTGAGTTACATACACTTGTTGCATACTTTAATCTTATGTAGCCTTTACAAGTGGAAATGGCACTGCATTACCTTATATTGATGATAGCTTGTCTTTGAATCAACAAAATTCTTCCCATGTCCATAATCTCTTGCCAACATCATTACTATCAAATTTTGCATCACTTTATGCTTCATGTAGTTCTATCACTTTGCAATACTTCACATGTATCTTTTCACACTATTACTAGCATGATGAGTTGCTTTACCAAGTTTTCCCTTGACATGGTTACCAAGAAATCCTTCTCAAAGGCCGCCCTTCATGACTGTCCTACATTCATTTGTAGAATCATTGGTATCTCCTCAAACCATCATGCATTGGTTGTTTATCAGAGTGTGCATTGTAATTATTTGTGAATACTCATTGTATCAGTAGCAAGATGATTACCAATGCATGCTAGTTACTCATCTGCATCAATGTGCTTTCCTTCTCATGCATTTCTCTCTGGGACAACATACTGACATGATGGCTTTGGCCTTGCATTCAATTGTTCACCTTGTGTTGCTCCGTGTAAATCATGATAGATCTTGATAACTCTTGATAACCTGTAAGACCTCATTGAGTAACTTGACCATAATGATTATCCATAATTGAACTTGATGGATCTATGCTTCAGTGTTCATATTATCACAAAAATCATTTATTTCTTGGGAAGAGATAAACTATTTCATTTTTGAATTATTGTTGTCCTTGTTTTTGTTCCCTTCTTTACTGGCTCCTTGAAAATGTTGACAATGAAATACAACTTATATCATTATTAAAATGGACTTTGGATCCAACTTAAGAATATTGAAAGACATATCTAGTAGAGTAATATTTCCAAGTAGCCTATTGTTTGATTCATTGTGAAAGATGCAGAGTGGCTTTCTTGATAATTCACACCGTTTTGTTGCATCTTTTGAATCTGATAATGAAAGTTGATCAACTGGTATGATTCCATATTGATTTAATGGATCAAGAATAGGCTTATCATTGATTTGATCAAGTTTCTCAATTTCCTATCCCTCCTAAAACATGAGGGCAACATGCTAGCCTCAACCCTCGTGGGAGCCAAATTTTACTCCACATGCTATAATCAGCTGAAACAAAACAGTAACAAAGTTTTGTCCTATATGTGTACAAAGAGAAAACATGCTAGATAAAAAAAGCATATGATAGATGTGTTTGATAACTCTTTTGTTTTCTTGGACATCTATGATATGCTAGCTATTTTAATGTTTACAAGGATTAAATTATACGTTTACGGATGTTTTCCTATGTACTGATTGGTGATCCTTCATTTCTCTAACCAACTTCTCACAAATGTAGGTAAACTCGGAGTAGCAGGGGCAAGTGACAACTGGAGGTTGGATGGGCAGGTGGACTGAAGCTAATGCAAGGCAACTCAACTGGGATTCGTCATTCAGAATAACGGGTCACCCTTCTTTATATATGCATTTACTTTCATCTGTAAATGTATAGTTTTTTCTTTATATGCATAAAAATAGTCAGTCCCTTGGCTTGTGAGGGACACTATACACTTATGATTATCAATAAAGACTACCTTTACAATAAATGTTGACTCTCTTTTCTATTGTATGCAATTCCCTTAATCAAATAATGCAGTCTTTTGATACTCTCTTTTATGCACATGATGAAACTTAGCTGAAAATGATATGTACCTTTTATTGTTTAAATGCAAACACAATCATAAGTCTACCTGAGTTAGATGGAAGCAAAATCAGGTAACAATAATTACCTTGTTATTTAATCATATGAGTTAAATAATTAAATTACTTACTCTATAATCACATGAGTTATTTAAGAGGCGTGATATATTTAACTAATTAAATTGAAATAAAACATATTATTTAATTTACTTACTCTATAATCATATGAGTTATTTAAGAGGCATGATATATTTAACTAATTAAATTGAAATAAAACATATTAAATTAATAAATGGAAGCAAAACAAGAAGCATTTTTAGAAGCAAAAAAGGAAGCAACAATGGAAGCCAAACTAGAAGCAAACCAAAAGCAATCTTGGAAGAAAAACTTGGCGCTATCTAGGAAGCAAAAATAGAAGCAATTAACTGGAAGCAAAAGTGGAAACAAAAATGGAAGAAAAATTGGAAGCAAACCTCGAAGCAAACCTAGAAGCAAACCTAGAAGCAAAACTAGAATCAAACTTGGAAGCAACACAAGAAGCAAAACCAAAAGCAAAATTGGAAGCCAAACTAGAAGCAACAAAATCCAACGCTAAATCCGATGCTAAATATGACACCAAAGTGAGCACGCCATTTTGCACCGAGTTTTGCACCAACAGAAGTGTCCAATTCATGAACTCAAATGCACTAAAATTCGGTGATATTTTAGGTGCTAATTGCCTGTTCTGTTGTAGTGGAAGCACTAAACTGATAAATCAATTGTACCATTATAAGTATCATATAAAAACATGTACTCCCTCAAGGTTTCACCTCTTGACTCATCTGAATGCTCACACAATCACACCCCAAATATCAGGCACC
This sequence comes from Sequoiadendron giganteum, assembly GCA_007115665.2. Taxonomy (NCBI): domain Eukaryota; kingdom Viridiplantae; phylum Streptophyta; class Pinopsida; order Cupressales; family Cupressaceae; genus Sequoiadendron; species Sequoiadendron giganteum. The sequence goes on from CM021109.1 coordinate 521,496,142, forward strand.
TACAAGTGATCAAACAAGTATCAAACTCATCTTGCACCACAAAATGATAAATGATTTGATCCACTGTGTATTACACCACATGCTCTTCAACGCCTATTTGAAATTGAAAAACTAATTTTGTATGCAAAATTTATGCTCAAAACCATACAACCAAGAACATCTAGCTTATGGACTCAAAAAACTAATCAAAACTACAAAATCAAGAAACCAAACCTATATTGTTGTGTAGTTCTCAGAACCACCTTTCCAATGAGTATAAGTCAAAAATTCGACATCTTGGAAAAAATTTATGCAAGTTTGAAAAAAAAACATTCGATTTTCCCATGTAGAGGAGCATTTGGGGGCCCTTGGGCTAAGCCGCTAGTAGCCCCCCAGTGACACTGTCCAGCTAGTGGCAACTGGGTGGCAAAATCCAAAACTCTATTAAATTTGTTTTGATTTCCAAAAAAATTTATGGATTCCAAAATGAAATTAAATGAAATTAAAAATTTGAAATGGCATTATTTTTAATTTAATTGGTGGATTAAGAACGTTTTAAATTTAATTTTAAGAGAAAAAAAAATGAAATTTTTTTTTATGGTTATTATTTTTTGGGGAATGTTTCCAGCGGTACCTGTCAGTTGGAGTCGGTAGCTCACCGATGTGACATTGTCGTTAGCAAAGCACGGGTCAACCAATATGTGGATTGGTAAGTCGTATGCCTGTCAGGCATAGCTGGCTATGTTAAGGAGGTGTAATGTTGTAATATTGCACCCCCTACAATTTCACATACATTATTTTATCCACTTTAGTTTCCACTCCCTTAGCATTTATGTAGGCCCATTTTATCCCCTGCATTAGCCTTTTTCCATCTCAGGATGTTCAAGACCTCTTTTTAATAGCTACCTTTGTGCGTTAGCTTTGTGTCAAACCTTGTGCTTTTCTCATTCTCTTTGTTTTGTAGCATGATTTTTTTGGACACGTCCACACATTGCACTAGAGTCCCATGACATTTCGACATTCAAACAGTTATTTTCGAGTGCGTTGACACTTGTTAGCTACTTAGGTCGATGGTAACGACCCAAGACACCTTGTAACAGTTTGAGAAACTTCTTTTCCCTCCTATTCTCTCTTTAAATGCTATCTTTTCAATCCATTTGGTCTTATTTGGTTCTATCTTGAACTCTCTTCTCCTTTCTTGAACATTCTCTCTCTCTCTCTCTCTCTCTCTCTCTCTCTCTCTTCTCACTCTCTCAAGCTCACATAGCTCTCCACAACTTTCTACAACACTCTCTAAAGATCTCACAACACTCGTTGACACTCTCTTGGCTCTATCTCTCTCCTTGGCTTACTCAAGCCTTGTAGGTGATATCTATCTTGTGCCTTGTATCTTTGAGCATCTTAGAATTTCTCACATCCCCTATCTATTGCATCTTTACTTCGTGATATAGACTCTCCTCCTTGAGCGAGGATTTCTTTTATCACTCTTGTGTTCATTTTATTTTTGCTTATCATTTCTCTCTATCTATCTAACTGCCTTTGGAGGTGGGAACACTGAAATGGGGGTTTGACTGAGGAAAACCCCTAAATAGCCCCAAAATTTTCCCTTGGTCTTATGTGTGTAGGTATTGAAGATATTTCTTTTCTAGAGGCTTTATCGCTTGGGTTGTTGTTAGCATTTTCTATCTCTTATTCTCTCACTTTATCATTTAAGTTTTACTCAGTTTACTTCACTTTATCTTAGTTTTTCTACTCTTTATTAATTTCTCGCATTCTTAAGATTTCTTAGTAGTCATAATAGAAGTAGTCATTTGGCTATTTTCTATGAAATTCTTAGTTTTTGGTCAGTACGAGATGCTAGCACTTCTTTAGGACTCTAGCATATCACGATGTTGTTCGTTTTTCATGTTGTCATCCTTTGGTTGAGAATTCATCAGTTTGTCTAGAAGACCCTTGTGACTTACTCATCCCGATTCTAAAACTTTCACTTTGTTCCTTGAGGTAGTTTGAGGTAGTTTAGGGAAGTTTGTTCCATGGGAATCTCTTGAGAGTAAAGAGACTCGCGAACAACAAATCCCCCTTCTCTACAAGAGGGTATGGGGGTGGCCCCATCCCCCCAATTTTTTTTTGTTTTTCAAATGATTTTTAACTTTGAACATTTATTTTGCAAGAATATTTTTAAAAAAAATGGGTCGATAAACAAAATTTCAATATTTTTAATTTTCACCCTATCTGCAAATTTGACAACCATACAGCCAAAAAAAATAAAAATTGCATTTTATTTTTAACTTCTCTAAAATAGGTCAAATTTTATGTCATTTTTCATGTCTTGGGCCTCTTAGATCCAATAGTGAGGTTCATTTTTTCTCAAGAGGTCATCCATGAAATTTCCCCTGCAAAACCTTCAGATGAAAACTCAAACCAAGAAACCTTCTTTGGCCCAAATTTTCAAAGCTTCAGATCTGTAATAAACCCAATAAATCTTGACAACCCAAAATCCTAAATCTATAAAAAAACATATGCAACATGTGTTCCATATACTGTAATATCTCAAATATAACATGCATATCCATGGCTTCAACTTTGTAAAAAATCTCTCAAACTAGGGTTATAACAAAAACCCATCAACCATGAAAGCTTTGATACCACTTGTTAGGAAATAATGCATTCAACCCACAAACTTAATCTATTTCCTACATAACCCCATGAGAGATAAACATGCATACAAGTAACCATAATGCATTATAAATCAAATAGACAAGCCACATGATATCATGAGATATACCTTGGAAAGACCCTCAAGAGGGAAAAACCTAGCCTCCAAAAGCATCCATACTCCATCTAATTGTTCAATAATAAAGCAATACAAGAGTTACAATGAATACCTCTAAAGCATCAAGTCTTCCAATGCATCATCATGTGTCTAAGCATGAATCCACACATCCCATTCCATGCTTCACATATGCACTCCTCAGAAAGACTCAATAATGATAGTCCACTCACCTAGCCAACCTTAACGATTAAACATGTGCCTGCTTTTATAGATTCAAGCTCACACAAATACAACCAAGTGGTAAGATAAAATCATGTACCAAAAAACCATGTGAATACAAAACCACTAATCCCTTATTTAATATTGGGTACTGAGTTTTCACTTTATTTAATATTTCCCCAATATTAAATTATTATCACATGTCTCCAAAATATTAAATAATAATACAATGTTATAATACAACATGAAGTGGTTCCCAAATAATTACCTAGTGTTACTAATCACACCACCTAGGTGAATCAAAACTAAATAATTATTTAGCTACAACATTATAATATATCAAATTATGCAATAGTGTACAACACCATATACCAACAAAGGAGGAAGATAGGGAGATTGAGAGAGAGGGAGGGAGAGGAAGAGATGGAGAGAGGGAGATAGAGAATTATATAGGGAAGGAGAGATAGAGATAAGTATATATGGAAGGAGAGATAGAGAGGGTAGAGATACAAAATGGTGAGATAGAGAGTAGAGAGGAAAGGAGAGAGCGAGAGAAAGATGAGGATAGAGAGAAGGAAGAAGGTTGGTAGATTGAGAGAGAGGGAGAGACTGGGAGAGAGCGAGAGAGAGATGGAAGGAGGGAGGGAGATGTAGAGATTGAGAAAAAGAGATAGAGTGAAGTATTTAAGGAAGGAGAGATAGAGAAATGGTAGGAGGGAGGGAGAAGTAGAGAGATAGATAGAGAGAGGGAGAGGTATAGAGGGAGGGAGGGAGAGAGGTGTGAGATAGAGAGAGGAGGGAGGGAAGTGATATAGAGAGAATGAGAGAGGGAGAAAGAAGGGAAGGAGGAAGGTGGATAGATTGAGAGAGAGGAGGCAGAGAGGGATAGGTTAGATAAAGAGAAGTAGAGAGGGAAGGTTAGAGAGAGAGAGATAATTATATAGGGAATGAGAGATAGATAAGGAGAAGTAGAGAGAGTGAGAGAGAGAGAGAAAAAAGAGGGAAGGAGAAAGGTTGGGAGATTGAGAGAGAGAATGGGGGAGGGAGAGGTAGAGATGGGGAGAGATAGAAGTATATAGGGAAGGAGAGATAGAGGGGAAGGAGGGAAGGAGAAGTAGAGAGAGAGGGAGAGGTAGGGAGGGAGAGAGGTGAGAGAGAGGAGGGAGGGAGAGAGATAGTGAGAAGTAGAGAGGGAAAGAGGGAGGGATAGAGTAAGAGATAAGTGATATAAAGAGAATAAGAGAGAGGGGGAAGGATGAGAGTGGAGAGATTGAGAGAGAGAGGAGGGAGGGTGTGAGAGAGAGGGAGATAGAGAAAATTAGAGAGGGAAGGAAGGAGGAAAGGAGGGAGGGAGAGAGGTGAGATAGATAGAATTATAGAGGGAAGGAGAGAGTGTGAGAGAGAGGTATAGAGTATAAGGGATACACAATGAGTGAGATAGAGAGAGAGAGAAAGATGATACAAATTTTTAATTACTAAAATTTGACCTCTTGATTACTAAAATTTTAAATGTTGATTACTAAAATTTGGCTGTCTAAAAAATTATAAGATCTTCCAAAAACTGGAATTTGAATTATAACTCTTAGAGATCTGAAACCACTCTCAAGCATCCTAAAACTATATACATGAAATATAACTTAAAGTATAAGAAGTAAATGTCCATATGTAAATGTCAACTTATACTTAAAATTTTTATTTCATGTATATATTTTCCCTGAAAGATTAGAGAAAAAAAAGAGAAGAAAAAAATTAAATGCAGACCAAAACGCAAGCTTGCATTTTGTCAATGCATTCACAAAACACAAGTGCATTATAATGTGCTCACGTTTTGGCAATGCATTCAAAAACACAATTTTTTGAAATTTAAACCATAATGCAAATGTGTTATAGCACACTCGTGTTTTGGCTTGGTCACTACCAACCCATAATACAAGCATGTTTTATTATAACGCACTCATGTTTTCACTATTTTGGGATGAAAAAGTGGAGTGACCACTTTTTGGCCCCCGATCTTTGTGCACCCACCCTATACAAACATGTTTTCATATTTGGCTTACTTGTCTCTAAAATCATATATCTAAAAGTGTTAGGGAAAAGGGTGTCTCAACCTTGCAATTATAATAGGTTAATATATTAAGCGCGAGGGGTTGCAAGGGGGTACCCCTTTGTAGGGTTTGGGGCCACACACCCTAGTGGGGGTTCGAGGGTTGTGCCCCTGAAAGCCATATTTTATGTGTATTTTATTATTGTAAATATAGACTATTTATCATTAGTTCTCAGATCTAATGGTAGATATTTTGTTGGCTTGTCTTGCCCCAAAAGGAAACCCTATTTTATGAGGGAATTGAATTACAACTATATATTATGATGTATTATAAGAGTTTGATAGTTATTGTGTTGCCTCTAGATCCCTAATTGGTGATGCTCTTGTGAGAAGCTTTCTCTACAAGTATATTATAATCTTCATGATTTTTGAATAATATATTAGGCGACTTCTGGAGTGGGGTTTTTTTGTCAAAAGAGTTTCCCCACGTAAATTATTGTGTTGTGGTATGCATGGAATTTATGTTTATTTCTATTTAAGTTTTTGTAACTATTGTAAATATTTGTAAAGTTTTGTATTACCCTCCTCTGAAGGTTAGTGTAGGAAGTTATTTTGCTACCTTAACTTCCTTGCAAAAAGGAGTAAAGATTAGATAATTTAAGCATATTGTATTCTTTGAATAATATAATCATAGTTGTATTTTAATTGATTCAACCACTATTTAGACATACAATATCCTAAAAATGGTTGTGTACCTATGTCGTGTTTGACTTATATAGTTATTTAAAGTGTGTAGATTTTGAAAATCAATGTGTCATTAGCCACATGAAAATTTATCGCTAGAAGAACTACATTCCATAAATATCCTAGATGGATTGTGCAAGAAGTCTATGGTAGATGGACTTAAGGAAATAAACCAAGTATATGAATTCTATGTGATGTCTAAAGATTTTAGTATTAACTCAAGAATTTAAGTTTAAGTATAATATTTGTGTCTTGGGAAAATACATGTGTATTGTGTCAAAAAAAAATTCTATGAATAAGAAAATACTTTAGGATAGCCTAGAAATAATTTATTGATTGGCACTACATATCAAGTTACTATAGTTTTGTTGGGTGAAAATTATGTAATCCCTTTCAACAAATTATAAAACTTGATTTCAGCCACAGTTGTGTGAGATACAATCTCTCCTCGCAAAAAGGGGATGCACCCTTCTTATTGCTTATTGAAACTAAGTAAAAATTAATTAAGTATTCACAATAATATACACTACAATTAAGATATGGGGTGTGTCACATTCATAATTCTCTCTTTCTTCAGAGAATATGTTTTACAATGCTTCATGATTTTAAGTTCCTGATTCGATACAACTTCAAACTAAAAAAAAAGCAGTAGTTCCAATATTTCTATCTTGTCAAAGCAAAGCCTAGGAATACCACCATGATAACGATAAATGATAAAACAAGTAGAACTCACAAAGGCACAAATTTGTTTCGTAGCTCTCACCAATGAATCCTTTAAGATATGTAACCAACATCGTATGAGAAGCACAAAGTCTTCTAGATACTTCACAACAATTCCATGAACAACGTGAATAAATACAAGCACAAAGTCTTGTAGAGAATTCACCAATAGTATTCAAGCAAAGAGTGTAACCCAAAGTTTACATGGATTTACTCAAATCCTTTCAGATCTCAGTTACTAATCACTACCAATTTGATCAAACCATAAGATGATTGTTCCCAAAATAAAGTTTGGTATGCAACTTCACTTCTTTATTGATCAAATTCAGATTCACAAAATTGAACACAAAGTTTCAATAATCGCTTCACAAATGGGCAACACTTCATTGCAAAAGATAAAAGATGAAACATTACAATAGAATCCTCTCTTATTTATAGATGGGAGAGAAGAGAAAATTTAGGAAAATAAGAAAAGCAAATCTAGGAGTAAATCTAGGAAAATTTGACCTAACTAATTGACTTATTAAAAAAAATTGTCCATATGTTTAGGAGAACATATTTGTTTACACCTGATTACATTTATTGAAATGACATGTAAAATGTCAAAGACTATTTACATAAAGCATGAAAAATGCTAAAAATATCTAACACTGGAGATACAAGAAGTCTTTATGGTTCCTTGCATTGGGTGTGGAAGTCTTCATATTTCTTCATTGTCTCCTGCAAAAATTTCTCATCCGAACCAACTGTATAATCAATAATGGTATGAACTCTTGTGATTGATCTTCTCATAGATGAGAAAATTTTATTGCATCTATCTAGATTTGACTTCAGATTGTCCAAAGCAATCCGTACATCACATATGGCATTCATTGAAGCCTTTGAAAAGCTTTCATCTTTAGGGAAAACTTTAAGAACCCCCCCCCCTCGACGAAGGTGTAAAATTGTGGTGAATCCTGTATACTTCTCGATAATTAATTTTATTGGCGAATTTTTTCGCTTTTCGGGAAAAAAAATCCCATTTGGCGAACCTTTTATAATCCCTAGAAGTCAGTGGAAAATCTTGGCGAATTGCAATTTTTTTTAATCGAATAAAATATTTTTCATTGGCGATTAAAACCGTTTTTCAAACCAGAATTTTTTTTCCATTGGCAAATTAATTTTCTTTCAAAAAAAAAAAAAACTTTGGCAATTAAAACCTTTTTTCAAAGCAAAAAATATATTTTCATTGGCGAATTAAAAATAATAAAAAAATCCAGTGGCGAAATAAATGGATATGTCAACGAAAAATCATAGGGACCGTTCGATGAATATTTGATGGACGACTGTAGTTGCATTCCAGAAGTAAATCTCTAAAGCACTAGACTTGTGAATTGAAACCTCCAGAATAACACTAGAACCGTTAGATTTCTAGAAATAAATGGCTGAGATTTTATTACCATACAAATGGTTATAAAGTTTTGTTTCTCAGCGATTGGGCGACCTCAGCAAGATTCACAACTTTCAAAGTGTCAACTCATTTAATGAATTGTAAGGTGCGATTAAGGGATGTCTTCTCAAATGCTTTCAAACGCCAACTTTAGGTTTAATGTAATCTTTTAAATCCTCTGAAAGGATAGCTCTTAAATAAGGAAGTTGGAGAAATGGATTTAGCAGCAGATTGACACTTTTTTCTTGGCAAATAAATGGTCAGTTCCTACCGGTAAAGTTAAGTGAGCCTGCATACGAGGAAAGGTGGCAGCATTTTGAACTCCAAACTCAAAGTTTCCTCAAAATGGTACTTCCTGTTGATATCAGGGAATGGGAAGATGAACCTATGGCCGTCATGCAACCAAATTTGAATCAGCCTGAAGAAAAGCAACTCGACATCATTTCCTAGCTATGTTCAGTGGCATGGAAAGAGAAAACCAGCTATGCCGAGTACAACAGGGTGATTTTCATTTTAGAAGAAGAAGAAGAATGCATTGAATTTCACAATTTAGTTATGAAAATGTAGTTAGAACTGTACAAAGTCCTGACACCTCCAATAGTTTAACAACATGCATGAATCCTTTTGTGAATTGTGAATTTGTGACACCTAATGATAAGGGGGGGTAGTTTCAGCTTTTGAGCGCTTTTTGAATTTTGATTGTACAGGGTGTGGGGTGATAGGTCTATGAATCCACATTTTTGGCATTAGACAAATAAAAGAATATATTTCTAAATCTGTGTATTTATTAATGCTTCCTTTTAATTATGAATGAATTGTGTTTCTTCATGATAATTGTTCAATGTTTATCTGTTAGGTCAGAATGTGTATTTTTTCATCTCTAAGACTTTGTGTTTGGATTAATTCATTTGTTAAAAGAGAAACTATTGCTTTTTTTTATTGATTGTGAGACAAACGCACTTTGTGTCATTTATTTTAAAATATTTTGCATACTTTCATGGTTAAAGTGACAAATCTATACACCAACAAGCAAAAAGAGTTGCATTACAGAAGTAAATCTCTGAAGCATTAGACTTGTGAATTGAAACCTCCAAAATAACACTAGAACGGTTAGATGCAGACATGTGGTGAGATAAAGGCCCATTGCTCATCACTCATTCTATCTTTTCAATGCCTTGATGTTGTACATTTCATTTAATTGAAATTCTCAATCTTTTTGAAGAAAGTGTGGTTGGCGTATTGCTAGTGCTAGCAACGGTAGCGATTAAAGCCATATGTGATATGAACATCCGAAGAAATTTATTGGACAACTCATAGCTTTAATGAAACAAGATTTGTAATGATTTCATATCGTTTGAACTTTGAGTGGCACTGGTGATTTTGATAGATTTTGACAACTTGTCAGCTTGAGGTATAGTTGGCATGTAGCCAGAAGTCAATCAAATTAAACATAAATAGGGATAGTGATTCAGTGAATAGTGGATAGTGTCATAAGGGTTTTTATTTTATAGGGTTAATAAGGATTCACGAAGAAGATGATGCGGTATTGGGGATATTGTAAATTCACCCGCCTACAGTTATGTAGTTACAGAGTAATCAGTAAAAGACAATTTTCCTTCAAGTTCAGAATGGGTGGAATTGGAAAGAAGTTGATTTGGTTAACTCGACTTCTTAGACAGGTTTTGAACCAAGATGAAGAGCTCTAATGGAGGTAAGTTCTATACTAGTACATGGAAGTTGCATGCAAAAGATGGGAGAATATTTGCTTCTCCTCTTGTATTTTAATAGCTCCCATTTCCCCAGCATGGCTGGCCAGGCAAGCCCCATGCATTTATTTTTAAAGAGATATTTGTATTACATCTTCTGCATGACTCTGGTTCTCAAAGGGGATAAGTATATTTTGTATCTTCACGACTCCCATTTCCCCAGATTGATTAGAACCCCCTTTCCCTAGCATGGTTGGAAAATCCACCAGCAAAAGCTTGGAATCATGCATTTATTTTCAGAGCCACATTTGTATTATGTTGTCACCAACAATAAAGAGTTGTTTTCTGAGTTTGGAACTTCAGTGCCTATTAATATATTCAAAATCATTTTTTTCCTTTGATAAATTAAGTAATATACTTTATGCAAAATGCACTTGATAGTTCATGGTTATATCAGGCCATCGGGGGAATGCAATCATTTGTTCCACTGATGTTTATGTGTTACAACAAAGTGCTTACTTTTGTTGACTCTATCGGTATATCGAGGAGTGCACCTTATGAGTCTTCGGGCCATCGACGGGGCTGTGACGAGGGTTCCACCGATAAAGCATTGTTAGGCTGATGCCTATGGTATTGTTTTTTGGTAGGAAAGGGGGAAGGACTACGAGTACGAGATTTCAAATCTATTTATGGATGCAATGTAATTATGTAGGCTATAATATGGATCTTTTCACACAAATTTCTACAATTTGCATTCATCATAAAATCAAAGTGTGGTATATTTTTGTGGTATATCTATTTAAGAAATAAATGCATGCAGATTTAAAAGTAAAACATAAAGCAATACAAATGAAAAAATAAAGTTTCCATCAAAGTGACAAATAACATTATAAACACTAAATGTTGTTGTTATTGATTTCTATTTTTTTTTTATACGTAAGAATCATATTTTATTAATATAAGTTCAAAGTACATGCGTCTTCCATGCAGGTAATTTAAGAAAAAATATATCATGCTACCCCTCCCATCAGAATTTTGTTTACAACAACCAAATGATATTAAAACAAGCCCTAGTAAATACTAACCAAAAAACCCCATTAGTAATATTGACATGTATGAGACAAAAAAGAACTATCACCGATTCATCAATTTACAAAAAATTATTTAACCGTGCAAATTATTCAAAATCCTCCTTCCAATCCTCATTATCGACCACCATTAGACCAAAGAATGTTTTTAGAAAAATCACAACAACCGGGACAATCATCCGATGGTGCATTAATCCAGGTCCTTGAAAATCCAGGAGAAATGGGCATATCTTCATCGTATCCTTTGTTCCCACTCTCTCCACATCGCAAGGTCGCAGGTAGCCTCTGCCTTCTACCACCACACGAAGAATCTCATCCATCCCTCCAAGCAAGTCGCGTTTAAACATTTTGAGCATTAAGTTTTTAGCTTTCGCTTTCGGCACCAGGATATCCAATAGAGAGGCTAATAATCGAGAATAGACCTGCAAATTATCTCTTCCATACTCTCTACTTTCCAGAAGGCCGGAACCCAGAACCATTTTCACAGCCACTAACACCAACGACTCATAATTCACCAGAATCGGCTTGAGTCTTTGGTTTGTGATAGCCCTAAAGGAAGTTAGGCTCTCTGTTGTCTTAAGCAAGATGAGGGTATCAGCCCCAAACTGAGCCAAGTCTACCACAAAAACCTCAATGACATTGACAAGCTTAGAAGAACTAGCCATTCGACTTTGCATTGAAAACTCTCAGCAAAAAAAGAAACTACACTTTGACTCTTCACACAAAAAGAATTCCATAATGAAATGCATAGAGCGATAGGCTTGTGATCTTAAACCTATAGAATCACCCTATAACTGTTAGATTTAGAAAGATCAACGGTTAATAATATGCAACTTGTAGACCAATGGTTCCAATTTCAAATTTTTGAGAAAAAAAGCATTTAAAGCACTTTGCACTGCTAAGTGTCAAGTGATTTTTTTTTAAGTGAGAGGGTCAACACACGGGGAGATTTTTTAAGTCCTTTGCAACATTAAGTTATCGGCCCCTTTGCCTTGATAACAATCCTAGTGCACAAAATTTTAAAACAACTTTAAAACACGTGTCATGTTTATTTTTTAAAGTTAATATCATAAATTACTCAAGTTTCAACCGTTGGATGAAAATTTGATGTATGGTTGTATTTGCATTTCGTAATGAAATGCACAGAGCGATGGGCTTGCCAACTAAAACTTCTGGAATCACCCTATAACTATTAGATTTAGAAAGATCAACGGTTAAGATTAAGAATTTGCAACTTGTAGACCTAAGATGTTTCATTCACTTTAATGTTCCAATTTCATGAAACAAAGCTTTTAAAGCACTTTGTACTGCTAAGTGTCAACTGTCAAGTGATTACTGATTTTTTTTAAGTGAGAGGGTCAACACATGGTGAGATTTTTTCAAGTCCTTTGCAACGTTAAGTTACCGGCCCCTTGGCCTTGATGCCAATCCTAGTGCACAAAAGTTTAAAACACATGTGTCATGTTTATTATTTTAAGTTAATGTCATAAATTACTCAAGTTTCAACCGTTGGATGAACATTTGATGTATGGTTGTAGTTGTATTTCGTAATGAAATCCATAGAGTGATGGGCTTGCCAACTAAAACCTCTGGAATCACCCTATAACCGTTAGATTTAGAAAGATCAATGGTTAAGATTGAGAATTTACAACTTGTAGACTTAAGACGTTTCATTCACTTTAATGTTCCAATTTCAAGAAACAAAGCATTTAAAGCACTTTGTACTGCTAAGTGTTAATTTTCAAGTGATTAATGATTTTTTTTAAGTGAGAGGGTCAACACATGGTGAGATTTTTTCAAGTCCTTTGCAATGTTAAGTTACTGGCCCCTTGGCCTTGATGCAAATCCTAGCGCACAAAAGTTTAAAATAACTTTAAAACATGTGTCATGTTTATTTTTTTAAGTTAATATCATAAATTACTCAAGTTTCAACCGTTGGATGAACATTTGATGTATGGTTGTAGTTGCATTCTGTAATGAAATGCACAGAGCGATGGGCTTGCAAACTTAAACCTTTAGAATCACCATATAACCGTTAGATTTAAAAAGATCAACGGTTAAGAATTTGAAACTTGTAGACCTAAGACGTTTCATTCACTTTAATGTTCTAATTATGAGAAAAAATCATTTAAAGCACTTTGCACTTTGAAATTGTACAGTGATTTTTTTTTAAGTGAGAGGGTCAACACATGGGGTGATTTTAGTCTTCACTCTTTAGATTGCTCATTGTAGTGCACCACCCTATTTTGGATCCCACAGTTCCACTTCCAACAAAGCCATTCCAATTTTCAAGAGTTGGGACTCAGAATCAGGGTAAGTGAAAGAATTCTTGTGGCTACATTTCATCGTTTGACATTTCTTAAAATCTTATTTTGTCAAAGTTTGAAGTTTGGGTTTAGAGACTTAAAAATTCATTAAAATTAAGGAGGATTAATAGGTATTAGGGAATTCGAATTTCACAACTTCACATTGTATAAGCATGTCTACCACTAGTACCACTAAAGCAATGTCCGATAAAAAGATACATTATGCAAAATTGCTTAAACCCTAGGTTTCACTGATGGGTACCATGATATTTATGATCCTAAAATATATGGTAGGTGTACCTCAGAACTTAGATTTTCATCTTAGAATAAGGCTGCAAAGGAAACGCAAGTTAATAGTATCAGTGCACCGTGGGTAACTGGATTAGGGCGCATGATGTTACATGAGGTTTTCCCTTGCCCATAATTTATCATGGTTTGTGTCAAAAATTATGATGATAAGAAAAGAGAAATTGTTAATAAAGATAGGCAAGAAATTTTTTTATCCATTAATGCAAAAGAACTTGGAAAAGTGTTGGGGTTTACAACTGAAGAATTTGGAAACAACCACATTGACCTAGAAAATCTTGCTAGTGATTATGAAGCAGTGGAAGAAAAGGAGAAAATTGATTTCTTAAATCAAATAGTTCGGGATAGAAACAAATTGAAAGTTGATCATAAGCCTCCTTATAATTTGGATATTTTTAAACCATGGGTTCATGATACTATTTCCATGCTAGCATTTTGCCTCAGTCTGGATAGCAATTTGGAAGTGGGTGCAAGCCTCCTTGAAATGGTATTTAATATCCATTATGGTGTTGAATATGTCAAATATAATTATATTCAACACATTTTAGAATTCATGCATAAACATTTTTTAATGATTAAAGCAGGTTCCACCAAGACATTTAGGTTCACAACCTACTTGTGCTATCTTTTTCTATTCAAATTTAGAGGAATGTTTTAGAACAACAAGCTTCAAATTCAGCCCTATAGTAATGTTGAGGTAAAGAAAATGGCTCGAGTATATGAATGGACCACTGAGATAAGGATGCATGATTCTCGAAGGAACTACAGTCATTTTGTAGACTAATTTTTGGCTCCATTGCATCAAGCGATTACAAATACTCCAATGCCTAGATTGCCTATGTCATGTAGAAACTGCATGCAACTAGGAAAAGAAATACAATTGGTTGATTGGTACTTAATGGAAGAATATACTGTGCTAATATTTTATGGATCAGGAGTACAACCATACAAACTTCCAATACATGTGACATAAATGGTTTTTGCATTGGAATATGTAAGGCAAGTGCAGAGTGCCAATGAACTACACTTTCTCAGTCAGCAAAAGAAGACCTTATTTCCTTCTTTACCTTTTTCATGTGGAGGGTTCACATTTGAGAGAAAAACATTTAGTGTGACACATAATCTTTTGATTTTTTTTTACTTTGATGCTATCTGTCACTTGCAGTATGATCCATGTGACATCATTAAATCAATGATTGTGGCCAATAGGAATGTTACAAGTAGAATTCAACATCAAAGTAAACCCTTGCTTGAAAACTCGAGAAACAAGGATTCTTGGGATGAGGTCAAAATAAAAATGGAGAGAAGTGTTGCTGAGAATGGTATTTCTTTTGAACAATTGTCAGCAGAAATTATGGCATTGCACCAAAAGACAATTAGGACATACAACATTTTTTATGAAAAGAGTGATAAAACATCTAGTAGAGTAAAAATTACAGGTTCTCTAGAGAAGGAAGTTATAGATAAAAATTGGTCACAATAAAAAATTACTGCCTTTTGGTTTATGAGGAAGGAGTTAGGTGATCCAAGAGCTCTTGCAGAGTATGAAGCTAATGAAGAAGATAAAGAGTTTAGAAAATTGTGGAATATAGAGCATCTTGATGAACATGGAAACAAAGAAAGTGATGATGAATCTAGTGATGATAGGGAAGAAGTAGAACAAAGCCATGCCAATTACAAACTTGGTTTAAGTGAGGCCGAAAAATAAGCATATGCTTCAACATATACTTCAGGAGCAGCCATACTTGAAAAAATGGGTTATGAAGGTGGTCCTTTGGGGTCCCAAAGACAAGGCCATTTTACGGTAACAAATATTGAGCATAGAAAACCAGTTGATAAATCTGGCCTTGGGCTTGGAGGTGAAAAATTAGACCAAGGGCATACAAGTCAAATTCAAATTTATTAGAACTTTTAATCCTCATCCTTGTGGTCAGATACAATCACAACTAGGACATGCCCATGGTGGAGAGCTTAGTGCAACTGGCAGTACCATTGGTGGAGATGGTATGGGTAGTAGTACTAGTAGTGGTCTACATGTGCTACAACAAAAAATTACACACAAGAGGAAAACAATACAAGATACGATAGAAACACCAGGTGATCAAGGCAATCAAAAGAGACAAAGGATTTTGACAGGTCCAAGTCACACTATCAGTGGATCAACCATAAAGGATTTATTTCCATACACTCCCCTAATTCCAGTTAGTGTGGTTGTGACATCATTAGCAACTACAAGTACTCCTATTCCTTTGTCGTTCAAGCATTCCATTGCTCTTGCCTCCCCAGGTTATGATTTCATTGAAGAGTTTAAAAAGAAATCAGACTTGAATAAAAAAGAAAAGAAGCAACTGATGGAGAGTGTGTCTGTTGTAACTTCAGAGCCTACAAAAACCATAGTATTACCCACATTTGACACAAATAAAGAAATCATGGAGTACACAATTGTTGTTCCCACAGTTCAAAACAAACCAACAAATCAGATGGATCAATTTGAATACCAGGTAACCAATTTCCAATTCGATTTTTCTGGCCTAAAAAATACTGAAAAAATTAATGTATCAAAGAAGAACAATGAATTGGTGTACACATCATTGCTAAAGAAAGATAGAGAGAAGAAAATGTTGCAAACCCAAATAGAAAAGTTATAGGCAGACCTAGCAAATGAGAAAGCAAAGAGGAAAGCAACAGATAACAAGAGAAATGAATTAGAAAAAATTTTAAAAAAATCTTCCTCTACATCAACAAGCAAAGAGGATAAACCAAATGAGAGAGAAGTGAATGACCTGAAGTGAAGGCTAGATGAGAGCAACAAGAAATATGATGAGGAAAAATCCACTTCAGAAATATTAAGACTAAGCATTGCGAATGGAAATGCATAGTGGGAACAAAAATTGGAGAAATAGAGAAAAACAAATGAAAGATTGGAGATAGAGCTAACGGAAGCAAAAGAAGAAATTAACTCTTATCAAAATAAGTTATCTGTACTTTGTAGAGATATAGTGAATCATATGAAACAAAATATCTGAGATGAAATAATGCAGAGGTTTGATCATTTGTGTGACATGTTTCAATTGATTGATGCTATCAGAAAACATTATAAGAAGCTCAACAAATATTTAGTGGACAACAAAAATATGCTGGAATTAGAGAAATATGTAAATCAAGTTCTACAAACAGTCTACAAAGCCAATGACAATGATTTGAAATCAAAAGGGATTACTAATTGGATTGAAACCTCAATGAAGTTGTCATCTATCATTGAAAAGTGTTCGAGAATGCGTGGAACAAAGGAATATTTGCATTTGGTTGCAGACAAGATAAAGGTGGTGGATGAAAAGGTAAGGAACTTCACAGAGCTTGGTTTTCCAGAGGCTTTTGACACAAATGATAGATTCATTGGAAAGGATGGTTTCAAAAAGAAGATGGAAGGTGCAAGGAAGATTGATTTGGACCAGTTTCCTCATAACCCAGATGTGAACTATTTGGATTCTATTAGAACACTGATAACCTTGAATGCAAAATTGACTGAAGAATTCAAGACAGGTTCCACTTCCAATTACAATCATGAAATGTTAACAAAACTTCAAGTCAAACAACATCAATTAGAACAAATGGAAATTCCACCACTTGAAGAGTGGAAGTTGCTAGAAAAGGTGATATAGTGACTTGATTTTTAATTTTCAATTTTTGATAATATGAGTTTCCAAGTTCCAACTCAGCTCTGTGCAGACTTGTCTTTGGGCATTGGTAAGATTTTGCATTGCCAATGCCAATATGTAATCCTTCATGTGAAAATCAATTAAAAATCTCAAATTCAGACTTCAGTAATGTGATGATGTTCAATTATCTGTATTATTTATTTTATCATTTGAATTATAAGGTGATGAATTGTTAGCTCATTATATTTACTTCTTGGTAGAGCTTCCAAGTTATGGATGTTGAACTATTAGCTCATTTCATTTACTTCTTGGTAGAGCTTCTAAGTTATGGATGTTGAACTTTTAGCTTCTGTTACGTTGGGACTAAAATTCTTGATCAGTATCCACCAACTTACACCTCACCCACATCCCACATACTGCAAAAATACACTCCATTTGATTTTATGATTAGCACAAATTGTAGAGATTTGTGTAAAAATATCTATTTTGTGGTCCACATTACTACTTGATCATGTCCATAAATAAATCTAAAACCCATGGTCACAACCCCTATTCCTGTAGAATTCAAATTCAATTTATTGAAAAATTAAATGTACTTCCACACACTCAATTTGAATAACATAAACAACCACTTTGGAGACAACCAAATAAGTTAATAACATATAAGCATATGAATCCACAACAGTTGAACACTCAAAAGAAAATCATTAATTATGTGTAACCTTCTCCATTATATTGATCTTCAAAGTTCAAATGATATGCATTATAAAAATAGTTTATGATATGAGATGGATGGGCGAATTGGTGCAATCTATTATCTATATTCTTACTATTTTCTACTCTAAAGTCTAATTAAAAATGATGTGATGATCTCCTATTCGGTTCTTGATCTCTCTTATATATGAGAGGAAAAAAGCTACAAACCCCTTACAAAAAGTCATGACGTTTGACAACTAAACATAACTCAAATTATAAATAAAACAATGTCGCAGGTGAATGCATCGATCCGTTAATCTCCAAGTAGAAGCTCGTGACCACCTAAGATCTATTCAAAGCTTCTAATCCATGATAGGGTGCTCATCATGTTGTTGGCTGGCGTTCTTACTCTGAATCCGATGGTTGTCCCATTAAATTTGATTCTGACACATCTACAGTTTGGCTAATAAATAGATTGACTACAAAGAGGTGATGGATGTACTATTGTTTAGCATAGGTGTCCACATTATAGATTGCCTCTTTCATATCATATTCCATAGACATTATTTTTTTGAGTTGCTTATGAGTGTTTTGTAAAACCATATCCTTGTCATTTATTTCTTGCAACGCAATAGTTAGAAGCCCAACAATCTCTTCCTTCCAATCATCATATTCTCGTGGATTTCTAATGCCACTATGAAGTGTTGGGATTGAATCAAAGCAGTCAAAATCTTCCCTAAGCCTGTTATGATATCCATTATGTGATTCTACCAGCTTATTATATGTCAACAATATTTGTCCTTTCATGACATTCTTATCTTTGAGCTCCTTTTTTTTCTCAATCATTCTAGGTTGCAATCATTCATTCTCCACCAATGCAATGCATGTCTGTTTAAATACTTTCCAATATTCATCAGCACACTTCATCATTTTGTTGAATCTTTCTTTTATCATTTCAGATACAGTGTTATATTTGATGGTTTGCACTTCTTTCTCCAATTCTTTGCATTTCCCCTGGGATTTCAGATGGCAATTCTTCCAATAGGTTGCATCAGCTAATGCATCAAGCACTCTCTTATATTTTTCAATCCATGAGGATTACAACTCTGATTTGGAGGAGGAAGATGTTCTTTCTCTCTGATTTGCTAGCTCCTTCTTCAGTTTGTCATTTTCCTTAATCAGTTTTTCGATCTGTGCTTGGTAGAATTTTCCATATTTATGTTCAATTTTGTTGTCTCCATAGGGTTGGTATCCCCTACTCATTGAACCAAGAGATTTCCAAACACTTGGTTTGGATTACTAATTATATAAGGTCTTTTATCATGGGGATACAGTGACCAAATAAGAAAGGTGGATTCGTCTGGGTTGTACCTAGATCTTGAATACATTTTGTCACTTGCTTCTTATGTTAAGTTCATTGTCTTATCCCCTCTTTTTATGAAGCTATCAAATACAATTGAAGAGCTAATATCCCACCCTAGCAAGAGCAGCACTCCAACTTCTTGAAACAATTCCATTCCTCTTTTAGGAGTGATGGACTCCATTTCCTTATCTACCTCTGTTTTCAATTCCTCCAAAGTGATTGCCTCTTGTTCAGGAGTGATATCCTGTATCTTTTGTCTCATTTTTCTGCCTTTATATTCATAAACAAATGATTAAATTCAAAAGATTTAACAAAATCACAATCATAAATAAACTATTGTCCAACCCTGACCCTGACATCATCAGATAGTTCATTTGATGCCTCAAAAATTAGAATATTCTGCTCTTGAGGGGCTCGTACTGTGCAATCACAAGAGCACTTATTTGTTTCACCTACTCACCCTCTTCATCACCCTGCTCTTCTTCACTTATATCAGTATCTACAAAAAAAAAAACCTCAGGAGTAGGTTGTGAAGGTATGTAATCCAAGGGCTCTATGTCTTCAGCTTGTACTCCTAAATAGGTTGCATGAGGTGCATAAAAAAAAACTGGGGAAACATCCTTTACCAGCTCATTGACATGAGCGATGAGTTGCTCAATTCTTGTTAAAGGATCTTGTATCTCACCCAATGCCTTTGAATAAGATGGGACATTTTTTTCTCTTCCATTCCTCTACAAGCATAATCTTGTTATAGGCGACCATTCTTTCCTTGGTGGAAGCCTCATGATGGTTTCTTATGACATCTTCGATTGAGAACAAATGTGCATACCCTGATAGCCCCTACGATAATCTCACCTTGTGAATAAACCCTTTTGCATCAAATTTTTTCCTTACATTACCTAGAGGTAGGTTGTACTGTGCTAATTTACCATCAATTTCTCCATATCCTTCATTAGCAACCACTATAAAGTCTCCAAAACATAAGGTTTTGGGCATAATTGTTGCTATGTCCTTTGAGGTGTTTGGAATTAGATTTTCCCAATTGCCTCACAATTTCTAAATAAGCAATTCGGTCAAGAACTACTCGTGGCATCAAGTGTGGAGCCCCTTCGAACCCATAAACCCTTATCACTATAAAATTAGGGAAAGCATACTAGTCTCCCCAGTTATGATTCACTTTATTTCTCTGGTCATTTTCCTTTGGTGTTAGAAATCTTTGTATTTTTGGGGATAGGTTATAATTGCACGGATATCCCAACAACTTCATCAATGGTTTTACAAAAAAATATTCAAAATAAAGGTAATGAGACCTACCAAAACCTGACCAACTGAATAATAGGTGTATTGAAAATAGCATTTGAACAAATCTTCAAGGAAAGGAGGGTTTTCATTGCTAGAGAACCTCCTGAGTTGGCCTCCTTCATCCTTGGGCCTATGCAAAGGTAATTTCCATCTCTTATAGCTGGTATCCATGTGGCGATACTCTATCAAGAGATCTTTGACTGTGAATGATAAATTTAGTGAACACTCTAACTGAAATACATTACAAATGAGATCCCTAGAAATAACAAGCATGTCACCCTCGCCATGTGACCGAATAGTTATTTTCTTGGGGTCATATCTGATAGAAAGAGCTTTAATTAGGTCTGTGTTCACAAACACATTGGGCACCACAAGTCTTCCTAGGTTCAACCTCTACAGATTGCAGACTGGTTGAAACCTAAATTGTTTTTTGTAATGGTACATGAAGAGGTCCTACCCTTGTTGCGATGTCCAAATATCCCCTAAGCCCTTATGTTTGTCCCATAGTCGATCCATGGAAGGATTCATTTGAGCACTCCTCTTGGGTCTCGACCCCGACCCAGGGCATTGATCTATCAAGTCTTCATTTAGGAGTCTTTTAGACTTTTTAATGTCCAATTGACCCAAAGTCTTAGTCTTTTCGGTGTTCTATTTTTTAGCTTTGGGTTTGTTTGTACTCTCTTCCATTATTTAAATCTTAAGCTTTTAATGAAAATAGCTTCTCAGCTAGGTCTGAAGTACTTACATGAGTCTCGTCGAGTTGCCTCCACAGTCCACCGATCTTTGTTGCGTCAGAACTCCAAGTTTTTTCCTTTCTGCTTTTGCCCTAAGCGAAATCTTCTAGGATTTTGTAACAACTATGTGATCAAATTGTGATATAATTCACTTCAATTTTGGTTCATAAATGCACCATCCATGGACCGTCTTTTAGTCTTCTCATCGAAGAAGAACATTTATTTCAAATATCTAGAAGTCGACAATGCCCTGGGATGTCACATCAGTCTTTCACCGATAGCCACCCTCTCCACTAATGGACACCTATTTGTATGCTTGAGTGCAATATAAAATAAGATATCTTGAAGTGAAATGATTCACAATTTCAATGTTCATTGAATACAATATAAAATATCATCAACTACAGTTTGGAATTGGAACAATGGAAACTAATTCATGAAGTGCAGTAAAAATACCTAAAACCTGCTAATTCTCTTCCATTTCCCAAATGGATTCAAGGTCTCAAACCGATGCTCATCTTGAGATAAAGTAAAAGATACATCTTGATTCTGAGTCTTCTCTTCACTTTCTTCAGCTTGTGTCTCAAATTCAACATTCATTGCGTGATTTGTGTCAATTTCAATATCATTGTCTTCTGTCCTAGGCTCACTACCACTGCCACTGCCACCAATACCGACACATGGAATTGGAGAGCCTATGTCGTACAACTCGGTCCCTCTTCTTTCACATGTGGACCTCTAGATTGCGAGTGCCCTTTCAAAAGGATTTTTTTTGACATTATACGCAGTTCCTTTCATCCTCAAGCAATTTTCCAAATTCTTGTCCAATTTGTTTCTGAACTTTGATTTCAAAAACCCCAATGTACTGAAAACTCTCTCATCCTCTATCGACCCCAATATCATTGTTTGATATAAATTAGCAAGTTTGAAATATTCTGACATTGAGCCACATAATATTTCACTCTAACCTAAGCTTGTCCAAACCTTTTTTATTGATCCCAATTCAAAGGCCTTCTCCTTGCCCATGGATTTATACTAGTCCCTCATAGTTGTTACAAAACTCCTACATTATTGTCTAAGCTTATTTTCATTTAAAATTCCTTGTATTGTCTGCTCATTGTATGTTACATCTTTCGAAAACTGTTCAATCAATATTTTTACTTGATCATGAAAATATTTTGCGTTATCTCGGTTTACCCAAAATTGAGGATACACAATACCCATGGCTTCAAGTATTTCATGTCAAGGGAATCTTTCACGAATCTCTAAGGAAACGGATTTTGCAATTTCCTTCAAATTATCACTGACAGATTTAACAATGTTGTTAAAATCTTCCTCGTTAATAGGTACTTCTCTACTAGAGCATTTGGTTGTCTTACAATGGTACATTGGTATCTCATATCCACGTACATAGATACATAAGTTCCTGCTTGCATTAAACTGTAAATAATTATCAGGATTATTCAAATCAGTAATTTTCCGCCACAACAAATAATTTGCGCCTTCTTGTGTTAGATCTAGATATAGATGATCAAGGGCCAAGCATGTAAGTTTATGTAGATTGGCATATTCATAAATATAAATAGTTTTGTCTTGGGCTTTCTTCACAAGATTGTTCATCTCCTACAACATGGGGAGAAGACTAGCTAAAGTCAAGAGTGTCTCTATATCGGTTAACCTATGGAAGAGGTCAGGAGATTTGTCTACTGTGTTGTGATGCTCGTACATCACTCCAATCAAGGATTGATATTCTGAAAGAACTTGTTGCGTTGGTCCATGTAGGGAGATCCATCTAGTATCAAAATCCTTGAGAAGCTTGTTTCCAGGTGTTATTCCCTCAACAAAATGTTGAAATTCAAGGAAATGTTTGGGACTTTCATAGAAGTATGCGTGGATCTTGCGAACTATATTTTCAACTTTTGATACTGTAGGAAACTTGCTTACAATTTTGAATGCTAAATTCATTATGTGGGCCATGCAGTGAATGCCAAGAATGTATGGTGCACAAGTAGTTTGTAACTTTGTGCAAACACCGCTCCTTTGACCTTGCATCACTGCATCTCCATCAGCTCCTACACACACCAACTTTTTGGCAATTGTCAACTCATCCATACCTGCAATTTCATTCAAAGATTTCTTGACTAGTTCAAATAGATTTTGCGATGTTAAATTGTCCTTCATTTTATGAACACAAAGAATATGAGCTTGGAAAACATGTTCTACAGTATACAAATGCATACAAACCCAAGAAGTATTGTCTACCATAGTAACTTCATCTAAAGATAATGCAATAAAATTTGACTCTTTTACTTTCTCCTTTAAATCTTCATTTTCCACTACAGCAGGATAGTTTGCCCAATCCCATCCAACGTTTACTGACCAATGTGAGAAGGGAAAGTGGGGAACACTCAAATAAGATAATAAATCAAAATATTCTGGGTAGTCTTTCATAGGACGCCCCCTGGACAAAATATGAAAAACAACACTCATCTGAACAGTTTTTGATAGATTTGCTGTTGCCATGGCTTTTCCAAAATGAGCCTCAAGTCTACATTCACATTTTTCAATCTTCAACATTCTATGGTTATGCTCTCCATAATCTGTGGCATACTTAACATGAAGACATTCTTCCTTTGATTTCTATCGTACGACTGATTGTTCCTTTCCGTCTATGATTTTTTTTTCGTAAACTTTACCGATATGATTTTCTATAGTGTCAAGCTTTAGCTGCATCATCTTGTCTCTTTCACATTTCCAACTACAAATCTTACATTTGACCTATGTTGCCCTTTCAATATCATTTTCATTTGATACCCCCACTGGTTCAAGGAATGGGTACTTCGACAACCAACCAAGTTGAAAATTCCTTGTCATTTCCCACTCGTGCCCCAATTTTGATTTGCCTTTTCTTTTCTTGCTACCAACATCATCCTCATCCAAGTCAATTATATCATTCTGGCTAACCAGGGTATCCCTTGGAACATCTTCTGTGGTATTGCCATCCTCATTTGATAAATTTTGATTTAACTCAATGGAAATCTCACCTTGACCTTCCTGTGGTGGTGAGGTATTGTCAATGCCATCTTCAATCATATTTGGTGGAAGATTTGATGATGTAGCTCCACCTTGATCTAATGGATTAGAATCTTTAATTCGAATTCCAAAGTAAGACTGTATGGTACCTCCACATTTTGGGCATTTTGATGGCCTCCTAGTCTCTTCATTACCCTCAAGAGTCTTACCCTTGCTACTCGACATATTGATATCTCACTTCGAATAAAATCTAGAAAAAATATCTTCTTGTTTAAGAAGGACAAATCGATAGAGAATATAGATCTCATTCCCTACTCAAATTCATGTTTAAGACTGAAGCAAGAATGGAAAACAGATAAAGAAATCTTATTATTATAACTAGTAACTAATAACAGTATGAAGAAATGATCACTCACCTTTGAGTCTACATTTTCAGCTTTCGTTGACTTCTGAATTGAGAAGTAGAACCTCATAACTGAACAAAATGTGTAAGAATAAATAACAGTTTCAGTTGTATTTATATCAATCCATATTTGGCGAATTCCGCGGGATTTTTAAATGGTATGTTAAAAATTTGGTGAATCTCGCATGCTTATACAACAATACTTTGTAATTTTCAAGGCGAAATGTGTCCTCAAATATAATTATTTTTAAATATTATTGGTGAAATAGGTCCTCATAAACAACTATTTATAAATTTTAATTGGCGAAATGGGTCTTCACAAGCAACTATTTATAAATTTTAACTGGCGAAATAGGTCCTCATATAATGTTGTTTTAATAGTATTGACAAATATGTTGGTGTTTTATGACATGTTCCTCGGGATTCCAGGCAAAAATATTAATTGGTCTATTAGAAATGTGTAGTCTGTTATGGTGAATTTATTGCCTAAACATGCCTCGTAAAAAAAAACCGCTGGCGAATGGACATTCATTGGACCGAAAGTTTGTAAAATTTGAGGGATTTGGACACCTTGATGGGTACGGTAAATTCGCCAATTTTGACTTGCTTGATTCCTAGAATTTGCCAATTGGAGAATATTCATCACTAAAGTTTTCCTTGTTCATCTTCCACTTGATCCATGATAGTTTCCTTGAACATTTTAGAAATCTCATTGACCGAGAGGAAAGTATTATCACCATTAAGGAGTTTACTCGGTAACTCCTCAATTCCATTCATCATGAAGACATGATGTCCTTTGACATCTTCTTGTACCTATCGGATGTCCTCGATGAGATATGTAATCACTTGTATGTGGTTTTTGAGAGATTCTCCTATTTCCACATACTTTTCTTTGTCGGGAATTACCCCAATTTTCACCAATTTACTCAGCTTTGTCTCTTTTATTTGTGACCAAAATGAGACATATTTCCATTTCTTTCTGCTCTTTGGAAAGTACATTTTCTTCTTTCTCAAGCTATAATTTTAACTTGGCTACTTGAGAGGTCTTTTCATCTGCAGTAGCTATGAGATGTGAGCCTTGTTCTATTATTTCATCAATGAAATCATAAAACACTTTACCTTTGGAAATAAACTTCTCCACCTTTTATAATACCGGTTCCTTGAAGTTCACCATGGCCATCAGTTGTACATTCTCTGAGGAACCCACAATCTTTCTCAAAATTGATGCATATTTCTCCGCTTTATCTTTGTACATATTTCTAGCTTGCTCTATTTTAATCGAGTCTATTGATAATGCATTTAAGACTACTTGAGCATCTTCTTTTTCACTTTCATTTGTTACCTTACCAATCTTAACTCTTGTTAGAGTATAGTATTCCATGTTCACATCACCTAATTCTTGTGGGGGTAAACCAATGTCCACATACTTGTTGCCTGATTTTTCTATATGTAGTCTTGAATGAATTTTAGCCTTTTTATCCCCCTTCACTTTTGGAGGAACTATCTCTTCAAGGTCAATCTTATCTAGGGAAATTATTTGTTTCTTGTGCTTTGACACTTGCGAGATTATCCAGGGCGAGGAATGAGGTATTTTCTTCTTGACTTACTATCAAATCCTGTGTAGTAGGTGCTTCTGTAGAAATGGATGCTATTGTAACAAGTGGGGTAGTATCTATCATGATAGCCCCAGTAGAATGCAAACCAAGTGGATATTGTGAAGACTCATTCATGAATCTATTGAACTCTCCTTGAGAAGTGATGTCATATGATGGATAAGATAGGCTCGGGATGGATGACGAAGATCTTGAAGAAACATCAGCATTTTGCAAGGTGGAACTTATGGGAGGGGTAGAACGAATTGATGATGTTGATGGAGGAATGGAAACCTTCACTATATGAAAATTTGATGTAGGAGGAGGTTAGGTAGGAAGAGGAGGTGGAGGATTAGTAGGATTGGGAAGAGTGTACAAAACATTGGAATTAATGGGCGACGATGTTAGGGGAAGATTATGAATCATGTCCTTGTGAGGAGATAGTTGTTGTTCATCATCATGCCTTTCTTCCCCCTCTTTATCTACTTCTTCTCCTTCTTCTTCAACAAACTCTTCATCTGCAGAATCTTCATCTTCGGAAGATTCTTTTGCTTCTTCACTTTCATTCTCTTCCTCTTCACCAAATGTGTTCTCTTCAGATGCAAGCTCTTTTCCTTGTGTAGATGGTTGTTACGATTTGATGGATTCCTCATCTTCAATTGTTTGTGTAGTACTTTTTCCAACAATAAATTTGATCTTGGGACCTCTTTGAGAAGAAGAGGGAGCAACTACATGCTTTTGTTTAGTACGAAGCTCTTTCCATTGACAAGTTTCTACTCCCAGTATTTCTCTCTCTGATTCTATCCTGAAAGATTTCATTTGGAAGCCATGTTTATGCAACCATTTTGTTATGTTGTGTAAGATAGGAGCAAGCCTTTCTTTGATAGAGACACTTTCCTTTTTAGACCATTGCATTGGGGGTAAGGGTCTCCTAGCAATTTCATCTTCTTCATAAGAAGAGTTTAAGATGTCGCCAGGATCTTTGAAATCCTTTGGTAGATCAACTACACCAAGATCTCTGATCTTCTCTACCGTCAGCTTGCAAAAATCCATTATGTGGATGTCTTCTTCATCTCTGTAGTCCGCCAATATTTATTCAAAATGGTAGACATGTCAATGATCTTTCTTCAGTTTCCTATTCACATCTCATAAATCAAAGTCAAATCTATATTTATATGTTCTTATAGTCATGATTTGCATTTTTGCAGCAACTGACTATACTTTTTACACTGTGAATGGTATATCTCCCAATTTTCAGTGGAAACCTAAAATCTGGCTTGTGAATTATTTGGCGTTCCTTGTGAACCAAGATCAATTTTCTGCATAGCTCCATTAGTATCCACTTATATGAGGGATATTTGGGCAGCATGTATGTACACCTCGTATAGAAACCAACTCTCATATAGGTGAAAGTTGGAAACTAAAAAAAGATACATCCAACATTACTAACCATTTTGTAGGCTTCATCTGATACTCTTTTCTTTTCAAGAGTTGGATCAAAAGTGAACATCAAGGGTGACAAGAAGGCATTTGTGAATCTTATAAAATGATTAATACTTTCTCTTAATTTCAATAGATAATAGAACTCATACACAGGTACAATATGTTTGTTCCCTTTGGTAAAAACCCTAGAAATTGCCTTATTACTGCAACAACATATACCAAATAGGAAGTCATGTAAAATTTCATAGTAGGCACATTGATCAATTGTTGATGGATTTCATCACTTATCTGGGTTCCCCAATCAATATGTGCTTTCATTCCACTAATGACGTGGATGTACTCATACATCCAATCTTGAAAATTACATGAACATGGCAATCCTTTAACCTTTCTCAGGAGAGTAATCATATCCCTAACATCTGCTTTGAAATCACTTTGAGGAAGCCCTTTAAGCCATCTTGAGATAGTAGGCCTTGGATTTTTTAACCATTAAGTGTTAATCAATGTTTTAGCTTTATTAGGATCCTTATCATAGACCTCATGTTCTTTTTGAACTGATATATTTGTATATTGTTCCATGTGGGGAACACTGAAAACAATATCAAAGAATTCAATATCCAATCTCATCATCACTTGTCCCAAGGAATCTCACACTTATGTCATCCCAGATGTAATGAGATACAACTTGGAGAATAAATTATGTGTTATGAGCACTATTTGGGAATGTAGATACCAAGTGCAAGTTGCTATGAACAATAGATCTCAAATTTCCCTCTAATGGTTTTATCTTAGTTCTTTTTACAAAATCTTCCAAGTCTTGATGACCAACTTTGGTGTCTTTGATTGCATCCACCTTTGAGAGTACAATAGTAGGTAGGAAGATGCCTTGGTATTTGTACTTCATCTTGCCTTCCTTTTTAGAGGGTGATGGAGGATTTTTTGATGTCATCTAAGAGTGCCAAAGAGCAAGGAATGTCACCTTCAAATATCACCTGAGGAGAGCTTGAGAGGAATTGGAAGACTAATGAATCAGTAGATGTTAGGAGAAAATTCAGTATTGGAAAGAGTGAAGCGAGCAGACAATTCAAAGCAAGTGAAAATGAGCTATAAGGCACAAAAATTGGAGTGTTGGTGAAGAAATGAGGTTCAGAGTGCAAATAGAGTCATTTCTGAGTGTTATAGTGGAAAACTGCCTTTTGTGTAGGAGCACTGAAAATCAGCACTCCTACATCTTGAGAAGTCAGTTTGCATGTAGGGGTGCTGATTTTCAGCACTCCTACATGTGTTTGGAATTTTGGGAAGTCATCTATCGGGGCACTAAAAATTAGTGCTAGTGCATTTGTGGGAAAGTTTGGTTCATGCTCAGGTGCTAAAAATCAATGCTTGAGCATGTCACTTTTTGTTTTGGAGTTGAATGCTCAAGTGGACTTCTTCACCACTTTAGCATTCTAAGAGGAGAGACACTCCATGAAGGAGTGATAATTTTATCCACTCTGGTGAAATTATTAAGTGTATAACCAGGAATTTTTACCGCTTTAGCAAATGTGGATGGATTCACTCATGCCCGGGCGGAAAAAAATCATGCTCAAACAAGTATGGGACTTGATAAAAATCAATGAGGATCAATGAAAGATCAAAAATCACCAGCCGCGAGGAGAAGTGATTGAGTGTTTTGAAAATGAGATCAAAGCATCATGAAAATGATGCGCAAAAAAAAATGACCAGGGCATGTAAAAAAAAAAAGAGAAAAGAAGAATGAAAAGATTTGAAACCCTAACTAAGAAAATACATAGAGAAAGGTCTATTAAAAGCGACCAGAGCCTTGAAAGTAAAGGGAAGGAAAAACCACGATGATGAAGAAAGACAAAAAACATACCTAGGAAAAACGTGAAACCCCAACTGAGATGCACGATAAATCTTCAAATGCAATCTTGCTTGGAGTTTAGAGGATGACCAACAAAAGGAGGAAGAGAGAAAACAAATTAAGATGAAGATAGATTAGTTTACAATGAATTTATTAAGTCATTTAGAAGAGACCATTAATGTAACTCAAGTTGCATTAATCACAGAGTACAAAAAGGCAAAAAAGATGCACTAGTGGTGAAAATCACTGCTTCGACACTTGGAGTCATTTTTTCTAACATAAGGCTCATGTAGGAGCGTTGAAATTCAATGCTCTGACATGAGTAAAAATTTGACTAACTCCCAAGGATTGGGAACCAACGAAAAAACTCGTTTCGAAGCTCTTCGAAAGACGAACGAGGGGAAACACTCAAACAGATAGTTCAATGTTTTGGACTATGCATCAAGGTGAATTAAAATTTGCCTCTTTTTGTGTGCTTTAAGTACACGAAACTGCAAAATGGACAAGCTTCGTAGGGGGTTATCCCATGAATAGAGTGCTTCTAGATTCGAGGATAACAATTTTAAATGTAGAAAGAGCATAGGGTGACCTATAATAAGGATAGTGTGGCTTAAAATAAGGATATCGCGGCTTACAATAATGAATTATATTTGTACGTCAATAATTTAAAATTAATTCTTAGGAAAGGGTGGCTTAGAGTTTTGAGCCTCTACACTCTACTCGAGTTGTTTGATGATGGCTTGAGTAAGGCAATGGAGCAAGAAAAATTGAAGCCAAATGTTCATTTTAGATATGTAGATGAAGTTTATAAAATGTTGTTAAAGAGGATGGTGGATACTCGAGTGTCAAAGAAAATGCTAAAAGTAGATGCATAGGTGCCCATATGTTTGTTGGTTATCCTAAAATTGTGATGCATAAGGGTGGAAAATATTTCCTTGTAATAGTCTGAATTTTGATGAGATTCTTTTTTTTTTTCAATTAGATCTGATGACTTTAAAACATAGGGGTTTTTTTCATTATAAGGCCTTTAGGGAGAATTGATTGGGATGAGCAATTGAAGGCATGGCCCTTAGTAAAATGTAAGGTTTTTGATGTGTATGAGATAGTTTTTGTGAGCATGTTTTTTTATCTATTTTTTAAAATGTATAAGCTTATTTTTTAATATTAAAAAGGTGTGAATCTCGATAGAACACTCATTTACTAGAAAAATATAAAATAATATTTTTAGTGTATATTTTTTCTAAATGTTCTTATTTTTTTAGAATTATATGACTATAAAAATTACCTCTAAAATATAGAATAGGTAATAGAAAATTAATAACCAAGCATAAATTCTCTTAGTTACATATGACAATGAATTTTAAAACATCTTCTATATTGGATTAGTTTCTATGATCTATCAAGATTTTTAAATCCTTGCTATGATAGTTAATCATGAAATTATCTTTCATATCTACTTTCACTATCCCTAATCTTTGGACTCAGCCAAGTTGAATTTTCTTTCAAAGAAGTAATAGATCATAAATAAAAATAGTAAAGAATATACATAAAGACCTAAATTAATACAAAAATCAAATCTTAAGATCCTATTAAATTATAATTGGTTAATCAAAATCACATGTTTAGATGTTTATTTTATTATGAGTTTACATTCAAAATAAATTCTTTAAATTTTTTTGGAGATGTGGATTATTGGTCATTTAATTTTATTTGAGTAGTTAGTTTATTTATTTAGTTATTTTTACTATTTTGAAGTTATTAGAAAATTAGAGAAAAATTGTTGGAAAGCAAAACTTACTTTAAATGATGTCAATTTTCATGTAAATGTGTGATACTTGAAGACATCATTTAATTATAATCATATTTCCTCCCTCCAAGAACTTTTACATGTAATGATTTGCATTTGCATCAACTATAAAAACAGTTTGTTAATCTAGTGCAATATTAGCTTAGTCAAGTTTAGAGTTGAAAGAAAAAAGAGAAGGATGTCTTTGTGTATTAGAGGAAGGAAATCAAGAAGATATAATAGATCTAGGGATTTTATGATTGATTATCATCTAATATACTCTATTAATAATAAAATATATCCTTAAAAAAAGGAATTTGAAACATTCCAAAAATTAAAAAGGGATAATTTCCTTACCACTTCATTAGGAAACTAATGAACATGACTATAGATGAGAAGTTACTATCCTAATCATTGGTTGAAAACAAGGAGGTACTATCCTTTCCTAGATATGATACTAAGAATAGAAGATATACCATTTAAGGAAAATTTTATGAAGCAAAAAGAAAAGGTTGTTGCGAGTGATCCCTTGAGAAGCATTGATGAAACGACTTTGTTCCAGAAAACAATCAACTTGATAGCTCTTAATCCAACCATTTGAATTGGGATTTGTCATCATGGAACAAGGTTATGTGAAACTACATCATATTGGAAAAGCATGAATGGAACAACTATGTATTTATCTTCAAATGGGAAGTTCGTGTATTTTATTAAATGTTTTTAGATAATTTTATTACAATAATCTAGTTATCTTTGATTAGCATAACAAAGACTTAGCTTAGGAAGCATGTAGGCCTGATATTATCTAGATATGTAATGTCATTGGCATTATTAGCAATGTAACACAAATAGTTTTAATATTAGTTACATTTTGAAGTTAAGGATATGTTATAGAGACACTTTTAATAAAAGGAAAGAGTTAGGATTAGAGTTTTATTTTCTTGTATGTTTTATTTTCATGGGTTATTTTATTTATTTTTGAAAGATGAAGATTAGTTGAAACTTAACTTATTTGTAAAAAATATTAACTTTTTAGAATATTTAAATGGTATCTTTTAGTTTCTCAATATTAAATAAATTTGTTTGGGCTAGTACAAAGACAATTTTACTAGCATTAAATAGGTTATAATATTAGGATGAGTTTGTCCAATAACTTAGGGTTGGAGCGTTAGATGTTTTTGAGATTGAGAGTTTAGGCTATTTCTTTAATCATGTTTTTAAATCTTGAATAGTTGAGTATCTTTGATATTAAAAGCTTAGTTGATTTTTTCAGTGATGTTACTAATGAAAAGCTCTAAGGTATAACCTAAGAGAACAAAACTTCTTATTGAAAGAATTAGTCATTCTCATGTATTGTTCACTATTTGATTTCATTTGATTTTTTTTAATTTCTTCTATTTATAATTCAAGAAATTTATATTCATAGCAATTGATAAATAAATAAAATTTAAATGTGTCATGCAATATTCAAGTTGAAAAAATTCATATGCACAATAAAAATGAAATTATAGAAAATGACTATTACATATATCTATTGTTCACTTGTATATTATGCCACTTCATCTTACCATCACTTATTTAAATAATTTTTTTTTTTTTTTATATTGATATCATATTCTTATCAACTAAATCAAACTAGATTTATTATTCTCCATTTATACAAGTTATTATCCATAAAAAAAATCATTATATTAATTTACTATATAATGTATATAAAATTAAATTATTTTTTAAGTTTATTAACTATACAAATAATCAAATGTTAAATAACATTATCATAAAAGAAAAAATATAATTACAAATACCACCATAAATTCTATGATACTTGAAATGAACTTTGAAATATATTAAATCCAATTCACATAAAACTATTCAATTAAAAAACATATATAATATAACCAAATCAATGTTCAAACTAATATTAAGAATAAATAAATAAATAAATAATGTCATTTCAATATTTTAGTTGTATTAAAATTTGAATAAATTTTTAAATATTTTAAAACTTAAAAGAGAATGCATATAAGGGATAAAATATTTAAAATCTAATTTAAATGAAAATAAAGATATAGATCAAATTAATTAATTTTCTTTTGAAAAAGAGCAAGAAAATAAGATAGAAAATGTTTATTTAATATACGTATGTCTATTTTTTAAGTTAAATCATAATTTTATAAAAATAGCTTTCATTAAACTAAAATTATATATTTAAATATGAAAAAGAATGATTAATGAATATGAAAAAGGATAACAAAACCAATAAATCCAAAATTAATATTTTAAAAAATAGATTATATGAAGAGATCTTAGTGCTTATTTACAAATATTTTTAATAATAAAAAAATTATATTCATGCTAATTAGAAATGATGAGGAAGAAGCTTTGCTACAATCAAAGAGAATACAAAATTGGAAGGACTAGTTGACACATCAATAAGATTGAAGGACATCAAAGTCAAACAAGTATACGAGAATAAAATAACTTTTAAAAGGATCACTAGAAAAATTGAATAGCAACATATTAGCATGCATTATCTTGAATCAAGTTTAGAAATCTACTAAACTCCAACCATTGATTGATCTCGTCTCCCAAAAAAATTATGCTTTCTTGAAATCTATTGTCAAGGGCCCAATTGACCAACCAATCTATTGACTTATTGGTTAAGCATTGAATGTGATAGAAGGTGACCCATAGAATCTTTCCAAGGACATTGTATACCTGCTCTATCTTGATAGCCAATACCTATTCTTCAACATTGTTCCTTCAAAAAATGCTAATAATAAGATATGAGTCACCTTTCACACAAATAGTGTAGGACAGAAGCCAAGAAGAGCCTAAAATACACCTCACCACAACTTCAATTTGGCCAATATAGCATGTTATAATGGCAATGGGGGGCCAAGATTTTTTTGCAAGATCCAACCAAAATTAATTGGTCTAGGATTACCCTTGTCAAAACCAATAAAGTCGAGTTTCCATAATCCATGGTCAATATTGGTCCAAGAGATATCTTTAATATTCTAAACATTGGCTTTGTTTCTTTTGGGGCTAAACTACTTTTTGTCCACATTAGATCCTATAGCCTCTCAATATTTTAAAATTTTTATTGCTTATGTCGAGAGCTAAATGTGGGAAAAGTGCACTTTAGAGTTTTTCCATGTGAACTTCAAACTTGCTTGAACTTATTCTTTATTGGAAGTGAGTTATGTGAATATCCTTGTGTTCCTTTCAAGCCATGTGCTTCAAACAAGCATAGGTGTGATCAAATTTCATAAGTTAAAAGAAGAGCCTTTCCTTTGAAGTGGGCTCTCCATTCAACCATTAGTAACTCAACAAATAAAAATATATATATCTGGTTAAATTCTAGCTAAAATTGTATAATCAAGCACTAAACATAAATATTTGTGCATATGAAAAGGAATGAAAAAACCATTAAATTAAAAAATGCACACATGTATATACACTATACAAAGATATCTTAGTATTGTTAAGAACCTCATATGTAATAATAAAAATACTCAAATATATTCATAATATATCAAACTCTTGGAGTTACGCCAATACCCTATAATGCTCCTCATTGGAAGAGGTTACTCCAAACTATATCTCCAACATGAGATACCAACGCACACAATACTCTTCACATACAATGAATTTTTTTACTACAATGTATAATAATCAATTGCCTACCATTACCACTTTCCTACATGTAGATGAGATAAATGTATTTTTTGTAATTATTTAGTGAAAATGATTTACAAAACATATGCACTTGAATCCTTTATTTATTAATACTCAATACAACATAATACCATATTCATAAATACATTATAATTGTATTACAAACCTATTAAAATAGCATAAAAATAAGATAGAAAAATATTCATATAACATTCACAATCTTTTATTCATCCAAAAAGAAAATTTGAAATGCTACCTTTGACTCCCTTTCTTGATCATGGTTAGTCCTTGGCTAGGCATGATCTCCTGCTCTTGGGTCTATAGGTTTCATCCCTAGGTAATGCCACAAGCCCTCTCATATTGCGTGACTCACGTAATTACTAGTGGATTGGGTTTACCAAAGTTCCTGACATTGCAAAAAAGGTCTACGACATTCAAATTGATTTGGATTCTCGTTGTGTGAAGGAGCCTTCTCTCCACATATTTCCCTCTGCTAATCCTCCCACCAGCAACAACATTGTGTTGGTCTTGAGTTCAAATTCATTTCCCTCATCTTCTAGCGAAGGATTTGAGACTTACTTCAATGACAATTGGTTGCTATATGTAGACATCCAAATTTGGACACTTACATTTGTCCAAATTTATCCCTTTTCTTCTAAACATCCTCTTATTCTTGTTAATTAGGTAATATTGCTATTATCTAATTAATACCCTTAATCCCTCTTTAATCCCTAAGGTATTTAGTTAATGATTAAATACCTTACCCCCTTTACTCTCCTTTTCATCAAATGAATTAAATTAATATGACATTTTTAATTCCTCACATGTCACATCCTTTTCCTTAATCCTAATCCATCTCCTAATCTCATTAGGGATGTGCACATGGCTAATCCCTAATTAGGATGTGTCACATCCTCCAACTTTTGTAAGTTAGATCTTAATCTTTGTTAGCCACTAACTGTCTTCTAATCAATGATTAGTCAGTCTAATTAATCCCCCTTTGGTCAACTCTCTCATTCTCCAAGGAATTTTTAATTCTTTTTTGTCTTCCCCATGTGAATTTAAAATTCACTTTTATTCCTCCAAGGAATCTCCCTCTTCCCCATGAATTTAAAATTCACTTTTGATTCCTCCAAGGAATCTCCCTCTTCCCCATAAAATTCACTTTTGATTCCTCCAAGGAATCTCCTCTTCCCCATGTGATCATTGAAAGGTCACATCAAGTCACATAAAGGCCAAGAACCTTCCACTATAAGGGCCTTATTTTATCCACAAGGCACTTATCAACCTCCTCCATAAGAACCTTATCTTATCCACAAGATACTTATCATATGAATTTAAAATTCATATTTATTCTCCCAACC
Organism: Sequoiadendron giganteum; assembly: GCA_007115665.2. Classification (NCBI taxonomy): domain Eukaryota; kingdom Viridiplantae; phylum Streptophyta; class Pinopsida; order Cupressales; family Cupressaceae; genus Sequoiadendron; species Sequoiadendron giganteum. Next base: position 521,532,376 of record CM021109.1, read on the forward strand.
ACCTTCTCTCTTCTTCATGGGGATTTTTTGAGGAATACTAAAATTCCTCATAGGTCTCTTTCACCTTCATTTGGCGACAAGAGGTTCCTTTTTGAGGAAATCCTCTCATCCCCCAAGGTACTTGTAAAGTACATGTCCTTCCTCCACATCATTTGTACTTTGTCCATCTCACCTTGCCCCTTGGACAATTCACCCTCCACATGTCAAGATGTGAGGGCTTGTGAGTCCTCAACTCACCTTAGCCCTTCATCTTGGCCATGGTGGCTCAATCCTGACCATTGAATTCAATTTCCTCTATAAATACCCCCCTCTTACATGCTTTAAGGGACCTCATGCATTTTTAAACAAACTTATGATCTTATGCCATTCAATCCTCCATTAAGCACATTTTGCATTCAAGAGCTTGCATCCATTTTGTTTACTTATCACCTATCCACCCTCATCTTGCATTTGAATCATCTTCCACCCATTTTCCATCACATTGCCATCAAGGAGCACATATTTCCATCTACATCAAGGGCCAACCAAGGAGATCAGCACAAAGGTATAATCACTCTCATTTTTATCTTCTTTTGTACTTTACTTAGGCTAATCATTGAGGTGGTCTTGTGTTATTTTACATTGCATTATTAGTTAGTTTTGCATATTTTGGAGTAAGAAACACTTGCACACATTTTTGGAACGCCCGGTGGGACCCATAAACGGGTCATTTTTTTTAAAAGTTTGTTGTTGTTTGCACTTTTGCAGGTTCAAGTGACTTAGAAGGACAACCGCACCCTAGCAAAGGTAACCATGCCCTAGCAAGGGCGGCCACACCCGGGCACACGCGCCCCTCGACGGTAACATCAACTTTTTTTTCTTTTTGTTTGCATTTTTGCAGGTTCAGGTGACTCAGAAGGGTGACCACACCCTAGCAGAGGTGACCATGCCCTAGCACACATGCCCCTCAGTGGTAACATCATCATTTTAGCCCATTGTTTGACCCGAGGGGCAACTAGGTCTTATAGGGACACTTGTCTGCGAAAAAATAGCACCAGAAGTTCTCTATTTTCACCAGAGGGGTGGCCACACCCTAGTAGTACTGGCCATGCCCTAACAGTGGTGGCCACGCCCTAGCAGGGGCAGCCATTCCCTAGCAGGGGTGGCCACACCTTGGCATATGTGCCTCTCTACAACAGAAACAACGTTTCAATTCTCTGTTTTCACCAACAGATGCGACCATGTCCAAATAGAAGGTAAAAATAGTGTTTTAGTGCATTTTCAGACTTTGTTTTCTATTGTTTTGTCAATACTAACCCCCTAACTTGTGTTGTTGGTGATTTTGAAGGGTTTTATACTAATGTTTGTGCAAGAAATTTACGATTGACAAAGAACAGTGGAAAAACTACTAACTTGTTTCTTGCAGGACGAGAGGACCAAGACCTTTAGTTAGTTGTTTATTTTCATTTATTTTACACTAATTAGGCACATAGACTAAGTAGGGGGGTCAAAGAATTTTCTTTCCTTGTCTAAAAAGTAAGCTACCGACATATCCAATCCCCTTGCGCCATTTGGTGATCCTGGGTGAAGAGAAATCATAGCTTACTTAGTTCTTTGTGTAACCCAAGGGGGTGGAAATCATTCAATCTTTCCCATTGCACTTCATGTGAGCCTTGGGAGTACCTAAAAATGATTAAAATATTCTTTTTAGTGGGACCTGCTTGGGGATTTCATCACCCCAAGGGATGATCTCGACCATGTGTACCGGTGGGGTATAAAAAGGGGGGAGGCAAAAGTTATACCCCAATCTAGTCACTTCATAATTTGCAGAGCGTCGAAGCTAGGGTGATACCTAGATAGATGTGAAGAGTTGGTCTAAGCCTTTCAATATCTCACTAGGGTTCTCGACTCACGCTTGTGATGGGCTGGTGTTCACGGTTTGAGCCTCACGTGTCGAGCATAGATTGAGGACTCCCTAGATCACCTTGTTTAGCCTAGTTAGAGGATCGTGTTGACCATACCCTTCTTACCAGTCTTAGGATTGTGTTGATTGAACTAAATTTTGTGTAAAACTATTGCATATCTTACAAGTCAGGTCAATCTTGCCATTTTTCTTATTGCTTTTAAGTGTTTTCAATCCTTTGCCATAGTTGTTTTTCACCTAAGTCAAGTTTAGGTTTGTCAGCATGGGTGACCACACCCTAGCAGAGGTAGCCACACCCTAGTAGGGGTGGCCAAGCCTAGGCACACATGCCCCTCTGCACCAAATCAACCATTTTTGACCTGTGTTTTCACCCGAGGGGCGACCTTGCCCTAGCAGGGGCGGCCACACCCAAAATAGGTCATTTCTCAACATCCCCTTCGTCATTCTGTCAGTCTGTTCCCTTATTTTGAGCATCCATTTCAACCATCCATTTGTCCATTTCGGATATCTATTTTCCCATTCTGAGCATCGTTTCCCCTTTTCGACCAGTTGTTCACCCATTTCGGGAAGCCGATCACCCGTTCCGACAAACTGTTTTCCCGTTCTAAGTGTTGTTCCCTCGTCCGAGGTATCAGTTTATCCATTTCGACTATTCGCCTGTCCATTCCAGATATCCATTTTCCCGTTCTGAGCATTGTTTCCCCTTTTTGACCAGCTATTCACTCATTCGGGAAGCCATTCACTCGTTCTGGAAAATCATTTTCCCGTTCTGAGTGTTGTTCCCTCGTTCGGGGTATCCGTTTACCCATTTCAACCATCCATCTATCCATTCTAGATATCCATTTGCTCATTTCAAGCATCGTTTCCCCTTTTCGACCAGCTGTTCACCCGTTCTGACAACCCATTTTCCCATTCTAAGTGTTATTCCCTCATCTGGGGTATCCGTTTACCCATTATAACCATCTGTCTATCCATTCTGAATAGCCATTTTCCCGTTATGAGCATCGTTTCCCCTTTTCAACCAACTGTTCACCCATTCCGGGAAGTCGTTCACCCATTCTGGCAACCTGTTTTCCCGTTCTGAGTGTTGTTCCCTCATCCAGGGTATCCGTTTACCCATTCCAACCATCCATTCGTCCATTCTAGATATTCTTTTTCCCATTCCAAACATCGTTCCCCCTTTCCGACCATCCGTTCACTCATTCTGGGAACCCGTTTTGTCGTTCAGGGAACTTTTTTTGCCATTTAGGGCACTCTTTCATCATTCAAGGAATATTTTTTGCTGATCAAGAAACCCATTTCATCATTTAGCAAGTTTGTTTCACCATTCACCAGGCTTGTTTGGTCTCGTTCTTGATTTGGACAAGTTCAAAAACCAGTCGGGCAACCTTGCCCTAGCAAAGGGGTGACCCTGCTCTAGCAGAGGCGGCCACGCCCGAGCACATGCACCCCTCAGTAGCAATTTCATCTTTTTTAGTCCATTGTCTGACCAGAGGGGCGACCACACCCTAGAAGGGGCGGCTACGCTCGGGCACATGCGCCCCTCTGCACTGGAATCAACCATTTTTTATCCCAGTTTTCACCAAAGGGGCAACCAGGCCCTAATAGGGGTGACCACACCCAAAAACATGTTTTTCCGTCATTTTGAACATCCATTCCCTGCTCTGAGCATTCGTCCGTTCAATCCAATTCTTCATCCTACCATTTCGAGCCTTCGTTCCCCCGTTTTGGGCATTTGTTTGCCTATTCCAAGTGGTCGTTTCCTCGTTCCAAGTATTTATCAACATTTTTCTAAATTAATTGTTTCATCAACCAAACCACATAGGTGTTTCTTATAAAATCATTAGATTCCATATCTATCATCAAATCATCCATCCCAATCATCTAGACTTCGTTTTGAGGGTTTTGATTTTTATGCAGAAACTTCTGGAGGCCATAACTTTTGACTCGGGTGTCCAATTGGGCTGAAATTTTATAGGTGGTTGCATTGTGAGGTGGCATGTGGATTCCCAATATATCTTGAGTTGGTTGGAACCTATTTTGGCACATTTTTGGGGCCTCAAACTTTCATCTTGACCCTCAATCGTAATTTAGTGTTTTTTCTAGTTTTTGAAAAATCGTTTTCGTCAATAACTCGGAATGCATGTCTCAGATTTGGGATGTTAGTTGGAAATTCATCATACCTTAGTTTTGGGTAATTTTTTGGAAAAATTTGGACTCTCAAAGGTATGCCTATGAAGTTTCCTAAAATGGCAAAATTTGACAATTTTTGAAAACTACCAAATCTGACAAAAATTTGATTGTCAACACCTTACGTCCTCTAGTTAAAACCCCTGAAATTGGTTTAGACTAAATCCTATAATATCCTCTGATCCAATCCTAATCTGAGCTTTATTCCAATCACATCCCTATCCAATCACCTTCGACCCAATCAATATACTTCCATATCGAAGCAGATTCGATGTCGAGATCATCCTTTGGTAATCAAATCCGATCGCCAAAATTAATCCCATCACATCATCCAATCATCCTAATCTGAGCTTTAATCCAATCCCCATCTGAGCTTCCAATCCATCATATTTATCTTTCCATCATCTAATTTGTATTCATCATGAATCTGTATCCCCCTCTCACACGACCAATAATAATAGTCAAGGGGAATCCTAACTACGTTGATGACGATAACGAAAGTCTTGTTGATTATGAAGAGTGTTTAATATAGATCCCCTTGATGCTATCATTGCTAGCAATCTCTCTCCAATCGCCTCCCAAAATCCAACTACTCCTCTGAACTATCCCACCATTCCTTCATTTGCATCTACTAACAATCCTTTATCTACCCTTGACAAGGGATATCCAACATCCACACCATCTACATATTCATCATGTCCTCCCTCTCCACCTCTATCCTATCCAACACCCACACCCTCCTCTAGTAATCCACCATCCCCATACTCTTATCCTTACCACCATCAACAATCCCAATATCTCTACCTTAATCACCCATCCCAATCTTCCCAATCTTCCAAACCTAATCCAACACCCACACCTTCCTATCATAATCCACCATCCCAATATTCCTCTTATCCTAATCCACCATCTCAATCTTCCTATCCTCATCCATTACCCATATCCTCCTATACCAATCCACCATCCATGTCCTCCTATGGTACTCCCCCACCTCAAACTTCCCATTCTAATCCAACATCCACACCTTCCTATCATGATCCACCATCCCGATATCCCTACCTTAATCCAACCTTCACATATTGCTATCCTAATCCTCCATCCATGTCCTCCTACGAGAATCTGCCACCCACATCTCCCCATACTAATCCATCATCCACATCTCCCCAACCTAATCTAGCATGTGCATCCTCTTATCTTAATTCATCATTTGCATCCTCTTGCATCACTCCCCCCTTTACCGCATTATATCTTAATTCTCCATCTAATCCTAATCCACCAATCCCTACTCCTAGTCCTCTGCCTACTAGTCCTCCATATGATCCCATCCACTCATCTAATCCTCCAATCCTGAACCCTAATCCTCCATCTCCTCCTAGTCCTCCATCCAATCCCATCCACTCATCTAATCATAATCCTCCATCTCCTCCTAGTTCTACATCTAATCCTAATCCACCCATCCACTCATCTAATCCTCCAATCCCTAACCCTAATCCTCCATATCCTCCTAGTCCTCCATCCAATCCCATCCCCACATCTAATCCTAATCCTAATCCACCAATCCCTAATCTTAGTCCTCCATCCATCTCTAACCCTCCATCCATTCCCACCACCCCACCTAATCCTACATCCCTTTCAAATGTCACCCAAGGACTCATGATAGAAGAGACAACATGCCCTCCCACTCTATCAAGTACAGTCACTAGTGATGAGGCCCTCCTTCGTCCTACACCTATCACTACCATTACCATTCCTAACATTGTCCAAATAGTTGAGTCTGTCACACCCATTCAGTCCATTGAATCCCCATCTTCTATTACTAGATCCACCCATTCCATTGGAGACATCCAATCCCTTCCTCCTAGTCGTAATATTACCGAATTTCCATCCCATGACCTTCATGAAAATCCATCCTCCTATCTCCCCCACTTGATGAGTCCCTCCAACAATAATTCATCATTGTGCCTCCCACACATGATGAGCCCTGCCAAGGGCTTGATCCAAAGCATACAAGCATATCTCCTCCTTCAAATCCAGATCTTATCATCCCATCCACTCCATCCCAAGATCATAGTCCCCCATCCATCCCATCTCATAGTTCCTTTCCTCACTCGAATCCTGATCCTACCATCCTATCTACTCCATCTCAAGATCACACTAGCTCATCAACTCAATCCCATGATCCCCTTTGCACTCAAGATCCAATCACTCCATCTCATAAGCCCTTATCACCTACTTCCCCAATTCTAGATCTTGTCATACCACCTAATCCCTCTCTCGATCCCTTCCCACTCATTCCTCATGATTAGGATGATGTTATCCCCTCATTTCCATCACATGATCCTCCATCACCACCTAGCCCTGTCACCCTAACACTACTTTTATATCACCTCGGTAAAATTACACTCATCCATGGTGGTCTCCTTACAGAAGAAAAAAAAAGTATATGCACCACCCATCCTCCTTCACCTAATAATGCACTCGCATCATGCTTCCAAAAGAATAAGCATCCTACCATAGATCACATGCTTAAGAACATGAACTATCAAGGAAAAGGTTTAGGCCTTCATGAGCAAGGTATTTTAGAGCCCATCCAGGTCAAAGAACATCCAGGTACACAAGGTCTTGGATATATCTCCCAAGAATCACAATCCAATAATGTTGGTACAACCTCCATACATCCTAAGCAAGCCTCTTCCAAAGGAATGAAAAGCACTCCCCATCATTCTACCAAACCATTTTCCGCCATCCCCCCTCCTCCATCATATTACCTCAAAACAACTGTCCATCTTCCTCCTTCATCCTCTAAATTCATTTTGGGTCCTTATGTCCCTCCACCAACCTTCATACATCCTCCATATACACAGTCTATTTTGGGTCCTTATATCCCAAAATCACCTCCTCCATCTCATCCTATTCATCCTTTCCTCCATCCATCACCTATCCCTAGTACACAACATAAAAATTCTAACTTCATAACTCCTAATCAGGATCAACAAAGGCACCCCTCCATGCATCTATCTCGCATCCTCCATCCACACATCCTCATCAAAAACCTACTTCTATCACTCCATCCATGTCCTCTCCACATCATCCATCTCCCCATACCCATCCCATTGCTACTAAAAGAAATTTGGATGCCAAAGCAAAAATGTATAAATCCAAACATCCACATGAATCTAAATCTCCTCATGTCCCCTCCAAAAACATGTTGAAGAAAAGAAAAATCAAGTCCAAAATACAAATCAATCCAAATGGCCACGAAGGCCCACTAAAGCAAAAATCAAAACCATGTGGATTCCCAAGGATGTCATGCCTTCCAATGAAAAATCCCTAACAACATCCAAAGTTGCTAATCCCCAAACTAATCATTCACATCCTCCATCTCCTAAATCTATTTTGGGTCCTTATGTCCCAAAATTCACTATCCCAATGCCTCCATTATCGCCACATTCTCCATCCATCAACCCTCCTATCATTTCACATCCACCGCATGTGCCAATGTTGGTCCTGAACACCTTCCCCCATCACACATCCACTCCATCATTTCATCCATACACTTTCCAACATCCATTCCATTATCCCACATCTCTACCCCATCAAATCCCTTTGATCCATCCCCTTGCATAATCTATTCATTCTGATAAGTTTGTACCAACATCCAATGGTCGCTTTACACATGGGCTCTTATTACCTCATATGGAACTTGATGCTTGAGTCCTTCATCCATCCGCTTTATCATATGTCTTCTGCATCCATATCCTCATCCATCTTCATCCGTATTTCTGTCCAAAAAGTCCCCAAAAAAAAACAAAAAATATAAGGTGTTTAATTCATTTGATGAAAAGGAGAGTAAAGGGGGTCTTTAAGGTGTATCAGTCTTGTGTCCTATGTTGTGTTGTCAAGTATGTCCTTATCTATTTGGTTCTTCACAAATGGAATCCATTCATGTCATAAGATCTAATCAATTTCGCGTATCCTGAGTCATGTCGATCTTTTAGTTTAGTATCCATCTTTGGTCTCAACAGGATGTATCCTTCCTAAAAGACCGCATCAATCCCATCCATCATCTTGATCCTATGGCAAAGGATGTTTGAAATTTGATTGTGATCTTTTGATACTTTTGGCTTTTATTTATCATTTGAGCTCCCTATCACCACTTGTCAAGGCCGCCATGATCTATCATATTATGGTGTGTTTTGACTAGTTAACGTAGGGGCATATCTTGATCTTTGTATGTTGTTGTCTTAATGGTTGTCCCACGTAGTACCACCAAGACCCCTATTGTCTTGTGTTACATTGGGACATCCTCTTGTGCTTGTGGTTATCCCAATACCTAGCCCGACCAAAGTCATCGCAACTTTGAGGTGTTGGGATAGCCTTTTTGTTTGTTGTGTTTGTGTATGCATTCGACACTAATCCGCCTTGGTTCTACATACCATGTACCTGATGTCTTATGCTATAGCAAAAATCAGTGCTCCGAAAATCAAAAATTGCATCTTCCATTGCATTGTATCTTTACCTCCATTATCATTCATTTTAACCCTCTCACATCTCCATCAAATCTTCATCCATTCAATCTAATCATCACATCCTTGGTCTTTTTCCCAGCCTTGCTACAAGCCTTGACCCAATCATCATCATCATCATCGGGATGTATCTTTCCCTATCCTTTTGTGTTGTTTTGGGATGTATCATTCCCTCATCAACAAAACTATCATCATCATCAACGGGATGTATCCTTCCCTATCCTTGTGTTATGGGATGTATCTTTCCCTCATAAACAACCTTCTCATCGGGATGTATCCTTCCCTATCCTTGTGTTGTTCTGGAATATATCATTCCCTCATCAACAACACCCCATCGACCATTATTCCATCCTGGCTTGTAGCTTGATTGGGGCAACATCATATTTATCTTGGAATCTATTTGTGCTTACCTTTATCTCTTCATATCATCCATCACTTTGCAACATCTTCCCCATCTACCCTTGCATCATCTCATCCATTTCGAGAGCACACCTGTTTTCACTTGAACCCGCATGTCCTCTCGAGGGGGCATCCTCAATCCCTAATCTTCATCTTCACCCCCATCATCTTTCTTCCCAGTCACTCCTTTGATGACTAGGGCATCTTTCCCAATCTAATCATCTTCTTTCGGGTTCTATGTTTTAACATTCTTTGAAATGATGCTACTTCGTAACACCATCTCAAAAAGGGGCAAAATGTAGACATCCAAATTTGGACACTTGCATTTGTCCAAATTTATCCCTTTTCGTCTAAACATCCTCTTATTCGCGTTAATTAGATAATATTGCTATTATCTAATTAATACCCTTAATCCCTCTTTAATCCCTAAGGTATTTAGTTAATGATTAAATACCTTACCCCTTTTACTCTCCTTTTCATCAAATGAATTAAATAAATATGACATGTCACATCCTTTTCTTTAATCCTAATCCATCTTCTAATCCCATCATTAGGGATGTGCACATGACTAATCCCTGATTAGGATGTGTCACATCCTCCAACTTTTGCAAGTTGCCTCTTAATCTTCATTAGCCACTAATTGTCTTCTAATCAGTGATTAGTCAGTCTAATCAATCCCCCTTTGGTCAACTCTCTCATTCCCCAAGGAATTTTTAATTCTTTTTTGTCTTCCCCATGTGAATTTAAAATTCACTTTTATTCCTCCAAGGAATCTCCCTCTTCCCCATGAATTTAAAATTCACTTTTGATTCCTCCAAGGAATCTCCTCTTCCCCATGTGATCATTGAAAGGTCACATCAAGTCACATGAAGGCCAAGAACCTTCCATTATAAGGGCCTTGTTTTATCCACAAGGCACTTTTCAGCCTCCTCCATAAGAACCTTGTCTTATCCACAAAGTACTTATCATGTGAATTTAAAATTCATATTTATTCTCCCAATCACCTTCTCCCTTCTCCATGGGGATTTTTTGAAGAATACTATAATTTCGCATGTCACTTTCACCTTCATTTGGGGACAAGAGGTTCTTTTTTAAGGAAATCCTCTCATCCCCCAAGGTACTTGTAAAGTACTTGTCCTTCCTCCACATCATTTGTACTTTTTCTATCTCACCTTACCCCTTGGACAACTCACCCTCCACATGTCAAGATGTGAGGGCTTGTGAGTCCTCAACTCACCTCAACCCTTCATCTTGGCCATGGTGGCTCAATCTTGACCATTGAATTCTCTAGGGAATTCAATTTCCTCTATAAATACCCCTCTTTTACATGCTTTAAGGGACCTCATGCATTTTGTAACAAACTTATGATCTTATGCCATTCAAACCTCCATTAAGCACATTTTGCATTCAAGAGCTTGCACCCATTTTGTTTACTTATCACCTATCCACTCTCATCTTGCATTTGAATCATCTTCCTCCCATTTTCCATCACATTGCCATCAAGGAGCGCATATTTCCATCTACATCAAGGGCCAACCAAGGAGATCAGCACAAAGGTATAATCACTCTCATTTTTATCTTCTTTTGTGCTTTACTTAGGCTAATCATTGAAGTGGTCTTGTGTTATTTTACATTGCATTCTTAGTTAGTTTTGCATATTTAGGAGTAAGAAACACCTACACACACTATATTACTACTAGTGTTAAGGTTGCTTTAGGGCTTGAAGGTCAACCTTCCTATGTGAACATTGTTGTTTTTGGGTTCCTCCTCATTCTTAGTGAGCTAAATTGTGTCCCCTTCCCTATGCACAATCCTCCCAGATGGTGGTTTATGGGTAAGATGTTCTTTAAAATTAAGACTTTTGTCTGCATAGGGATTTGGTATGTGTTATGTCTTGCATAACCACCCCATCTTTTGACTGGGTCAAAAGGGGTCCCCCTTTGTGTTTTTTGTACTTAGTTGTTTTTGAAACAAAGTTTGGAGTCTACTTTTACCAATACTTTGTTTTCCTTTGGTTTTTCCTGTTGGAATCGAAATTGGAACTGAATCGGGTTCTAAAAGTTTTTTTGAGGCTTGTTTTTGGTTTTATCCCGACGGTCTTTTTTTTGCCTTTGTTTTTGGTCTTCGGCGGAAGCAGAGCCGGAGTGGGAATTGGGATGGTTGTTATCAAAATTTTCAAAATCAAATTCAATTCTGATCTCGCCTCCGCTACTTTTTAATGTTTGTTTTGTCTCGGTTTTTGTGTTTTGTTTTATTAGGTTGGTCTTTTACTTAACTTTTTGTATGTGTTTTAATTTTTGTTTGTTGTCGGACGCGAAGTCGGAATGGGAATAAGGTCTGGAAATTTTATGAGTTTAAGATCCTGTTTCCATTTTAGTTCCGCCCCCGCCAATTTTTGTCGTTGAATTTTTGACTGAAGTTGCACTACAGACCAGTGTTCGTTCTCTTATAGTTCCGACTCCGCCTTTACTGCGTTTTAATGCATTAATGGTGGTTGCCGGTGTAGGTAGAAATTCACATATTTTTCTTTATTAAGGGTTAAAGCCGATCATTATTGTTATTATCACAAGTCTGAGAGCGCGAAGAGCAATAGCAGAGTTCGTTTGAGCAAATTGATCGAGATAGAGAAGGGATATTGTGTGCAAATTGATTCAGAAAGTTGGCTTGGCTTTGTTTGCGTTTGAGGTAGGTCTTTTATCTTTGTTGTGTTCATTGTGTTTTGCTTTGTATTTGCTCGTGTGTTCAATCATTGTGTTTTAAAGCAATTTTATGATCATCGATGTGATTGAATGAGCAGGTTCTTGTTTTGGCTTGTTTGTTTTGCTTTAAATCTTTGTTGTCTTGTTTTATCGTGTCGTTTCTTTCTATTTTAGGGCATTGTCGCTTTCACGTCTTAATCGTGATTGCGTTGTGTCATTTTCGATTTGCAGTAGATTAGATTAGATTAAAGGTTTTTAATGGCGTGAGTTAGATTAAGAATTTACAGTGAGGTAGATTAGAGATTTTACAGTGAGTTAGGGTAGATTAGATTTATTGTTTAAATTAGGGTTTCGTCGTTTGGTAGAATGGAAGGGTTTTAAATCCGTGCCCTAGTTTTATTAAGTTTGTTAGATTAAGGTTTCGTTGGTTTCTGCAATTACTTTAAATAAGATTTAAATAAATGGCCCTAAAATACAATTGTTCCCCACGGTCATATGAGGGTAGAGTTTTATAAGCTTCTTTGCCATTTTTTTTAGCGACCTAGATTTAATCATGAAGTTATGTTGAAAATGAATAAATTTGATGATGTCATGATTAGCATAGGCGGAGGCTGGATTGGAATGGATTATGGACATAAGAGTTTTGTTTTACAAAGGTTATCAATTCCATTTTTATCCCATTTCCGATTCCGAGTTCTAAAAGGTTTCCTTGAAATAGGATAAATTGGCGGAGGCGGGATCGGAACTATTCTTGAACTTAAGAATTTTGTTTGCGAAGGTTATTAGTTTCTTTTTCATCCCGTGTTCGGCTCCGCATATAGTGGGAAAGTCTTTTGTCAAAGTAATGATAGCCAAATCGAAGGCGGAGGCGGAATGGAAATAGAATATGAAAAGTAAAATTCAAACAAAACCAAATCCGATTTTTGTTCTAATCTCGGTTCCGATAACCTCCCCGACTCCGACTCCGAGCCCGTTTGTTATTAGGTGAAGTTCCTATATCAGTTTTTGCTCCGAGTCTGCCAGTTTTGTAAAAAAGATTCTTTTGTGCTTCTGTCTAGTTCCGACTCCGATGTATGTGTAATAGGTATGTTTTAAAAGCATGTTTTATGATGATTTATCTAAAGGTCTAATTAGAGGTTTGCTTGCAGGAGATTTGAGAGATGTCAGGAACGTCAGGAGAGGCTGCTTGAAGGAATCAACCGGCTAGAACATCAAAGACAGCATCGAAAATCAAGAAGGTGAAACCAGAACAGCTACCTTATACATTGAGGTATGATCATAGGAATCCGGTGGTGAAGGTGAGCAAGGTGGAATCAGACTGGTCAGATATCACAAATACTAATCTGGGCCAGTATAACTTTGAAGAATTGCATGTAGAGACCTTTGCAGAAAGAGTAAACTTGATAGGGAGAACACAAAGGATTGTTGACTCTGGTCTTGCACATATCACTGTGTTTCCTTTATCAGTTCAGTGTCCGGAGTTGATATTGACAGTGGCTAGTACTTATAATCCAGCTACAAGATTATGCATGGATTCACAGAATAATGTGATTATAGATCTTACTTCGCAGATGTTTCAAAGCATATTTAATGTTCTTGATCCCAAGAATTTGGTGCAGCTAACTGAGGCAGAAGCATTGGAGAAATACAGTAAGCATAAAGACTCCAATAAGTTTCATTTAAACAAAAGATGGTTAAGCACCGAGAAGAAGTCTTTAAGCAAGCTGGCAGACCAGCCAAAGAGGGCAGATTTCAAGAAGGAGATATCTGATTTGACATTGATGTTGTCCAGAGTGTTTGGAAAGAGGGATGCCTTCCATTTCAAGGAATGGATGTTTCATTTTATTCAAGTAATCTTTCAGGGTGATTACCAGTTTGATTGGTCAATGATTGTTTCTGATGCTATACATGATCAGCTTACAAGGGTTAGACAAACCAAGTCTTTCTTCATGACTTCATATGTAGTCTATGTTGTAGCAAGATTGGGGATTTTCCCAGGATTAAACAAAGTAGGTATAATGGGAGTCTTGGATGGACAAAGGAAGGTATGGGAACACTACGATCAATTATCTCTTCAGGTTGCTGAGACTCACTTCAGGAGAGTCAATGATGCCTTTTTATATGTGGTCATCAACCAGTTGAGTGGAGATGCAGGATACAGATTAAGTCAAGAAGCTATGGCATTCATTGCTGAATGGGGAAGTTGGTACATCCAATACCCCAAATTTACATACTTCAGATTGTTTGGTTTTGAGGGTCATCCCCATTTACTTCCCAGATGCTGCAGTAATAGAATAGTGCTTATGGAATTTGTGTATCAAGCCATTGGAATTAATGCTAGATTTGGGATGAAGCACAAGACAGGATGCCATAAATTTCCCATGAAGTTGGGGGAATATGGTTGTCAACACTTGAAGGGAGCAAAGGTGGTTTGTAATGAGTTGATACAATTGAAATTGGGATTGTATACAGCTCGTAAGTATTTTGATCCAAAGAAGAAGATGTATGCTTTATTACCTTCGGTCTTTACTAGACATTTTAATTTGTTAGAGGATTTTTGGTGTGATCGGCAAGATGAGTATGACTTGAGGAAGAAGAATTATGAGAGATTATTAGTCTCACTCATGTCAGAACTTGGTATTAAAGAAAATATTCCTGACACTTTGGTGGATGATGGAATTGTGTTAGATCCCTCATATGAAGCTTTGAATATTGGCACTAAAAGCTTAGATCCAATAGACTGGAATGAGGAAGAAACAATTGATATTAAGAAAATTGAAAGAACAGTCTTGGATAGAAGTGTGCAATGGTTGATGATGAGAACTCAAGCTCCTCAGGGACCAATCCTCAAGAAAGGTAAAGGGTACAAGAGGATTAAAAGGAAGACACCTCCCAAAGAGCCATTGGAATTCTTTCCTCCTGATGTTGAAGAAATAGAACTTGAGGTGGTCGATGAAGAAGAAGAGACACCAGAGGGAGATGTTCCAATTGAATTTGTTGTTTCTACGCCCGCATTGGGTGAGTCATCTACACAAGCCCCACTCACAAGAAAGAAAAGTAAAGAAGTTCAAGGAGTACTTTATGCCATGGCTGAAGCTGCTAAAGGAAAAGAAGTGGAGGAAGAATTGGTAGAAATTGAGACAGACTCTGATGAAACTCTATCAAAGAAGGACTTGTAAGAAAACGTGCCTCTAGATCATACTATTGAGCAGATTCTTACACAAGAAAAATAATGGAAACAATTTGAAGATGCTACAAGAGAGTCTGATGCAAGGGTTGTTGCGGAGAAGCAAAAGGAAATGGATGTAAAGTTACAAGCTGATGCTCTACTTCAACAGCAGGAATTAAAGGTAAAAGAAGTTGAAACAAGGATATCAGCTGATGAAATGGAGGAGCAAATGAGGCTACGAGAGCATGAGATCAAGGTCAAGGCAGAAAATGGCAAGCTAGAATTAATACAGAAGATCCATGATCTCGAGGAGGAGAAAGCAAGAAGCCGAAGGGAAAAGGAAGCCCTGGTTGCTAGACTGAAGCTTGCAGAGAAGGCTCAATAGAAAGAACAAGAAGCTGAGGCTCTAAGAAAGGAGAGAGATGCTGAAGAGCTAATAAAGAAACAGCAAGCTGAAGAAGAAAGGGAAAAGGCAGAGAAACTCATAGCCTTGAAAATGGAAAGGATAGAAAAGGAAGAATTAGAAAAGATAAGGAAAGAAAAAGAGGCTGAAGAGCTAATTAGGAAGCAAAAAGAAGAAGATGCCGAAGCTGCAAAACTTAAAGCTTTGGAGGCAGAACGGTTGGAAAGAGAGGCCTTAGAGAAAGAGAAGTTAGAGAAGGATCAGATGGAAGAGGAGAGATTGAGAAAGAAAAAAAAAAGACAAGAAAATGCAAGAACAAAGAGATAGAGAAGAAGCTGAGAAGTTGGTACAGATGCATGTGCTGCAGGAGCCACAAGAAAAAGCAAAGGTTGATTCTCAACCTGAGGTAAATGTTCAGCCATCCTCTACAGTTGTTGCTTCCTCTTCCATGATGATGACTGCTCCTAGTGCTCCTATATGGTTGAAATTAGATTTGCAGAAGAGAGCTAGAACACCTCCTCAACCTCTTAATTGGGAGGACATGATGAAGGAGATTGAACAGGAAAGGCTTAAGAAGAAGGCTAAAGTTTTGCATTCTACTAGACTCACAAATAAAGGGGAGATAGTTGCTAAATGTGTCGTGCCTATGACTGAAAAGGAGGTAGGGGATATGCAGCTCATAGACTATCAATTGAGTATAGTTAATTTGGGAAGACCCACTAGAAATCAACAAATGAATCTGATTGATGTGGTGGCTTCAACGACTAAATCAAGAATGATCAAAGACAAACAAAAGAAAGATGAGCTTAAGGCTCAATTGGATCAATTACATTCATTCTTGAAGAGTGTTTCCTCTCCAAGGTCACAACAGGTTGCAGCAATTGAGACTCCTGTTTTGCTAAGCAAAAAGGAGGTTGATGATTTGGTGCAGGTTAGAGGTAAGGCGGAGATGGTTGACAAATGGATAGACAAAGTGAACCGGGAGGTAGGTGAGGTTTTGGAAAAAGGGTTTGAAACTTACAAAGAAGCAGAAGGAGTAATAAAAGAGATGCATCAATACATTGAGGCATCCGAAAAACTAGAAGAAGAGTATAAGGAGTATATTGAAAAGTTAGAGAAGATAAATACATTGCCTCTAACTACTCTTCTAGAAGAATCTATACTCGAAGATGATAACAAAGATTTTGTAGAAAAGACTTTTCGCATACTTAAGTTTAGGACTGGCTTTTTGAGCAAGCATAAGGATGAGATTCAGGAAGCAGTTAATAATTTAATTGAGCAGTTGGAAGAATTGGAAGCGGTTATGGCCATAATTGTAGATGTGAATGTAATGACTAAAGATGGCATGCCATTGAGTCAGGTTAGAGAGAAATGGAACGAAAGATTCCAAGGACTCATGCAGGAGAAAGATGATGGAGGAGACTTAGTGATAGATCGGCTTGTAGAAGTCAAAGAAGAAATAAAAGCTGCAGGGAGAGAGTTGATCAAGGTAAAAAGTATGAAAGAGTTTGCTGCAGTTGAGTTGGATTGCATCAAATTTGAAGATGATTGGATTGATGGGCCAGATATGGATATGCTACGACAAGTCTTCACTAGTTATGATGAGTTCATAGCGAATCCAGCTTCACATGCATAAAATCTTGCATGCATGATGTTCTTCTTCCTTGCATGTCGCATGATGATCTTCTTCCTTGCATGTTGCATGCATGCAGCACTGACAGTCTTAAGGGTGCATGACTTCTTTTCTTCTATTTCTATCTTCTATTGTTAGATCAAACTGAATGTATAATGTAAGAACTCAAGATCAAAGTTGATCTGAGTTTCCAAGAAAGTTGATTGTTCCTAAAAAGGTGGAAAGCCTAAGATAGAAGTGAAGTTCGAACTTCTTTTGTATATCTATAAATACCAGATGGGTATCACATTGTAAGGGTCGGCTAATTGAGAATTGGATTGGCTTACCTAGTGCTAGGAGATAGAATTTTAGAGAGTTTTGCAGAGATACATTGTACTAGATCTTTTGACAGTTAATAGAATTGCAGGTTTACGAAATATGGAGTTTACATTGAATTGTGTTGTTTGATAAGGTTAATGAGTTATAATCCACCTGAATGCCAGTGATTGTGCTGAAGCATGATAGTTTCTTATGTGATGAAAGTCATTAGAAGAAACCAGGTTTAAAGATTATCTTGTTAAATTGTCATTGAATTAAAGTTATTGAAGTCTGTTGATCTATAGTTTTGATGATGAATGAATGTGTGTTGTTTTGAAATCTTGGAAATACTTGTGATATGCGAATAGTGGAATTGAATTAAGCACCTAAGATGTATATGATGGTACAGTTATACTGTGGGTTGTGTCATGCTATGGTTTTTGTGATCGGTTGAGAAAACATTCATTGTTAGAAGTATATGTCTGGATATTAGATAAATTTAATTCATACTTGTTGATTTACCCCTTTGATCTATCTTTTTCTTTTATTTAAAACCCATTGATTTACAGGAACTATTTTGATAAGGAGAGTCATAGCTTGAATCCTTTGTTACCAGCACAGGCCCCTTGAATATTACAGTTGCATGAACCAATTGAGTGACATCAGACAGTTGAGAACCAACTACCAGGACCTTGGGAGTTAGGCCACTACATGTAGTCTTTCTTTTTCGGGAGAAATAGAGTAGAAATATTCTGTTTTAATGTTGTTTGTGTCATTTTAACCATCAACAATATGCAAATTCAATAAATTTTGGCCTTCCCTTCTTCATCTTCACAAATGGGTCTTGGATATTTGGAGGTCTATCATTGAGGGAAAAATCAAATTATTCCCTTGTGTCAAGGGTTTCTTCATTGCATTTTTTACTCTCCAAAAGACAAGGATTTGGTGCCTGATGGTGGGTTGTGGTTGTGGGGAGAGCACTCTATATCGATCAAGCCTTGGACTACTTCCTTCAATCCCTTTTCCAAACCCCTCAACATTAGACTATGTGTAGGCTCACCTTCCAAATCTTCCTCTCTAATTTTGGGAAGATTCTTGTTATGAGGCCATTAACAACTCTATTGAACGCTTCCTAAAGGTTGACTTTTCCACTTCTTTCATATGTCACTCTACCTTTTCCCATATTTTGGTGGACATTGATATCTCGAAGCCTCTTCATAGGGATGTGGTTTTTTGATGGTGGGAAATAGGCCTTGGACTTAACCACTTGATTGCAAGGGTCTCCCCTTTCTATAAAAGATGTTTTACCATCAATCAATTAGCTACTAATTGTCCACTCTCCACATGCAAGGGCACGACAATGTGGCGGAAGAATGCTCATGAAGATCACTTGACTATTCATGCCTCTCTAGTTGCAAACTCTTAGGACAAGTCTTCACATGGTGTTGGTTCTTAAGCACCTAGCGTGATTAAGGCAAGTCCTATCCCTACTACTCTATTGGCTCCCATTGGTGAGTCCCATCCACCTCCAATTCTAGTCACTATATCTACTATGCCTTCATCTTTAGCTTAGCTTCAACCTATTCGTGTGGTGGCAATTTGATGTTTGGATTCTTCACCTAATCATTCCAATGTTCCTTTTGAGCACATAGATGGGCCATTTATGGAGGAATCTCCACCTAGTTTTCCTTCTTCTAAAGACTTGGATGATAATATTTCTTGGATTGTTATACAAAAAAAAGTTATTCCTAAATCTCTCTCTCAATCTCATACGATGTAAGAATGAACAAGGTTGGATCTGGCATTGTCTAAGTTGGAACCTAAATCCCATGTTTATTTTTTATTGATGTGTAGCAACTTGGCTTGTGTCACTTTGTTTCATTTTGATGGCTTGTTTGGTTTATCCCATATCTCGTGGTACTTGTTATGCCTACCAATTGATTGATTTATTGTACAAGAGCTCACGCCTTTCAATCCTACTTTTATTTATTTCAAAAATAATCACAATCATTTAATATCTAATTAATTTTGTTTAATCCATGTATAATTCATCAAAGGGTATGGAGAAGTTAATAATAAGGCTTGATGTTTTCCAAAAAGATTCAAACTCAAGTTTGGAAATATACAATAAAAAACAAGATTCTCCATATGTATTTGTGAAGGGCTTAAAGACTACCACCTAGATTGTTCATAGAAACTGGTTATAAAATTGAATAAAGTGAAATAAGTAAAACAAGAAAAAAAAATTGTTTCAAGATGCAAAGAACCAAATAACAAATAGGTATAATTCATCAAAGGGTATGGAGAAGTTAATAATAAGGCTTGATGTTTTCCAAAAAGATTCAAACTCAAGTTTGGAAATATACAATAAAAAACAAGATTCTCCATATGTATTTGTGAAGGGCTTAAAGACTACCACCTAGATTGTTCATAGAAACTGGTTATAAAATTGAATAAAGTGAAATAAGTAAAACAAGAAAAAAAAATTGTTTACATAAAATAAGACAATTATTAGATTGAATAAAAGAAAAATTAAAAATATTTTATTAAAAACATTTATAAGAATTCTTATAGGACAACTCCCTTGTCAAAATGACCTTATTTCTTATATAAAAATAATGAATTATATTAATGATGGATATGATGAATTTGATATCCATTAAACCAAATTAGTTTAAATCTTCTTATTATTGCCCATTTAACCTTCTCCCTGAACTTCTTTAACTTATTGAAGTTTTTCCCTCGATTTAGCTTCAACTTTGTTAATTTTCCTATGTTTATAATAATATTTATATTTAAATCTTTGGAAAAGAAAACGGTTTTTAAGATTGGTTTGAAAGGCCTTTACATAATTTATATGCCTGGCTTGTTCAGAGTATCACTCAATAAACTAAAATAACAAGTAAATGCTTGGATTGCTTACCCTCAACTTCCATACGCATCTTGCTCAAAGTGCCACTCATCCTGAACTAAAATAACTAGATAAATAAAACAAAAATTAATTTGCAAAGGAAAGATAGGCAAAGAAATTGTGCATTCTTTAAATGAACACTCGTTTCGGATGATTTCCCATATTTACGAATGGTACCAGCATGTAGCTTCAAACAAAACTAGCATCCAGAGTTCATGCACAATGAACAAACATCCCGTTTTGAGAGTTATTGCAAATATTCTCAACCTAACAATGGGTAACATCAAGGTTATTCCTAAATTGACTTGTATTATTTAACTGAGAGACCATGAGTATCTACCTATGCTCGTACCAATGAACACAATCAAAGTCCTAAAAAAAATACTCTAATGTCTATGACAACTGGGATTGTATCCCATTTCCATCTCAAAAAGAACTTAGGAGTTACTTTTCCATGTTTTCTTTATGCAAACTATTCTAAAGGCTTAAATGTCTTTACAATCACTTTTTGTTACCTTTGTAACAAGATTGTTGGTTTGGGGACTGTACTAGAACTAGAAATCATATTTTTTGTATTACCACGCATATGATCTGTCAGGTTAGAAAAGTTTCGAAAGCAAGAATAGAACCTTTTCCATGAACGACAAATTGGAACTAATTTACAGAATTTGCTAGATCAATAGGCCAATCTGCATTTTGTACAAATTACGATCATGAAGAGAAAGCTTGACATGCACACCAAAAATCCCATATGCAGTGTAGGTAGGAACAACACCAATCATTTAGGCCAAAAACAGATAAAACATCAAGCAAAGTGTCAAGGAAACAATGCCCAAAGAATTTTGATTGTTTACTCCCTAAGAAGCACATCTACTATTTATTGAGCAAAGCAACCATAACAGAAGCACCATCTCTAATCATCGCAGGGTATTTGTATAGACACAACTGAGTTCGAGCGCTTGGCAGTTTCAAAAAAAAGAAGACTAAAGAACAATGGCTACACTGAAATTTTTAACATTTTAAAATACGGCTATTTGATGCTTTTATCAGCTAACCATTTTTGAACGGTTATGCAACTATAATTCATTCCGCTTTCCACATCCCGTATTTGAACCCCCAAAACATAAATATTTTCTGTTGCTTGTATTTTAACCACATGTTTGAAGCCAAAGTTTCTTTCCCCTTAAAGAGTTTAACTACCAAAGTTCTTGTGATAATGCAATTATGTTAAACAATTATTCTAGATTTCAAGTTAGTTACTTGCATGTGTTAAAAATTGTGATAAATTTTGATATTCTGACACTGGCCTCAAATCACTCGTTGCAATACAGATAATTACAATTGCATTTCCTAAGTCCAGCTGATCAAGGCGATTCAAATATCTAGTAATCTTCTCGCTTTAGGACATCACTCTGGTTAATGATTTAGGTACTCTTGCCTCAGTGTATTGGCAGGTCAAGCTGATGTTTGATCTATGGTGTATTTGAATGCAGTCTTACACTATACGGTTCTGATAAATAAATAGGTACTGTAAATTCCAATGGGTTTCTTGGTCAGCTATTTCTAAAATTCAATGATCCTCCAAATAGTTTGGACAGGCACCATGTAAAAAACACGATTGCATAATTTCAGTTCGATAGATTTTGCATTCTTGCTGAAGTGTTTTTTAAGTGAAATAGACATCTTAAAATAATTTTTAAACTGTTTATATTCTCCAACTTGGGATCTGCCAAAGTCTTAGATTCTTCTACGCAGTCTTATCACAGGTGTGGTTGGCATTCCATCCTGTGCCTACAAGGAATTTTCCGAAAGTTCTGCCAAGATAAAATTCATCTATTTTATTTAGTAAATTTCTCTACGAAGTATAATGGGTACACCATTCGGAAAATACATAGGTTTTTAGATACATATTCCGATAACTCACACTTGGGCCTTTTCTGAATAAAATGGGTGATCAACTTTGCTCGACTTCCCAGAAGACTGAAGAGGATTGCTTAACATACATATTAGGCCATGCTTATATGAATTTGAAATGATTTACTTGGGCTTCCCGGGATGATTATGAGTAGACAGATTTTGGTGTTCAAACCAAAGGGGAGCACAGGGTTTTATTCCATTAAGGATGATTTAAGGTCACAAGCCCTGTAGAAATCCATCTCATATTTCTTATAAACTTTTTATTGACCATACACCAATATGCCTTCGGTTACTTTGTGATTCAGGGCCTACAATAACAACTCTTCATTGACAGCAATTTATGGCACTTGCTAGATATCTCTGAATGAGAGAAATCCACATCATAATAACATAAGAATGTGTTTTTAACATAACATTAATAATTTTGGTGTAAATTGTCTCCACAATGACTACAATCCGTGGAAACTCAATGTCTGACTAAAATTATGTATTTTGCTACTTTACATCCCCAAATAATGGAGATGTTATAGTTAATATGGGCCCATATAATAGGAAGATTTCAGTCAAAATTGGGCCATAAAGGAGACTCGGAGCTTGTGTTGATCCAATCCATAAAAGGTCCAATACTCAACTGTTGTGATGCGACATGAAATCCTATAAAATTTTCACTAAGAGTGCCATGAGACATAGCCTACCCCAGATGAAAGAAGTCTTGTCACCATTGAATCTGTTAATGTTGATGAAAGCATTTCCACTGGTAGATCCACTCAAGAAATGTTCACATAATTGAAATTCTGAGAGCAGGCGACAGGCCGGATGGCAGTGCATAAAATCCCCAACACAACGTTCAGTGACAGGTGGGAAAAAGAGGAGCTTCTGCTTAAAAGAAAGAAAACATCTGCAAAATTCGAGTAGGTGACAAGGAAGCAGATTAAGCCTGTTGTAGATCCATGTTTCTTTTATCCAAGAAAAAGGTGAGCAAGCTTGGCATCATTCTCAATATCTTAGCAATCTTACATATATCTGAAGCATACTATAACTACTAAAAAACTCGCTCTAAAAATGTGAGCAGGATGATTTTTCTAGTCACGTATCAGACGCACAGCTGATGCAAATTGGGGTTGCAAGAAGTCCAAGAAGCCCATTACTAGATACAGAAGTAGAATTACCACAAGATGTAGTTGCAATGCAGTCCAAGTAGCCCATTAATATATGCAGAAGTAGAGTAACAACAGCATGAAGTTGCAATGAAGTCCAAGAAGCCCATTATTAGATGCAGTAGAAGAATAACCAGACCATGAAGTTGCAATGAAGTCCAAGAAGCCCATTAGTAGAATAACCAGAGCAGCAATGAAGATAATGAAGTTCCACATTTCTCCAGCATTTAATCGAATCAGAACACAGATAAAACCTGGGCCTTTGACATTTAACGTCATAAAAAGCCAAAATAAAAAAATGCTTTACGGTCTCAGTTGAGAAGTCCAGATAAAAATATTTTGGCATTCAAGTTTACAACTGAACAGATCAAAGAACCGAGGAAGAAAATTCATGCAGAATCAAGCAGCCTCAGCTTCAGATTAACAGTATGATCAAGAAGCTAAAATAAACTGGATGCACGATGGACAAAGAAGAATATTTCCTTGTGAGTAGCCATCACTTAGTAGAATATCCTGACCTAACATGGCTCCCAAAGCCAACAATTGTAAAATATAAAGTCATTCCTGGTAGTGATTTCTCTAAACCTCCAAACATGATACGATACCCTGACAATTTGTAGAAGACAAATCTGTTCACCTGCAAAGGACATCCAGGTTGTCATGGGCTGCGACTTCTGTACCGGAGACGATCTCTATAATGTGGGCTCCTGCAAAATCAAGAATCTTCTAAGTTAAAATCATCTTGATTACTTCAACTATCTGACCAAGTAGAAGGTGCATCCCCACATTTATCATTTATTGAAATTTTGATTTTTACTCATCCACAATGAATTCATTCTGGCAAGTAATCCACCAACCCATTTGCAGCCCGAGGTCCTGCATAGTCACGATGAGGTTGAGGAGAACGGACTGGCCCTCGATATGGAGAATAACGGCGTGGTGAGTAGCTCCTGCGCACTGGACTGCAGGCACTGTCAAATAACAGTTTAGTCGAGAACTTTAATCTATTAGAAAACTAATTTCTCTGGTACGAGAACACTACTTATTTCAAATGACTATCTATATAATCAAATCCAAATTCAGTTCACATTAAAAAGTATTAGTCTTTATTTTTTAATTAAGAATTTATTTGTTAATTAAGATTGATCTTTCATAAATTGTACTTAAACAAGATCAGAATTTATCTTAGATACATACACACATCTGAAACAAATATTAACCATGTTGACCATGTTGATGACAGTGAAGAATGGTTTTTTGCAAAGGAGAAGTTTGGGAAGATTCTGCCCTATTACAGAGACAAGTGGTGCCATTGTCAAATACAGACCTTCAAAAGACTATTGACCATGTTGATGATAGTGAAGAATGGTTTTTAGTGAAGAACATGTTTAGGAAGATTCTCCCCTGTTACAGAGACAAGGTAATGAAGTTGTTGATTAAAGTAGATAACATTCTATAAGATTTCAATGACAGATGAATATATAGGGACAGCTACCAAATCAGCAGGAAAATAAAGTGTTACCAGGTATGAATCATACCACATTTGTGTACGGAGTTGAATTGCCTGTGGAATTGAGTAAGATTTCATTTTTATTACACACCCAAAAAATTCCAGGTAGGATGTGGCGGTTTTCATGCTGATTCCAGCAGAAGCAAAACTTTCTCTATATCTTATTTTAGCTTCTTACCTCTCCTAAACCCTAAACAACCATAGAAAATATCTCAGTTCCCATTTAAAACGAAAACCCCCATGCATGTGTGACCGGACAATGTTGGAAATGCAGGCTGATTTGTTATAAATGGTGCCAATTTTCTTCTTTTTGCTCCTAAAGGAGCTCAAATAAACAAACGCCATAAGGTTTAGATTTGTAGATTATTTCATCTTCACATCATTCATATTGTTTTAAACAGTAGGGTTTAAAGTTGCAAAAATTTCCTTGCCAGATGTATTCTTTGAATCATTTGTAGAATATTGTTAGGGTTTAGAGATGTGGAAATATCCTTGTAAGAAATATTGTACAAGATGATGTATTTGCACTTCCAGCTCTTTCAATTGAATCTGCACCTTTCACATTTGGAAATTTGCACAACTTCAAGGAATTCTGTTTTAAACAGCACATGTAAACCATCCCATGCAAAAGCTTTTAGAATTGCATTATTGAAAAAAAAAATTAAAAATCTCTCAGATTTAAGCAAAGCAACGAAAATCTTTTGGGGAAAAATTTGGCAAGCCAAAATTATAAGATTCTTTATAAAAATAGGGGAAAATGCCAAAGAAAAGAAGAGAAGAGGCAGTATAGAGATATAGAGAGCAAACAAAAATGGGAGCAGAAATCTGGGGTTTGCAACCCCCAGCAAGGTCAAGGGGCAGCATTCACTAAAACATTGTATATAGTATAATTGAAATTGACATTCTTGTTTATTTATTGAATTATTTCATGTTTTGAAAAAAAACAGATCAGATTTATATACTTCAAACTTAAGCACAAAAAAATCCATTTTTAATTGGCTGACTTCCAAACTTTTTCCTCACCGATTTGAACCCAAACCCTGACATTGTCTTAGATTACAAAAATACACTTAAGGAGGGATCATAAACATTGTTGTCCGTCCAAGAAGGTGAGCACTCTACCCACTGTTAGATATGTGTCCAGCAGAGGCTGGGTTATGTGGTGCAGAATTTGTTTGTCTATTTTCAGCATGCATCATTTGGATAATGGAGTTAAATCTCAGTAAAAAATCTAGTATTTTCATTCAAAATAATATTTACCATGAAATAAACTCTAACAAAATGTTTAAAACTTTCAATTAAACAGTTGCCACTACAAATGTGATAAAATATGAAGAATTTTCATTCAAGTTGTACTGATTTACCACCAAATGAACTTCAACAAAATGTTTGAAACTTTCAATTGAAGAGTTGCCACCACAAATATGATACAACATGAAAGCTTTCTCCATAATAGTTGGTCTTTTTATCAACAGAAGGTCCATAAATCATACCTCTTTCCATAACTTGGGCTCCGACGATACCGTGGACTACGACTTCTAGGCCGGCCACCATAGTCTGCTCTGCCTGATCGTAGATTACACTCACGTGCAAAGTGGCCAGATTCTCCACATTTATAGCAGCTAAGATCATCTCCTCCTCTACCACGACTCCCACGTGCACCTCCACCAGAACTGCGGGAAAGCTCAACCCTCCAATCATTCTTACCTGCAAAAAGACATTATATTGTAGAACCTTGTAAAAACTTAAGAGCAAACAAAAACATTGCAATAGTCTAAAATTACCTCGTATATTTGGTAAATTTAATTTGTACCAAATAATATGTGCTTCACAATATGCATTAGTGCCCTTGGTCATCACTATAAACAAACTAGTTTCATCTCAGAGTGACTAACATGCCTATCTAAAGACTGAGTAGCTTCACATCAATCTTAGGGAATTCAAGAGATCCCTTCATTTCTAAGGCAGAAAATATTCGAGGAATAGTATGTAACTTTATGATGTTCACTTTGATATTGGAATCGTAATCTTTCGCCAGAAAATCCCCCTGCCATATCTTATCAATAGCTTAAGACTTCATATACCTTAATCAGGCAAGTGTAACCAAAATGTTTCATATCTGCCACGAACTAACAGTTTGTTCCATCAAAGGTTAAATTGACTTCTGCCAATGCTAGGCAATTTTAGAAACGTCTAAAACTAAGTGGCATGGAGTCAAAAGAACACGATGTATATGAGAAAAGCACCCAGAAATTTATCAAAAAGCAATAAGAAATCTTATTCTTAGTTAAATGATTTGACACCAGCTTAGGAGCAGGTGCAGACACATGCAAGAGCACCATTTGCTTATCCTTAGTTACACAGTTTATTGGGATCAATTGATGCTAAACAGTTAGTAACATATTTACTTCGGTTGACTGTTTCAAGATTTGCATGCAAATTCAAACAAAGACAGATAATGGTGCAAATCACAAACTGTAGGAAAATAAGATGATATTTTCGTGGTAACATTACAACTGCAACCTGCTTTCTTTTAATATTATTCATCCATCAAACAGAAGAGGAGCCATTTTTCTCTTCTACAACAACAACCCAATTATCTGATAAAAAAGAAAATATAAATAGTACTCAGGTTCAATGGTAAGGAGATTCTTACTTGCAACTGATGGGCACTAATTGAAAGGAAAGCTCACAACAAACTAATAGATACAAAATGGTAACATAACACCACTTCTGAGAGAAAAAATTTACTACAATTTTTTCCTACAGCCCATGGACCACAACTGATCAAAACAATTCTAGGCACAGAACAATAAATAGGTGTAATAAGCATCAACCCAAAAACGCACCAGATATTATGATCCCAACTCCTACAACTGTAAATAATCTCAAACGGTACAAAATAAATATACAGGACAATACAAAATTGATAATGCTATGTGCATAGTCCCACTCCTGGTGGCAGAAGTCCGGACAACCCCATGGATCTCAACTGATTAAAATATTAAATACAAAAAGCACCATACACTAGATTCCTGAATCCTGACTCCTACACCTATAATTAATCTCAAACAGTATGAAGTGCATTTGTGAGGAGATAAATTATTGGTTTTGTGAATAATCACAGTGTAGATAGCAATTTGAAAAACCTAAAATGCTCTGTTATAACTTTTATTACATCCTGAACATAATCATTAAGAATGTTTGGATATGATGTGGCATCTACTTATTTAACATTGCACAAGAAAGTCATAAGGTTTACACTCGATGTCTTTCACACAACCACTTGTGAATTCAGTTCCTGAGATGATAACAAACTCATTACTCTGAAGTTGGAATGTTGACCACAACAACTTGTCATTAATGGTGGAGATGAACATGAAAGTGCATATCATGTATCACTCACAATATAAATTTGTTCCTGCTGTATTTGCGAAAGAACATTGAAGTTCATAAAATTCATTCAGTCAAGAATATTTTATTGATATAATTAATGCAAGTACGACTAACATATGTTCATCCACTCCATATAGCATAATAATCCCAAACAATAACAAAAATCATCACATCTACACTGTGAAAACAATATAAAGCAAAGAGATGGTTACATAGAAAGTCAAGATAACTTAATAAGAATAGACCAATACCGGGTACACCATTCTGAAAAAATTGAAATTTGAGGCGGTTAACCTACAATTAGAAAATACTTTTGTTTCTTTGTTGTATCCAATTATAAAAGAGAACAAAACAATTTTCATAGTATAAGAATTGTAAAATTTAAAATTAAATCATAATTTGAAATATCAAAATCATACCATTCAAACCCCGTACAGCATCATTTGCATCCCTACGATCCTCAAATTCGATGAATGCAAAGCCAGGTGGTTTCCGAGCTACCCACACACTGCAAATTGTAATAGGAATTACACAGAAAAAGCAGTTATAAAAAGCGAATGTCTGATGCATTCAAATGTAAAATCAATGTACATTTCCTCTTTATAAAATTATATCTAAAAACCAAATGCCCACCAAAATCTCAAATAATATTTACACGGAGATGAATTTTGAATTTCTAGTTCAGTGAGATTACTAAAAAAATCCAACATCGTTAGTTCACCAAGAAAAGGTCACACATTAGAAAAAGGTCACCAACTGTGAATTGCTCACTTGATATTTCCTACTTTCATTATGTCAATCAGAAATAAAAACTTGACTGTGAGATTGTCTATTAGACTAAGCTCAAAGTTGAGAGGATCCAAAACGCTATTTTGTAAATTTGAGTATTCTTCTAATCTAAAAATCTAAAGACAAAGAAATACAAACTAATCACCAAAAAAATCCAGATCAAAGGCCAATGCCTAGTAGATTTCCAGTTGCTCATCTTGAATCTCCCTACAATAAAGGAGAAGTAGAAACTATCATCAAGTAATGTCTAGAAATCTTAAGAAATGAGTTGCCAAAAATAAGAAAATGGAAGACTAGCATCGAGTCATGCATCGATAGGGGTCGCATGCAACCAATACGAAATCTCTTATCTCAAAAAAGCTCAGTGTTATGCATGGAAAAAAAGACTAGCTCACAAATGCATACCAACCAAACCATGGAAGGAAATGTCTTCCTTGGAAATATCTCAGCAAACAAAAAGACATAAGATATTTTCAATTTCTCAGGATATACTCCGTGAAATATCAAGAACCCAAAATATTCAGAAAAATTCAAATAAAAATGAATGAGAAATAAGTGATGTTTTTATATTTAAAGCCATCCTAATTGCATGGAGAGTGAGAGCGTGAAAGTAAAGAAGAGTGCATGCCATGAATTCTGAAATTTGGATTTTTCCAACTAATTTTGAGATCACTGATTACGGTGCACACTGCATAGTGTGCAACAGTAAGTTTGAAATTTTGCTTATTTTGCAACTTTCACCCTACAATTTTGCATTCATTTTGGTGTCCACGCCCCTAGTCACAATTAGGCATCATTCAGCCCATTTACTGATCTTTGTACCAATCAAAGATGTGCAATACCTGGAGAAACAGCCTTAGGAACCATAGTTACAAGACTCGCCCAAACTCAGCGAGCCCCAAGGGGGTTGACCCTAAACGAGTCCCAGAGACTCGGCTGCCGAGTACTCGCCGGACTCGCCGAGTCTCGTGCCCCAGACTCGAGCATTATAATTTTTTTATTTTTTTAAAATTGCAATCTTGCATTTACAGTTTTTTTAATTAAATGGTGTGCACCATGAAGGTTTGTGTGGTTTTGAAGGTCTTCATTCAGGCTTGGTGGCGGGGGCTCCACCCCTCGACCCTGCCTTATATTGCAACAAGGAGCGCACCCAGGGCGCTACCCCATGAGGGGCACTACCCCTCGACCATTTTAACTAAATTTTTTTAAAAATTTTGCAATCTTTCAGTTACAATTTTTTTAATTAAATGGTGTGCACCATGAAGGTTTGTGTGGTTTTGAAGGTCTTCATTCGGGCTTGGTGGTAGGGGCTCCGCCCCTCGACCCCACCTTGTATTGCAACAAGGAGCGCACCCAAGGCGCTACCCCATGAGGGGCACTACCCCTCAACCCCCACAAGGGGCATTGCCCCTTGACCCCGTTGGGGGCGTTGCCCCCAAACCCCTGCAAGGGGTGCTGCCCCTTGATCTCATTGGGGGCGTTGCCCCCAAACCCCCACAAGGGGCACTGGCCCTTGACCCTGTTGGGGTGTTTCCCCCAAATCCTCATCAATCTATAGGTCTAAGCATGTTATAGGCCAATGATGAATCATTATCATAAAACCTACAAAATACATATCCCCTGTTGCAAATCTCTACATCTTTCACAGTCAAAGCCATAATCAAGGATTATCTTGTTTCATAAACTAGACAACAAAACATGCAGTCTTGAAGGCTTCAATAAAATTTTAATAATAAATTCCTCACTTGAATATACACACCAATCATTGAGATGCATACAAATATCATGGCTACATCATCATCTAGGACCTATCTTAGACACTAGTGCATGACTTGTCATGATATTGGGATGAGTAATGCAAGCTCTTCTGAGACATAGACTTATTTTTTTAGTTTTGATATTTGTTTTGATGCCATGAGTTTTGTATACATTTGACAATATTTATATATCTGAATGTGTTATTTCCTTCAGCTAAAATTTGCATTTATACTTGTGTGATCGATGTATGTTTGTGTATGGGATCATAGTAATTTCTATTTGATGATGGTATTGTGTCTTTAAGGTTTATTTATTAAAGGGTGCATGAAACAAGTTTTAAATCCTTAAAAATATTTGAATTTCTTGGGTTTTTCTATTTGCCGAGTTTGTGTCGAGTCTAGGCTCTGAGTTTGAGTCAAAAATTGGCTCATTGAGTCTAAAGCGAGTGCAAGTCTTGTAACACTATTAGGAACTCAACCCCTTTTATCTCCAGCAGTTTAAGCAATTGTATCACTTGGGTCATTGGGAACCCCTTGATGCTCACATCCCTCCAATATCCCCTTGATGCTCACATCCAGATACAAGCGTCACCCCATTGCTTGTGTCCATGTTCAAATTTTAGGGTTTGGCTTTGAAACCATTGTAACCCTAAAACTTACTATGTTTTCCACAATTATCTTGCACAATTTCACCTATAAAGCTAGTATTTGCCTCATTTGTTAGGGTTCATTGGGTTCACTTGATTTTCACTCAATTGATCACTCTATTCTCACTCAAGCTATCTGAAGTTCAAAGAAGAGTTCATGCTTATGTTGGTTTGGCTCCAACCAAGTGCTCGAGGTAGGGCACAAAGCTAGAGGATGGAATATTGAAGACTAGAAGCCCCCATTGTGCCACAAAGCCATTGGTCACCTTGAATCCTTCTCCTCTCTCCATTCCCTTCCCACTAATCCTCCTATTTCCTTCCAACCACAACTTCCTCCATTTCTCCATATTCCTTTAATACCATGCCAAAACCTTTACCATTATCTTAGTATGCAGATGTAAAAGCCTTCCCTTATTCCTTTTCTCTCTATTTTCTAAATTTTGTGATCTCCACTATCCTCTTTTCCCTCATTACACTCACACTCCAATAGAGTATAGAATAACACCTACAGTTTGTATTCTAGACATTTATTTTTCTGAATATGCCACAATTGACACCCACACTAGGGTTCACACACTCCAATCATTCCTATGTGCCATTGTTGAGGCTGGAATAAGCAAAAATAGAAGACTAACCGAGGCAGTTTCCCATAAAGCACACTCAAAATTTCTTGTCCCCAACTTAGCTGGTTAGATATCTATTATGGAGCATGATGCTCAAATTTTGCAAGCATACTGAGCATCAGAGAACTTGCACGAGTATTTCCAAAAAAATTGAAGGCTATATAATGCTCAAGGGCACCAACATCCAGGAAGACACCAACTCTCAACTGCATGCAACAACACCCTATTTTGAAAAGTGCTTAGATTCAAGAGAAATTTTCCAAGGATACTTTGCATAGCCTCATTTTTTTATAGACATGTCCTAACCTTTTTCTCAAATTTTCTTTAGTAGCATTAGTTTCATTTCTAATTTCCATTCCCAGCTCTCCTACTTCGGTTTTAAATTAGATTAGTATAGCTTCTAATTTGAACATTGTTGATAAACTGGTTTATTTCATTGCCAAATACATAGAAAGGAAGTTTGTTATTTCTAAGAAAAACTATTAGGAGAAGCTAAAATCTATTCCTGCAATTACTTCAAGTTCAAAGTTCAAACCCTAAAAATCAATTATAAAATACAAATGTCAAGCTACAAAAAAGTACAAACTACAAAGAAATCCAAAAAATGATAAATAGAGAAACAACATACATTTGAATAAAAAACTAGAAATGCATATAAATATATACACACACACTTAAAAATAAAATAAAACAAAAATCAAATATATATCTACATAAATAAATAAAAAATTTAAAATAATAAAATATAAATAAATAAAGTAAAAAAATGCCAATAGTGGCATGGTGAGATGGTTAAGTTGTTGTGTTGTTATTCTTGCCATCATGGTTCAAACCCCATTGGGGTGTAATTGTTGAGAATTTATATTGGGGATGAGGCCCCCGTTAGTGGCCTCACCAATTCATAGTTCCGGGTCAAAAGCATTTAGCCCTCTTAATAAAAAAATATAGTAAAAAATTAAAATTAAAAAGCCAAATTAAAAGAAAACATAAAATAATATTAAAGGAAAATGACTTTTTATCCTATGTGGCACACTAATTATGATAACTTTTGTTAGGGAATAAGATGAATAGACAAGATTATGCAATGAAATTTGCAAAGGAGTGCAAACAGTTGAAGTAATTTTTGGAAAAGGAATTAAAAATGTACAAAATGGGGCACCGGAAAAAGAAAAGCGAGGAATTAATTTACAGAAAATATGGAGATATGGTGTGTGATCAAAGAATGAAAGTGCACAAGTTATGACAGCAGGAATTTTTATTGTGAAATTTGCCAGGAATGCAAATAACAAAAGTAAATAAATGTGGGGAGAATAAAAGTTCATGGAACGTTTATAAACCGCGAAAAGGCACCAAACCTGCAAAAAATTAAAATGAAATGCGGGCAATAAATGAAGAAGACGAGAATGTCAGATCCTGCAGAAAAAAGCAAGATATTCTCTATTTATTCTTATTTTGCATTATCAGAAGAAAAACTTTTAAAATTAGAGAATATTAGTGAGCAAATAAATTTTGACTTGTATATTGAAAATAAAACAAGAAAACTCAAAATATTTTCCTAATATTTAAAAAAGCTAATATTTTAAGCAATATCTTAGGTCAAACTATTGTATTTTGATCAACAATATTTTCAAACCAGCAAGATTTTCAGAAAACTGGGTCACCTGCCGAAATCAAACATATCATGATATATTGTGATATTTTCCTGATATCAGCTTTTGTTAATCAAACATTACACAAGACCAGCTATTCACAGCAGAGGGATATATAGCTCAAGCAAAAAAAGTAGCTCAGAAAAAATTCAAAATAATTCACAATTGAATAAACACAAAGTCAATTGTATGCAAAGGAACTGATTACAAAAACATGCACACATTGACAAAAGAAAATCTTAACATTGATAATACAAATAAAAAATGAATATCACTATAAAAATGTCAGTATCAGCATTTTGCTTCATTCACAAAATTTCATTGAAAACAAAAAAAACTGCCACATAATCATGAAAAGGTTTGAAACAAAATATTAATTCTGCATTGAAACGATTGCCATCAATTGTGCACTTTACAACATTTCAACAAGTGAAATTTGGCATAAAAGATAATTTTTCACATGGTAGTTTAGTTTCCCATATTACACAAGGTAGTTTAGTTTTGTGCCATCAATTGTGCACTTTACAACATCAACAAGTGAAATTTGGCAGAAAAGATAATTTTTCACATGATAGTTTAGTTTCCCATATTACACAAGGTAAGAGGACCAGATGCTTTCCCTACAACTACAACCATTCTCCTTTTTACCAAAGCACACTACATCCTAGCTTCTCGCTCTCTGCACCCATCTTGATAACAACATTTCTCATTCCTTTTAAGCAGTTTCCACATTCTTTTCCTCCTACTAAGATGAAGGGCAACAAAATCCAAACTAAAAAATAATCCCTCTAAATTTAGGTCTAAACTTGTCACGGATTGAACATATCAGTGAGAGTAAGCCTTCAGCATCTTCCATCAGGCCCTCTGGATTTACCACCTCCAGATGTTTTTTTGTTTAAAAGGAAAGATTCATTTTTGTAAGTCCTCGTAGGTCTTCTTTACTGTTTGATTTGAATTCATATTGAAATTTGGAAAAATCAAGAAAAATGCCTAGTTATAAAAAATGCACTTCAATTCCTTGTTTTAACTGTGCTTATTTTCCATCGTGGTCCACTTCAATAGATTTATCTGCCTAATGATTCACTCCACTTATGGATAAAATTTCCCCATATTTAATTGGCAACAACTAACAAGTTAGTGCAGCTTGTACATGTATGAAGGTCTAGCCACAGAATAGTAAACTTTTGACAGGGCTTTCATGGATCTAGATTTGTCCCAAAGAACAAATTGCGAAAATAATTTTACAAGGCTTGGTTGTTTAAACACTAAACTCTTTGACCATGCAAAAGTGTATTTTTTATTCAATACAAACCATGTTCACAACTTCACAGAAAATGCTCCAATATGTCAAATCATTAAGGCACAATAGAAGTCATCTTGATACCCAAAAGAATAAAGTCATGGAAGAATCTCACCATATTCTTTGAATAAACCAGTCAAATCAAGAACTTTCAAGCTTCATTCTCAAGAAAAAAAATGACACTGTGTTGGAGAACCAAGGAACTAAGTAAGTAGAGGAAAAATTTCACTAAATTCTTTGAATGAATCAGTCATATCAAAAACTTTTAAGCTTCTTTCCCAATAATCTAAAGATTCTAAACTACAGTGTGTTGGAGGACCAAGTAACTAAGTAAGTAGAGATTATTGAGTCTCCACCAACATAACTACAAACCCAGAATTCTCCTGTCCATTCTGATCACAACTGTATTTCCCAGGGGTAATTTCAGAAATCCGTGGCAAGAACTCAGGATTTAAGCAACAACCAATAAGAATCAAATATTTGATAATTGTTGTTTGCATAAAAAAAATGGAAGGAAGCTTGAATACATGAAAAAGGTAGGTTAGATTCTCTAGCATTAACTAATGTTAGGTAAATGGGTAGTCAATGGGACCAGCAAGCTATTCAGTTAGAATTATGGATAATTTAGTTTTCAGTCTTTTCTATCTTGAAGACTGCAGCCATATTGCTTGTCTGACTATAGTAGATTCACTGTTTGGGATGTAGCTCCTCCCATCTAGAGTCTATGAAATGTGTACCAATCGACAGCGAGAGCTTTGTTTGCACCGTATATTATTTACAAAATAATTAGATTCCACAGGGACACATCTCCAACCTTCAGTTTCCCATCCCTGACCCAGTTACCTAGCCCTGCGGCATTATCCTATTTACGTAACAGTCCTAAAATTTTGGAAGTACCAAGAATCCCTCTTTTGCATTCCTGTGATCCTCCCCCCCTCAAAAAGTAGACTTCGTGGAACATAGCTGAATTTTTTTTTTTCAGTTAGTAAAAAGGAAAGGTTATTCTCACATTCATTATGGATTACGCATGCCAACTGATGTACGGTCATGCTCACATCAGCTACCAAAATAAAATAACCCTGACGACACAGGTGAATGAATGAACAGCAGGGAAATTAGCGATATATCGATCGACATGGGATCTTTACTCATGCTGCATTGTACTCAGTACACAGTCTAAGACATAAAAATTAAAAAAACGTATTCAAACACAATCCATAAAACCCTAGAAACCCTAAATAAGAGCTAAAACCTTGGCAAAATCAACGTCTTATGGAAAAAAGAGAGAAAACCCCACCTGCGCAATACACCAAAGACTCTGAACTCATCCTCTAGCTCCCGCTCGGTTACACGAGGATCCAAGTTCCCCACGTATATACGAGCCATTCCTTCTTAGTTTGACTAACTTTCAAAATCAGCTTCCAAGACAAATAAAGGTAAAACTATTAAGCAAACCCTGATTTGGATCACTCAGCTGATTTCAGAGACAGATTTAACAGAAAAAAGGCCAAATAAATTAATACAGAGAGATGACCTTCACAAGGGATGTCTCATGTGATCAAAATAGCTACGGAATTTTAGAAATAGGAGAAAAACGGGTTGACGATAAAATTGTTCCACAAGATTTTTTGAAGTCCGATTGAGGTCGGCCATGTGGCATCGTGGAGGCTCCTTTTCAAAAGTTCATGGGATTGTTTCGTGCATTTCGGCACGAACTAAAACGTTCTTTTTGGAAATGTCTTTTTATATATGTACCATGATATTAGGGGAGAGGGGCTCATAATGGATCACTCAATTTTCGAAGGTCTATGTGGAGAGTCATGTGAATCATAAATAAATAAATGAATGACATGATGTCATGTAATTTTTGGTGGATCTATCAATTTTGTTTTTAATCAATTAGATTAAATCTGCTACATGTTATAAATATGCTACATGTTATGTTTCAATTGGTTGACGTGTTCATTATTTGTCTATTTGGATAGCTAATCGATCGTCAGTCGAGTCCACCCTCAGAGGTTGCATGGTGGAACCCTGGCAATGAATCTAACAAACGCGTGACAACTGAACAGTTTTCCACCTTGTATGTCCAATTTCTCGCATTTATCATGTGTTGTCACCTCAGTCTCTTCCATCTAGCCACTTGCACTACGTGTCCCTTCCCATTTACTCAACTTGAATGGTGCATAATTCCAAGGCCTTAGATCATTCAATGCTCCAAAACCTCGCACATCCTATTCATTTTCACTCATTTCCTATACACGTCTTCTAGAGTCTTTGTTGGCTTGGGCACTAATACATGTTTGGCTCTGCTCTTTACAAAAAACCTTCAGCACCAATATATGTTTGGCTCCACCCATTCTTCCTTGGACAGCTCAGTGATGATATTAGGGTCATGTCTCTAATAGACTCCAACATCCAACACGACCTTCCTTCAACCCAAGTGAGGTATTTACCCTCACTAAGGTTGTACCATTGTCCTGTGTTTGTTGTTGCTTCTTTCTTCAAATAATTTCCATGTAATAATTTCAAATAACTTGAAGGTTATGTTAATTTGTCAGTGATTCTGAAATGAATACTTAAAAGGTTTCTCTAGTTAAATTCTTAATGTGAAGGTTATGTTGCTTTTTGGGTGCTTCCATATTTTGTGTTCATAAACACAATTACTTTAACAAGGAAAACATGATTTTGTTCAAGTATCATTGTGACTTATTTAATGGGTTTTTAGTCTCCAAATGGTTTATTCTTTGTTTTAATATTAGGGTTTCAATATTATGATAAAAACAACAAGGAGGGTGTGAATGCTTTGGATGTAGTTGAGTCTATCTTATTTTCTTGCATGCATTCATTTGTTCTTCATTTCAAAAATAATTAATGTGTAGTTCTTCATTTGTTTTAAAAGAAAAAATATAAGCAAAAATAGAAATAGGAACAAAATTAGACACAAAAGAAGGAGGAACAAGAGGCTCCCCCTCGGTCTTCCACAAGGCTTCATGTTCCAGAAGGCACAAAATGAGAAGACTCTAGAGGATCCTATTCCATTGAGGGAGTAGTCTCCATGGTCGTTGTCAGTGAAAGAATAAACTCTTGAGGGTCTTATTCTACCAGAGGAATACTCTCCATAGTCATTTCCTATGGAAGAGTGGGTTCTTGAGGAGGAATAGGATGGGGAATAAACACAGACATAGGGGTCTCAACAATGGGCCCCATTCCCTTGTCTACTTTAGAGGCAGCTGGGGAAACAAGAGGAGGTCACAAAGGTCGAGACCCAAAAACAACCCATACGCATGCTTCCACTTGCCATATAGGGTGGGTTGAGGTAGCATGGAAAGACAGGAAGTTGGAACACCTGCGATTTGGACCTCCACAATACGGGTGCCTTCCTCTTTTATGTGCCAAGCATAGTAGGAGGAATCAAGGACACCATCAACGGTTGTGAAGCCATAAAAAAGATGAAGAAGAAGAAGGCCCAAGGGTGAGAGCTTGCTTGTCTTTAGCCTTAAAGAACATGCAAGTGACAAGGCATGTTGTTGTGCACGTATAGAATCCTTCAGAGAAATATCTTGAGAGGAAGGAATAAAGCCACCATTAGAGACTGAGCCCCTAGTGTTGTACCTAAGGTGGGCCTTGTATAACAAGTCCCCTCTAAGCAACAAGGGTCCAACTAGGGCCAACCAAAAATGGTTAAGGGAGAATCCCCCACATGACACAAGTGGTTTGCACCCAATATCTTGGATAGTGTATATTGTGCCCTCATGAGTAAA
The DNA here is from genome assembly GCA_007115665.2 of Sequoiadendron giganteum. Lineage (NCBI taxonomy): Eukaryota > Viridiplantae > Streptophyta > Pinopsida > Cupressales > Cupressaceae > Sequoiadendron > Sequoiadendron giganteum. The sequence goes on from CM021109.1 coordinate 521,571,015, forward strand.
ATTCAGACATTTGTGGATAACAGAGGCAACCACATTCATAGATACTAGTCATGGGATGCCTAGTCTAACTCTGAAGAGGTCAGACTCTGGTATCATGACAAATGGGACTTCCATAGACTTAGGTCCAACAAGGATTGATAAAGAGATAGCACCAATCAGCACAACAAAAATACCATCATGGATACAAAGCATGGTTTGTGAGTCATCATATATCTCCTTATGTAAATTATTTATGAAAAAAGTCTCCTCAGTGATAATATTGACCCACCTCGTAGGGTCAACCATAATGCCAGTTACAACATTATCATTGACGTGAGTTGGTATATACAACAAAGAGGGCTCTTTGTTTAAAGGGAAGGTCACGTGGTGTAAATGTTATATCAAGCATTTTATCCACATGGCTCGAAGGAGGAACATAAGTGAGCAAGACTACACTCACGTACTCAGATGGACTAGGATCAATAGCTGAAGAAGAAGCAACTATGATCAAATTAGCAGAATGCGACAGAAAAGAATCTAGGTATACTTGTAGCTGGTTGTTAGGCTTCACTATAAATTTGTTTGAATTTTTATTTTTACCATCAAGTTGGATGGTAACATTATCGATGTGGTCTTGTATGACATGACGAAGACACATGCATCACAATCTAGCCGGCTGGCCATCCAAATGGGAGGACAAGGAGGAATCCTCGTACTGAGAAATTGTTTGTTGATACTCACGCAATGTAGCACACAAATGAGCAAAAGAAGGATATTTTATTAAAATAATTGTATCTCGCAATGTCAACAGAGGGTTTCTGACAAACACACGCTATATATCAGAATTGGATAGGGCATATGAGATTTGCGAAAACAAAGCCTGATAACGGGCAATGAAATCAATAAATTTTTCATGAGCCCCTTACTTGCATCAGACGAGATCAATAAAGGCAACCTTCAGTCTAATATTTACCTAAAACTATTGTAAGAATTGATTTACTAGCTGGTCAAAAGAGAAGATAGAGTTATCAAGCAAAGAGAAGTACCATTCCAAAGCAAATTCCTTGAGAGAACGCGAAAATATTTTTGCCAACAAAGCATCATGGTGAAAGATATTAGTACACATGACATTGAAAGATGAGACAGGTGTTTGTGGATCTCCTTTGCCACAATACTTTTCAAATTTAGGAACCTCCACCCCTTGAGGAATAGGGGTGTTCAAAATAGAAAAATAAAAAGGGCTACAATTATTATATGGTTGAAACATAGTTGAGAGATAGAACTAACCAAGTTTTCCAACTGAGATTGCATTCACCCCATGTTTTGTACTAGAGCAATAAGGACGAGATTTGTTGATGGAGGTTGACTAGTTGAAGCACTAGAGGTGGGGATATGGTTTCTAGACGTAGATTCTCTAAATACCAAAGGAATATGGTTCACTTTAATAGTAGGAATCTCTTTAGATGTAGTGGTAATAATAGTAGTAACAGAAGGACTTGTGTCAACCATGTGCACAAACACTCCTAGCATCAAAACATACAGTTGGTGGCCAACGATTTTTGGTTGAACGTCTCGGGGGTTACCCAAGATGAAATGTATGATGGGACATGGGTCTCCAAAATATTTTCAATTCCTTGAAGCAACTCAAAACCTATATGATTGGTAATAAGCAACTTCCTCATACTGTTGAGGAGAGGAGTGACTTAAGAGTACGAGTCTTCTTTATTTAGGAAATCTTCAAACTCTCTTAGTCTCATTTCCAAAGAATGAAATTGCTCAGAAAGAACCCTAAGAGTAGCCTCATCAGCCAAGGAAAAGGAAGTCAGAAGGAGAAGCCAATGGGGTGTGTGTTTCAACTTTAGCATGGGGAGGGGAGAATCCAACAGTGAGTCTTGTAGAGAACTCCTCAAACTCCAGACCCTAACAGGGAGGACTAAACCTTCTAGAGCCCTTATCAAAATGTTGACAATTTCTTTTGACTATATGCCTAGAGGTAGTGGATTGGGTCATGAAGCTCATAAAAGTGTCACAATGTGCTACCCAATATGTGTCTTGACAAGAGAAGAAATTTTTTGACAACAAGACAAAGGGAAGAAAAAGGTTCTAGAGGAGGATATTTGCTACTCCCGAGTCTCTAGGGCAGATAAAAGTCTATAGGGAGCAAATTATTCTCAAGTAATTCAAAGGCTAAGCTCAAGTAACAAAGGACAACAAAGGGGAGTTTTCTGTTGGAAATATTGATGAACAATGAACCCAAATGAAACTACAGTCTTCAAAGGATCAAACCATGAAAGATGCCATCCACAAGAAAGTGTTACAACATGAGCAAGAAGATAGATGATTGATCAAATGATGATCTATTGATTTGATATAGAATGAATTACAATGTACAAGCACCTTGTTTATATAGGTAAGGTGAGAGGAGGTAGGATAACTACCTTGGATGTAAACATTAAATGCTTAATGTATAATTTTAAATGCATAAGAGAAATATTAAATGCCTAAATAGCTATAAGCTAATTAATGAGACATGGTCCCATTATAAATAGTTTCTAGAAATGACACCTAGGAAACTTAAATCCTAAGTAAACTTATAATAGTGTGAATAGGTCCTCACTAATAACTAGTTAGGAAATAACCCCATTCACACCAACACCCCCCATAAGTGCAACTTAGGAAGTGTAGTTATTATGAAAATGATGTAAATATGGGTCTCAGCTACAAGGCCATGTTAAGTACCCATATACAAGTGCAATACAAAGAAATCTCTCACAATTGGAGAAAAGGAGAAAACCCGGTGGGACAAAACTCCTCCCAAAAAAAGAGATGCAATGCAAATCATGTACAAGTGATAGACGTGATGTATGGAGGTCTCAACATCAATACCCCCTAAGAGCATCATTCATTACAAGAATACAATAAAATGACCCCTCCAACAAAGGGAATGATGGAGACTATGTAGCCCCCCATAATGTGTAATCACCTACAAAAATGGTAAGTGCCTGAAGACAAAACATGATCCAATGTCGACAAACAACTTGTCTCCTTTTTGGAAGAAACAAAACCAAGTACAAATACAGGAATGCTTCCCATTCTGGATAGGAATTGGTAGGAAGAGATCCATATGTATGATAATGATGATGTGTTTGAAAACTGCTCATGTGTCTCCTTGTCCACTGAAGATGAAGATGTCATAATCAAATTAGGTACATGTCCAATCGAAGAAGAAGGTGACAAACCAGGATTATGTGGAAACTAATGTTGAATAGTATCCAAAGACAATGATGGGTTGACAATAGTTGTGAAATCACTCTCATCAAAGAGGAGATAACCCCTCAAATGTGTCCTCCAAATTTGAAATTTGAGACTCCACAAACAAGGATGCAATGTTTCATAAATAGGAATCCCAATTCGAAAGAAAATGAGATACTCGTTGTAATGAATCATCAAAATTTCTCAATGAATCACCAACATAAAATGAATGGTCCTACTGAATAGGAATGATGGGAGCCTCAATCAATGAACTTACACAATGAATCAATGAAGGTGAAGGTACATCAATTGTCTCTAATAGAGGAGTATCTGAAGAAACCTTTTTGTCCTCATCTGAAGATTCAAAGTACTCCAAATAATCAAAATCCTAAATAATATCACCATCATTGGATATCCTATCTGAAAAATGAAGAGGCACAAGACAATCTGAAGCAGGATCATCTAGGAATGGTTGAGTATCAAGATCTCCATGTATCTCCCAAATTTTAGTCCAAAGAGTATGAGGGACACTCAAAATGATCAATAGCATTCAAAGTGGCAACATCAATATGCATTGAAATAACTCCTAATACATGATCCTTTTTGTAATTCCAAGCAAATTTATTACTATTAGTACCAGGAGGGAACAAGATCATACAAATATGGCAATAAATGAAGCCATCAAAGATGTTTTATGATGCCATCTCTCCATTGTTTATAGTTTCCCCTTTTCAAAATAATTAGGAGGATGAAATGAAAACCCCATAATGAACTACGATAGATCTCCAAGAGTACAAATACATTTGTAACATGTAAATTTTTCACTGAAGTAATTTTTCCTAAGTTTTCACTTTGCAAGTAAATAAACTATGTAACTTAACCATTGCCATAAAAAAAATCTTTATTTTATAGAGAACATATGAACATAAGTGTCATAACAATAATCAACATGGATTAAATTTCCAATATAATAACTTCACAAATTACTTTATATTCCAAGAATGTGTACAAGTACATACATAGCTCAACCGAGCTTCAAAGCAATAGATATAGATAGCCTAGGAACCTCCTTTAAAATCTTGGTCTTCTTGTTGCCTACTAAGGAGGAGAAGCATCACTCAAGCGCTTTTCTGCCAACCATGGACTCATATGTGGTCCCCCGCACATATATCATACGATATATGGCCCTACCCTTCGACGAAGATATTGGTGGATTAACCTCGTAATGACAACCATTTTGAGCTCAATGTTGTGTCCTACATAACTAGAACTTGTAAACCCTACAATCCGGAACTAGCATGCATAAATGGATCATGGTGAATAGACAGTGGAGCCAAAGGCTAACACACTACTTTGGCCAAAGTTTTCTCACTTAGTACTTTGAGTGATAGTCATCCTACTCACATACACTACTCAAGCTCGATTTGACTTTAGGCCACTATAATCTATGCATAGGTATTTACTCCTATGGGTAATCTTTAACCCTAGAAACATCCTATTCCATTTTCCACAAACTCTATGGTATTTCTACTCATAAAGCATAAGTACAATTTACCCTCCCTTCAAAGGACAATCAAATCCCAAGAGTAACTCACTAGCTATCTAGTATACTCAAATAACTTAGCTATGAATAATGCTTAGCTATCCTTGTTTAATCAATCCTAGTATTTTAATACTAATGAAGAAGATCCTCTCCTATTACAAAGTAAGTACAAGAAATTTCACATAAAATCATAAAACAACTTATTTGTACTTTCCAAAGCAAATGTTGTGTTTCCCTAATGCAAGTAACTCAAATAGTTCAAATAAAGCATTCAATTCTCAATCTTTCATAAATAAAGATAAAATAAGAGAAGACTAGATCCTCATGCCTGTAATACACTTAACCAATTGACTGACTTGATGCACAACCTCCTACAGTAGCTTCCTAGCTTCACTTTATCAACCCAAAGTGAGCCTATAACTCAAAATAATGCAACACTCTTACAAAGTAGTTCTTAGCTCTCTCTAAATATATCTCAGCTCTCACAGAATAACGTAGCTAATTAAATTTGTAGAATAAGTTTGCAGAATAAGAAGTGCATCCAAATGAGAGCACTAGCCTCTCTATTTATATAGAAAAAGGAGACATTACAACCTACAAAAAGGGCATGCAAAATGACAAAAATCTCCATGCTAGTCAACTCACTTCACTTGGCAAAAAGGTGGTAGAAAACCAAGTGTAAACTCAACACTAAAATGCTATAGATCGACCCTTCTACTTGATAGCAGAGAAATACTAATTCAATTGTGCTCATGTTAAAATGATGACAATCAATTTGCAACCAAAATGGACTTCTACAATAAATAGAATTTCATAATTTGGCACCAAGTATACAACCAATCCTCTTATTACTTTGGCATGGTTATTCTAATTGAAACAGTCTATTGTTATCAAGCAACACCTTACTACATCGACTTAGTCAAAGCTTTGTTGAGAAACAGAGGAAAGATAAGTTGCTTTAGCGTATAAATGGTGTTTTGACCAGTTCTTTGCCTTGTTGTTTACTTTTCCTATTCTCATGTGTTTTACACTTTATTTGGTAGTTGATAAATGCTCCATCACTTTGTATTAAAGTGTCCAATATTTAAGTAATATGCTTTTATTAATTCAAAGATGCATTTCCATAGCATCAACTATGGTTTATTCTCCATATCGACCTTTTATTGTTGTGCAATATTTTCCATATAGTTTGACCTTTATCCAAAGTCAATATATGCTATACTCGGCCTTTAAATACTTTGCTTATCTCATATACAAATCGAACTATGCTCATATATATAAATCAGCCTATGATACTTGCATATTAGATATTCAATTTTACCTCTATTTAATACCATGTGTAGATAGATATTTGGTACCAAGTATATATATATTCATATATGTACTTATATATATATCAATGAATAACATTAATAATATATTTCATTGATATATATACGCATATATATACATATATATGCATATATATATATATATATATATATGCATATGTTGATATATATATGCATATATATATATATATATATATATATGCATATATATACATATATATGTATATATATGCATATATATACATATATATATATATATGCATATATATGTATATATATATATATACATATATATGTATATATATATATACATATATATGTATATATATATATATATATGCATATGTTGATATATGTATATATATATGCATATGTTGATATATATATGCATATATATACATATATATATACATATATATGTATATATATCCCTTGTCAAACAAGTTTGTATACATTCGATATATAAGTGAATATGATCAAGTTGACATTCACATAATAGTAATAATCATATCGACTATGTGTGTGTGTGTGTATATATATATATTCTTCTATGTACATGTCTACATATGTGTACATATATTGATACATTTGTATGGGCATGTCTATTTTCCAAACATACGTGTGGTGTATCGATACATGTATACATATGGATATATGTATATATCTTATATATACACAATTTCTTGCACAAACAAGCACATACATACATGTGGTATATTAATACATATACACTTTCATGTTGTATTGTCTATTTGATAGCTCTGTGCTCATAAGCAACCTATTCATAAGCTTGCATATGTACGTCTACCTATGTACTCTCATGTACGTATTCCTTCATGCATATGGTCTATCATCGACATGCATATGTATACATACACATACATCCCACGTGTGTTACCCTCTTCAATACAAGCATAGTAATTCAAGGAAGAACTCATAAGCTCTAAACATATAAACATCATCCATGCATGCATTCAACAATAATCATGACCCTTACTAATGTTGACATTCATACTAAGGATGACTTACCAATTCCTGACACAATAACTTGACTCAACCATTCTACTGTGAGTGTGTGTGTAAGCTCAATTAGGTTATGTTATTGGTTACTCGACCAAGATCTTCTCCTAAGCGATACTTCCCCTCGCACTTGGAGAATTGAACATATACCTACATCCAACTAACACATTCCCACGGTAGTCAGCTGTTTAACAAAATATGCATTACACAAAATATGACTCCATAGTTATAATATATAGTTTAATAACTATCCATTTTACATATATGCATTTCTTCACATATCATTAAATGGAATAACATTCATTCATAATTCATTGATAACAAAGTGAAAGCACAATTTATTCTCATTCAGAATTTAAATTCCATTAATATTTACCCTACATAGTAATAGTAAATAGTAAATACACAATTGGGATGTAACAACATTAACATTCAACAATAATTAGAAACTAATAAATATGATGCACAATTGAAAATGAAGCTTTCCAATACAAATAAGCCTTCTCCAAATTACAATATGTCCAAGTTATCAAGAAAATACCTCAAATTGCAAAAAATCAATAGAATGTACCTGGGGCTAAATCTGAAAAAAGTAGATGGACAAAATGATAGAGCTTTAAATCACCTTTGCAATGTCGTTGGAATCTCCAAAATCTGATAAACTAGTGAAAACATACGAGCTCAGGAGTCCAAAAGGTAATCTTCACTTCAAGCTATAATAAAATTCCAGGATTAAAATATGATAATAATACTTACACCACTAGAAAGTGCTCAAAACCAACTTTTCGACGATATCTCGTTTTTGAAAATCTAATACCCAAGTCAAAAGTTATGACAATTTTAAGAAAATTGTCTAATTAAGACATGAGGGCATAAGAGAAATATTAAATGCCTAGATAACTACAAGCTAATTAACGAGACATGGTCCCATTATAACTAGTTTCTAGAAATAACACCTAGGAAACTTAACTCCTTAGTAAACTTATAATAATGTGAATAGGTCCTCACTAATAAGCAGCTAGGAAATAACCCCATTCACACCAACATTTTCTTCAATTTTTTATTTATTTTATGACATATTTTAGAAAGAGGACTTTAGAAGTTGAATGAGCAGGCCTCAAAGGACTTAAGGGTAAGCAAACTAGCTCACGCCTAGAGTATGATAGATTGGTGCATGGACATCCTTGCAACACATTGTGCTCTCGTATGGACTGAAAATAGAGCAAGCTTACCGAAACACACAGATCCTATTGACAGTTCAAGAACTAAAATGCAACTATTTAAGAATGCTAAAAATAATATAAAGCACAACAAGAAGAATACTAAACATGCAAATAAATAAACTAACGAAGTGAAATGACAAGAGATAAAGGAGAGAAACGAAGTCATGAAAGGTCCAATGTTATGTAGCCTCCCACAAAGCTCCGCACGAACAACCTACACACACGAAGACGAGGAAGAAGGTCGGGGCTATTTTGAGGATTGCCTTAGTCAAACCCTCATTTTGGTGTTTCCACCTCTACAAAAAATTAAGAAGACACAGAAATAAAGAAATAGATGATAGACAAGAAAGAGTGATGATAAAGAAGATAACATGTTAGAATGCAAATACGTTGCTAAACAAATATGATAATGTGATAAAAGGAAAGTGTTTACTCTCCCTCCAAAAATCTAGTAGAGTTGAAAGAGAGTGCAACACTTCATGAGAGCCAAGACAATGATGTAGGAGCCACAAACGTGTAATAGAGATTGAATGATAAAATGAATGGAATAGTGAATGAATTAGTTTGAATGAAGAAATACATACAAAAGGGTCATTTTTAGGCATGTTTGCAACCATAGAGGTGTTAAACTTCGTACAAGGAAAAAATGTAACGTCTCGATGACCATAGACCCGAGAATCTTATTAGGACGTTTGTGCCACACACATACGTTTATGCATTGTGAAAGCATCCCCAACAAAAAATCTCTCATAGACTGAAAACAACGAGCTTAAGGACAAATTTGAAGACAATAAAAAAGGGAATTTGCATTATCATCTTTATTAGGAGGGTGAAATCACAATACTGTGTCACTTTTTGCCCAAGATGGACATTTACATCAATATTTTTAACTAAATGTTCATTTTTTGAGACCTATAGCAGCTAAACCATTCAGAATTTGAAGATGATGTGAACTAGTGATTTGTGGAAAGTTGTGTGTAGATTCTAATTTTTTTTTTTTTCAAATTTTTAGAAATAAATCATGAATCTTTCAACATCTCCTTTAATAACTAGTTTTAGACAAAAAACAACATTTTTAGAAAGTAACGTTTGTGTCGTACAACATAAATTTTTTTATATAAAGGATTAAATTCAAATTTTTGAAATATAGATTCTCAACATCAATATCTAGGGAAAGCATATTTTTTCATAATTTTTTGTTGCACATTTTTTTTTAAAATAATTTTTGAAGTCACTGTAACTATAATTTGGACATGCGTGTGTGTTGTACAACCTAAATTTTTGTGTATATATCAAAATCCAATTTTTATTTTTTGGGTGAAATAAGGACATCAATAACTAGGGAATGGGTATTTTCTATTTATTTTTACAATGGTTTACTATTTTTACACCTCTATACAACAAAGAGCTTTATGTTTAGAGAAAAATCTATGTTTAGTAAACATTGAAAATTAAATACACGATAAAATGAAAATATATCAAACCTATACTTGTTGGAAAGCTCGTTTCAATGGCTACAATCTTGAAAAATATAATTTTTAAATGATGTTATTTAATACCTCAAAAGGTAAAGAAAAAGTGGTTTTTTGCCAACATTTTGATAGTTATGAAGGAGACTCCATTGTGGGTATGATTTAATAGTAGAGGGGTTCTATCCAAGGGGTTTTGATCTGAGGGGGTATTATCTATCCCTATTCAATTAAAACCCTTTAGATGGAGCCTCTCAAGACTTAAATCATTAGTTTTTCTAAAAACAATGATTCCAAGAAAAAATCAACACATCCCAAAAGTGACATAGTATTGTGGCAACATCCAGGCTAAAGGGAGGATCATGTAATGTGAAATTGCAGGAGGTCCAATTTTATGACATTGCAATATGTATATGTATGTATGCATATATTATATGTGTATATATACATACATACATGCATACATATATGTATATATACATACACGTGTGTATACATATATACATACATACATATATATTGTTGGAATATGAAGTCGATTTTATTGTTATTCCAGCAATGATGAATAATCAAACATTGATATCTAGTTGGTGCTTCAGGTTGATATTGTGAGGGAATTTCTTTTTTGGGACTCTCAATTTTTGGTAGTTTTGACAAAAGTTCGACATGTAGTTGCATGAGTCACACTTTCTATTTTTGGAAAGTTTTTGCTTGATAAGTACTCTACAACTTAGATATGTTATACTCTATTGAAGTCATGTTTTTTGTAACTTTTTGAAGGTTGTTGTAATTGCGAATTTTCTGAGAAATAAAATACAAAAGATCTTTACCCATGGTTTCTTCTTGGTATAATTTTACTAGTTTTCCACATAAATAATTTATTAATTAGTGCTTATTGTTTTCTATGTTATTCTACACTATAAATTTTCTTACATATATATGTGTATACATATACATACATATTATATACATAAATGTGTGTATACATATACATACACATATATGTATATATACATATATATGTGTATGTATATATATATATATATGTGTATGTATATATACATATACATATAGATAGATAGATAGATAGATAGACTAAACAAAATATATATACATAGATAGATAGATACATATATAGATATATCTAGAAAAATAGTCATATATTTGATTTTATTTATTCTTCATTTTAATCATATACATATGTTTGTATATTCGGTTTAACAGCTACTCAAATTCTATCTTGTTCAAATTTTTAGATCATATATATATTGAACAATATATATACATATATATATATATATAAATATTCATATCTTTGATTTTATTTGTTCTTCATTTCAATCATATACTTGGTATATTTGGCGTGCTAGTTAGCCAGTTTCTATCTTGTTCAATTTTTCAAGTGATATATGTATATATATAGGTAGATAGATAGAAATATAATTAGATAGACCAAACAAAATATATATAATATAGATATATTACATAAATAGTAATCTCTTTGTTTTAATTTGTTCTTCATTTTAGTCATATACATGTATTGGTATATATTCCATCTGACATAGCCAAAATTTATCTTGTTTAATTTTTTAAGTCATATATAAATATATACATTTAATATATATAGATAGATATATAGATAGGCATGTATTGATAGATATGCATTAACATATAGATAGATAGACATATAGATATATAGTAATCTCTTTTTTTTAATTTGTTCTTCATTTCAGTCGTATAGATATATTTGTATATTCGATCTAACAATTAGTCAAATTTTATATTGTTTATTTTTTATATATATAAATAATTAGATAGATATATAGTCCTTTGTTTTAATTTCTTCTTCATCTTAGTCATATATATGTTGGTATATTTGATCTGACGGTTAGCCAAATTCAATCTTGTTTCATTTTCTAAGTCATATATACAAATATATATATATATAGAAATATAGATATATGACTAATATATATATATATATATATATATATATATATATATATATATATATATATACATATATAGTCATATTTTTTTTTCATTTGTTCTTCATTCACTCACACATGTTGGTATATTCGATCTGACACGTAGCCAAATTTTCTCTTATTTAATTTTTAAATACATATTTATTTAGAAGTCATATATGTTGTCATCTCTTTGTTTTAATTTCTTCTTCATTTCAATCTTATACATATGTTGGTATATTCGGTTTGACACTTTGCTAAATTATGTCTTGTTTACTCGCTTGAATAGTGCATAATTTCAAAGCCTTGATCATTCAATGATCCAAAACCTCACACATCTTGATCACTTTCACCCCTTTTCCTACATGAATATGTTGGAGTATTCATTGCTTTAGGCATTGATACATGTTCGACTTCTCTCTCTACAACAAACCTTCAACACAAATACATGTTTGGCTTCACTCTCTGCAACAAACCTTCAATATTGATACATGTTCGAATCTGTCTGTTCTTCCTTGGACTGCTCGACAATGGTGACTTACTCTTGTAAGGTATACACTACTACTTGACTCGCTTTTATAAGGTAAACATTGTTACCTAACTTGCATGCTACCTCATTTCAATTGTTGTCATAGGTTTTTGTTAGATAAATGGATAATTGAGTTGACTGCAACAAGTTGCATCCTCAACGACCTTAGTTCAACCCAAGTGAGGTTTTTGACCTCACTAAGGCTCTACCATAGTCCTTTGTTTATTGTTGCTTCTTTCTTGGAATAATTTTTTTGATTTCCATGTCATAAAATTTGTGTCTAGTAACTTGAAGGTTATGGTATTTTGTCACTACTTCTAAAATAAATATTTAAATTGTTTATGTGGTTTTCCATAGTTTTAAGGTTCTCTTGCTTTGTGGGTGCTTCCAAATTGTTTTCCATGAAGTTTATGGATTGTAGGGTGTTTATATATATAGACTTCATACAATAGGCATACATAGATAAATAGATAAATATATGGATATTTAGACTAAACAAAGTATATATACAAAGATATATATCTATGTAGATATATTAAAAGATATATAAATATATAGTCATCTCTTTGTTTTAATTTGTTCATAATTTTAGTCATATACATATGTTGGTATATTCAGTCTAATAGTCAGCCAAATTTGTCTTGTTTAATTTTTTAAGTCAAATATATAGATAGGTAGATATGTAGATAGATAGACCAGACAAAATATATATACACAGATATATGGATAAATAGATATATAGATATACATTCATCTCTTTGTTTAAATTTATTCTTCAATTTAGTCATATACATATATTAGTATATTCAATATGAACATATATATATATATATATATATTGTCTAATAGCTAACCAAATTTTGTTTTGTTTATCATCTTAATATATATATATACATCAAACAAAATATTCATTGACCTATATAGATTGGTAGATAGATAAATATCTAGATAGTCTTTGTAGATGTTAGAGGTATAGAAATGTAATGTCATTTCCTCAAAATATTGGCAAATTATCCAAGGTTGATATGCAAAGGCACGTGCTTAGCAAAGGATAGCAACGATTCCATTATTTTTATCGAAGGTTTGAATTTAGTAATGCCTCCTTCTTTAAGATCGAGGACTATGATATACTCAACAAGGATTTGGTGATGAAGTCTTTGTTGTTTTTCAAGAAAGTTGGTGTAGTAGTACATTTTATTTTTGGGTCCAATTTCAATTAGAAGTTTCCACAAGAGGAGTATTTTGAAAAGTATAATATCTATTAGAGGCCTAAAAGTAATAATACATAGGTCCTTATTACCAATATAATGTCAGAGGCCGACATTAGAGGAGAGGGGCCCATAGTGGAGCACCCTACCTTCGAAGGTCCACGTGGGCCAAAAATAAATAAATAAATGGCTACCATGTCAAACAACCCTTGGTTGACCTACCAATTTTATTTTTAGTTAGTTGGATTAAATCTCCTATGTGTTATGCTCTAATTGGTCCAATGTGTTCATTACTTTCATGTTTGGACACCTAACTAATTGTTGGTTGGGTCCACCCCTAGAGATTGCATTGTAGAGACTTTTTACTCGATATATATATATTAATGTGTTTTTCATTTCAACCATATATATATATTTGGTTTGATAGGCAAAGAGATTATGTCTTCACTCATTTTTTAAGTTATATATATTGTGTGTGTGTATAGATATAAATTCATTTCTTTGTTTTAATTTGTTCATTATTTCAATCATATTGGTATATTCGGTCTAATAGGTAGCCAAATTTTATCTCATTTAAATTTTTTTCATATATATAGGTATATAGATATATAGATCAAACAAACTATATATGTACATAGATAGATAGATAGATAGATAGATAGATAAATATATATATATATATAGATAGATAGATAGATAGATAGATAGATAGATAGATAGATAGATAGATATATGTAGATAGATAGATATATAGTCATATATTTATTTTAATTTGTTCTTCATTTTGGTTATATAAATGTGTATATATATTAAGTCTAACAAAAAAATTATGTATTGTTTCATTTTTTAAGTCACATATATAGATAGATATATAGATAGATAGACTGAACTTCATATATAAATAGATAGATATGTAGATAGATAGATATATAGATAGATATATGGATCGATATATAGACATATAGATCAATATATAGACATAGAGATAGATATATAAATCAATCTATACATACATACATATATATAGGTAGATCTATATATATATATAAATAGATAGATCTATATATATATAGATAAATAGATAGATCTATATATATATATATATATATATAAATAGATAGATATATATAGATCGATATACAGTGGCATGGTGTGATGGTTAAGTCATTGTCTTGTTATTCTTTCCATAAAGGTTCAAACCCCATTGGGTGTAATTGTTGAGAATTTATATTGGGGATGAGGTCTCCCATTTGTGACCTCACCGATTCATAGCTACAGGTCAAAAGCATTTACCCATCTTAAAAAAAGAGATTATTGATATTTGAGAATACATTTAGAGGGTTGCTAGATCACTAGGGGAAAAATTATTCTAGTTCAACCCTTAGAGAAGACCACCCTTATATTCATGCTAAGGATCAAAGACATCAATTAATGTGTGTAAATGCTCTAAAACGATTATGGAGATTTAGATTTCTTCTAGATGCTTTAATTGGATTGTTCATAGGATGATTCTTCCTTAAATGCAAATTCCATTTGAATGATTCTTGTGAATGTGTGAGTTAAATGTAATTGAATGTCTTTAAATGCAAGCACTTGGTTATAAGTCCAAGAACTAAGAAAAAATGTATTAACACCAAATATATTCCTATTCACAAACAACTATCAAGATTCAACATCTACTAATCAAACTACAAAAAATCATCCTATACTACCCTAGACCCCATAGCTTAAAAAAACCCACCTTTAAAACCAGTCGTAAAGTCTGTCAAGCTAAACAAGGAAGGAAAATTACACATGCCCTCCCTGAGCAACATCAACAATACAATTTTTGTATCTTACCTCATTAGAATTCACCATGGCATCATCCCATATTGTACCATCCTTTAAATCATAACCACAACCTAGCGAGGTCGAAGGGCAAGAAGGTAGCTCTACACCAACTCAAGCAACAATTTTCTCTAGCACCACCAAGGAGACAAATTGCATCAATTGGACACCATGCAGATGGTCCAAAATATCCCCCAATCTCCTCTCCACCGCTAACAAATTCTCTAGCATATCATCATGAGCCAACATTGAGTAAGTTGCCACAGAGAGTAACGAAGCCCCCACTACAAACTAAGTTGCCCCAAACAAATTCCAACTACCACACATATGCCTAGGATCTAAGAGGACCTTAGACATGAAAGAATATGAGTTCACTTTAGGCATGTTGTCAAGTTCAGCCAATTGCTAAGGGAAGGGGATTTGATTTCCCTATCAACACAATTCACAAAACTATAAGTTGCCTCCTCCCCAAAAAATCTACGCTTCCTACCTCTTCTCATGTCCCCAACTTTCTTCCTTTCCCTAGATAAAATTCATCCTTTTTCCCATTGTGTGACCAATGTAATATCTCTTGAGTAGTCTCCTTAGGCCACCCATAAAACCACTTCTACCTTTCCTAGCCATCCCATCCCCCACAACATCCCTCAGTGCAACAACACCATCGATCGATGCCATAACCAGAGGCAAAGATAACTCAAGAAATAAAGAAACCAAAGCATAATGAATTCATTGAATGTAGGAATACCCATATACACCAACACTCCCATTGTCTTCAATGTTACAACCTCGAGCATGCCAAATCATAATGATACTAACCAAACACAACCAAGTGGTGTACCTATCATGTCTCCTCCATCGACCTCTACGATCTCCTCATAATATCTATTTTTTCGGCCCATTATCAAGTGGGTCATATCTTTGTTTTAATTTGTTCTTCATTTCAATTATCTAGATATGTACATATAAATTCAGTATGATGGTTAGAAAAATTATGTCTTATTTCATTTTTAAGTCATATATATAGATATATAGATGGGAACATAAATACATATTTAGATAGATAGACTGAACTAGATATATAGATACACATATAAATAGATACATAGATAGATATATATCACTTTGCTAAATTCAATCTTGTATTCTGAAAGTTAATATAGTTTATTAAATCCATAATGACATATATAATTAGATTAGGTTAACTTAGTCCATAATAACTGTTATCAACCTTGGCTGAGTTGCAAAACTCAACCTACTAGTGAAACATGGGATGATCTCCCTAAGTGTGGGCTCAGATGTTGGAGATCAACCTCTAGAGAGGGTTGGTTCCTTTGATACCTCACCTAAACTATTTAAACTAATATTTTTCTGAGGAAAAGAGTAAGGACTAACTTGAAAGTGAACCTAATTCTTTCTAAGGTGATGCACCTAAATTATATTTAGACTCTTGCTACTATTTTAACACATAATTCCCTCAATAGTTCAACTTAACTTACACAACTCAGATATTCATATTCCAATGCATCATTATTTTATAAGGAGGTTTGGTTTCCTAATAGTTTTGAAGGAAAAGAGATGTTCTTTCACAAATTAAATCACTGTTTGAAATACTACACAACTTACAACTTGTCAAAATATATGTTTTTTCTAAGACAAATATCAAAGGAATTATCATAACTCACATAAATAATCATCGATTAGTACATTGCACACAATGAAACAAACATAGAGAAGGTAGAATACTGAACTTTTATTGTTGAAATGTGTCGTTACAACTACAAATAGTTTGAAACTATTGTGATTTTCTTGAAAATAGAGTGTTATAATGTTACATCCCGATTGTATAGCTACTATTTCATAGGGCAATTAAGTGTAATGTTTGAATCTTTGAGATGAATAAAATGTGTTTTGTTATCAAAATGAATGTGCTCTATTTAAATGATTGTCTCATTTGATTGATACTTCTTTTGATGTTATGTTGCATGCATAGAATTAAATTATGAATATTCTAACTTAAGATGTTTTGTATACTGTTGATGTTGTGAACAAGTAACTACCGAGATTGTATGTCTATGGATGCAGGAACAAGAACTATTCCTCCAGGTGGAGGGGAGACATCACTTGGGAGAGGGGCTTGGTCGAGTAACTGGTAAAGTTGATCAAGTTGAGCATATACACACTTCACTAAGGGTTTTGGGAACTGATTCAGATAGAGTTATCTTGATAAGTCATCCTTAGGCTTAGGAGTTTTGGATTACTTCTTTATGCTTTATGAGTGGTGTTGCTTGTTGACTGACTTATTGTTCTGTGAACCTTGAATGTGAAATATGAACTGATAAGTGTAGTATAGACAGGATGTATATGTGTATACATGTACCACTCATATGTATGTAACAACATGCATGACATGTCGATACATATGTATGATGGGCAATTATTATGCCATACACATGTGTCGACATGACATACATACGAATATGCATACATGGCTGGCACACCTATAAACATATGCACACTAGCTATAATGTTGTTATAACGTTATATTGATGCCTGGAATTTACAGTTAAACGTATATATACATGTTGGTACAAACACGTGTATTAAGGGTACGCTGACTGGCCTGTAATACATGTATTTGGATAATTAAATACAAATATGTATAGATATATTTAAATGTAAATATTTGAATGTGTTTATATATATATTTAATATAAATGTTATTATAGTTTTACCTGGAATAAAATATATAGATATATCTATAGTAATATTTAAATATTATATAGATATATACATATATTTAAATACGGTAAATAAAACTATAATATGATATATATTTAATATAATGAAAAACATAAATATAATATCTTGTTTATATTTTAAATAAATATTTACCTTGGAAATAATTAAATTTGACTTGTATAGTCATATGGCAAATAAAATGCATTTACCATAAGTAAAGAAGGTATTTTCGACTTTCATAGTCCATTGAGGAAATATGTTTGAAATGTCATGAGAATTTAAATGGTAAATATTATAGTCTTTTGAAAGGTTTAAAACAAATACATTTTAAAACTTTGGCTAAAGTTAAAATCGTGGATTTCCTTCATGCTGAAAATCACGGACTGTGCAATGGCCGAAATGGTGAAAATGAAGAACTGCGCGCAGCTCCTCACGCCAGTAGACTAGGTTGCATGTTGCAAAGTGCCACCATTCTGGGAAATGAGAAGGGAGGGGTGGAACAAAAGCTAGATGGCTGTGTTTTTACCTTGACATTTTCTTGCTGAGATTAATCTGCCATTATTAAAGCGCCTATGAAGAGCAACGCCTGTAGGTGTCCATCATCTGATGTTTTCCATGTGAAGTTTGAAAAGTTCTTCTTGTGAAAGGTTGAATCATCTCTAAATTTGCTGAGTAAGTATCAAATAGCTGCCACATTTCATTTTGAATTATTCAAAGGATAGTTTTGTCATTTTACATACCCTCAATGGTGGAGTTTGTTGCAATTTCGGGTCTATAAATAGATGCCATCCTTTCTTGTTTGGGATGACTTGAGCAATCCGAGTTTAGCATTTTCATTGAGTTTCTCTCATTGCCATACATGAATTTCCTTTCTATTTTCTCTTAAAAATGAATTCCCTTTGTGAGCAATCTTTTGACAATTCTGTAGAAGCATTTTGTGAGCAATATTCTGACATTGTTGTGGAAGCATTTATAAGATAATCATACTCTATCATTGTCGTAGAAGCAATTGTTTGAGAGCCTTACTCTATCATTGTTGTATTGCATTTGTTGAGAGCCATATTCTGTCATCACTATATTGCATTGGTTGAGAGCCATACTCTGTCATTGCTGTATTGCATTTGTTAGAGCCATATTCTGTCATTGTTGAATAAGCATTTGTTGAGAGCCAACTTGCATATGTTTCCTCACCATTTCTGAGAGACTGGTATTTATATGCTACAAGCATAAAATACAGAGCCATTAATAGAAATCAGAATTGAGAGGAGTGACACTGAAGAAGGAGGAGAAGAAGCTACTGACTAGAATCATTTACAGCAAGAAAACAGGCATGTGAAATGTATTAGATTAATTTTGTATGTTAATTAATCTGCTTGATTTAGAATTTGCTTGAAAAAGGGTAGTAAAATAGAAAAGCACTAAAAGAAATTTTGTTGGAATAAGATAGCTTGATGTTATGAAATAACTTAGGGAAAGCTTGATTGTGAAAGGTGAAAGGAATGTTGGTTTGTGAAAAGGATAGCTTGTTATTAAGAAATACTTGAGTTCTTTGTGAAAGCTTGATTGTGAAAGCTTGTTTTAAGTAAATAGCTTGATTTCATTAGAATAGCTTGAATTCTTTGGAATGACTTGTTTATAAAAAGGAAACTCATTCATAAGGAAAAAGTTTGTTTATAGCTTGTTATGGAAGAATAGCTAGTCCATGTTATAAAGGGAATATTTGAAATGAATTTACTTGAATACTGCTTGATTCCTTATATAGAGGAAAAGAGGAACTAGTTATTAAATACTAGGTCAAGGATGGAACCAGTACCAAGGTAGTCTAAATCTTTAAAGTTAGTAGGTTAACTAGGAAAAGCTATGTACTCCATGGATAAAGGATTCCATGTTAGGAGTTACCCGAGGGACCCTTGTTGACTGCATTTCATTTCCTAAGTAAGTAGTTTGTTTGAAGGTAGGTTGTCTGAAACAAGATATACCTCCCTTATGTAGCTATTGAAGTAGAATGTCTAAAGGTAGGTAATCTAAAACAGGATATAACTGTCTTGTGTAAATATCTTAGAAAAATGTTGTAGGTTAGTCTGGGATAAAAGATTATCCAAAAGTAAAGGACGATACCTATGCGTAGTGTAAGATAGCCTGAAGTCAAATCGGCCCTGAGTAGTGTATATGAGATGACCTTCATTCGAAGTACTGAATGTGAATACTTTGGCCAAAGTAGTAGAAGGTACAACATCCACTTAGTTGTGAGATAGTTGAGACTACACTGTCAGCTCATTGTGATCCATCATGCTAGTTGGCGGAAAAGCGCCTGAGTGATGTTTCTCCTCCACAGCAGGTGATAGATACACCAAGATTTGAAAGGAAGGGAACCTGGACCATCTTACTACTATTTGTGCAAAAGCTTACTAGCTATGTATGTAATTGTTTTACTTTTGTACTCTTATTTATATTTACAATGAAAATGGAATTCATGTGGAAATATATATTGTAACTTGCATGTATTTATCAATAAAGAAAGGAAGAATATTATTGCAATGTCTTTGTTACTTGTTATGTTTATATGTTTGAAGTGAAATGTTAGAAAAAAATTAATTACCCAAGGATGGGGTCGTTACATATAATAATTTATTTTCAGTGTCAAAACTGAAAATCCAAGTTACAATGCATAGTAAGGCTTAGAAAGAATATTTTGCAAGTTTACAATGTTTTTTCCCAAAAGTGAAAGAACTCACTGAAAAAGGAACAAGGTGTGCCTTTAAGCACACAATCTTTTCCTAACTCCTACTAACCTGCTACAATCAACATGTGTCACAACTATTTGAAGAGGCCAAAAACTCCTTGGGCAACTAAAACTATAACTCCTTGGGCATTGAAGAAGGGAGGTCTTGAACTTTTCAATCTTTGTCAGCTCCTATATGTTTGCAACTACCCCTATATTCTCCCAACTTGCTCAAAATCACTCTTAGATATTGGGAATTGCTCATAAATTCTTCAATCGCCCTTCATCCTTTATTATCCCACTTTACAGGTTTGTAGGCCATGTGGTTCATGAAGATGAATTTGTCTAAGATTCCTTGAGGCATAGGACAAAGCTCTTAACTGTTTCCTTTTCAAAAATCCATATATTTGTCCAAAATTCCTTATCTTCCATCTACAATTATCTTTGCTTCTTTTATTTATGCTTTATAGACCTTTTTCTCATAGAATGAGATAAAGTTTTATGTTTTTCTTCTTTAACACCTCATCAAAATATGTTGCGAAGAATAGGCGGTAGTTAGAATAAGGTTATATATCATATTTCTTAACCATCATAAGTAGGACATGGCGAGATTAATGGAACATCGGTTTAGAGTGTAGGCCAAGTGACAATAGATCACAATCTGCAACTAAAATATCATGTACTGTAATTGGTTACTGTACCCCTCATCTTTTGTCAATATTTATATCTTACACCATATTAGTAAAGCATGATGAAGTGCAGGACCCTTTCCATCTTCATGAACTCTTGGTGTCTATATTATTCCCCCAAGCCTCTATATCAAGCCTAAATTTAATATGCCCTTTCAATATCATAGCTAATTTCCATATCTAAGGTTTCTTAGTTAGCAACCTCTACTACAGGTCTATCATGTTGTCTCGCTTATGAAGGTTCAACCCTTTAGTACTTTCATGATGCCTTCCAAACTAGTCACATAATGTGGTGATGATAATTTGTAAATTCCTCCATCCTTTACTATATTTAATGATACTATCAGCTATGAGGACTGTCACACATAGCATCTCTGCTCATTTATGTGAATTTAACAACTTCATATCTCTTCCCATTTAGGTGAATAATGTTGTCTCAAAACACAATATATGAATGCACCATAGCAAAGTCTTTAGGTCTCACTTTTAAAATCACGGTCTAAAACATTTAATGTGTGTTTGTATTCATCATGCAGTTTGGAGCATTCCTTGGTATTAGAATACAAAACCTCAATGCATAACCTTGAGAATGTCTTTGTGTAGTGTGAAGAACATACAAGGGCAGATAATGCATATAAACCCTCAATTTCATGCATGTAAACTCTTGATTTTCATCTTTCAACTGACACTACCCTCTATACCTTCTATGTGGACTACCTTTGTGATTTGGTTGATTGTGCTTCTTTTATCAAATTATTATCACATTTTCATAATCCCTTGATTTATGATAACTATCCAAGTTAAGATCATCATTTCTCTTTACACGTGACTTTCATATGATATTATTCACAATATCTATTCCAAATACACACTACCAGCTATCGTGCAAGATTCCTATCATTTGACCACAACTAGTGTTGCTTTAAACACCTAGCCACTTGATGCTCATAAACTCAAACTGTCTTTTGGATGCCCATGACCATTCTCTTTAGCATGTACTCCATACTCTACCATGTAGTCCTTCTTAGAAGCATGAAGATTAGTCTCCTTGTCATCCTTCTTTAGAGCTAACTACTCTTCATTGCTACTGTCCTTTGTTTGGTGGCATTTTGAAACTCTTTGTTAACTTCTTATTAGACCTACTCAATGGAATTGTAGCTATCTTCTATGGTAAATAATGGTTGCATCATTATCAACTATATTTTCCACCTCAAACCACTTATTTCCTTTCTTATCTTCTATACCAATATTCACTCTTCTCTACCACAGTCATAGAGGAATGACTGTCCTAAAATTTAGGTTGCTAATGGCATATCCTTCCTTTCTCAAGACAAGGTCTCCCACCTTCACATAGATATTTCATTCCTGTGTGATATAATACTAGCACATGATAGCACTATACTTGAGTGACATGAATTTATGCTACTTATCCCCTTGTTCCACACAAGTTTATGGAGCTTCAATATGAGAAATTCCTTTGAATTTTCTATTTCATTGTGTTGTCCATTACAAGTGTTCCTAGTGCAGGATCCAAACATGATTGTTGATCTTTGAAAATCATGCCCTATTCACCATGAATTTTCATATTTCTTGCTCCTTATCTTCACATGCATGACCAACACCTTTGCCCCTATAATAACTATAGTTTGAATGCTACCACCTTGCTTGTTCATTAACCCTCAAAAACCCTACATCTTGGATATTCCCTTGAGATTGTCACTTTTGTGTAGTAATATTTGACTATCTATTGCAAAGATGAAGGTTTTATCATTGATGTCAATAGGAAGTCTATTGACTAGTATTGTTATTGATGTCAATTGTGTGTTAAGGAACTTGTTGCATGATGAAAATTTTGACGATATTGAGAAAATTATGGAAAAGAGGAAAATATTTTGTTGTAGGTTGTGCATGTGTAGTTGAGACATTGAGGAAGAGTTGTAAGTAGATGGAGCTATCTTTTGTTATAGCATATGGAGATGAGTTGGAATGAAGTAATGAGCTGAGATGATGTCTTTGGTACTTGATTTCCAAGTGATTTTGAGAAAATTTGATAAATAGAGAAAATAGTGTTGTGCAAGTGTTTAGAATGTGCTCTGAGTCTATAGAGGAGGGGGTCTAAACCCTCTGGACCCCAGGTCATAAGAGGGTCTAGAGCGATCATCTACCCTATTCTACCTCAAGCTAGATGGAAGGTTTAGGAAAGTTGTAAGATGTTTAAGATAGAGAATTAAGAGCACTCTTATTACTATTGTCTTTTTGATAACCCAAAATTTTTAGGGGGTTAAGAGAGCAGGTTTCAAAATTTTAGACTGTACCTAAGACAACTCTCTGCCAGAAGACAACAACGTGAAATAGGGATGATAGCACAATGGGCTGGTGTCTCACTGATGCACTAGCATCTGTATGAACATAAAGTATGAAATACAGTGGAAAACCTCAAGAAATGAGCTAACTACTTAAATAGTACATTTTTATGTAATAAAAAAAGTAAAAAATGACAAAATAATTGAATAATGATAGAAATGCTTTAAGGTTCCAAGTAGAGTTTAACAAGAGTGAAAGGTGATGGAAATAAAACTTATGAATGGTCCATCCTCCCGCAAGCTCCAAATGAACACAAAACATACACACAATAGAATGAGGAAAAATGTTGGGGTTGTTTCAGGGCTTGCCACAGTCAAACCCCTATTTCAGTGTTCCCACCTTCACAGACAACTAGAATAGCCACGAGATAGAAAATGCGATAAAGAAAGCAATGAAAGAAGTGCCAAGCAATGACAACACTATGCTACGTAAATCAAATGATAATTCTAAAAATGAAGTGGATATCACCTCCCAAGCAAGGTGCCCTCAAGCATGTGAAGGGAGATGCGAGCTCACAAGCTTGAGGATGCAATTGTCCCCGCAACAACGAGAGTAAAATCTAGCATAGTAACACTTTAGAGCTTAAAAAATGGTGGATAATGCTATGAAAATTCCCAAGAAATGTGTAGAAGTGTGAAGTGAAAGTGTAGAGATCAATAAGAGTGTGTAGAGATCGAATTGAATGAAGAAAATAAGAGTGTTTTTAGATGAATAGTAGCCCAAAAGAGCAGTTCGAGGTTGGTCAAGGGTGCAGGGGCGTTACTCTTTATCGCCAATAGACAAGTGTAACACCTATGCAAATTCCAGAGGTGGGAATCCTATCAGGATGACAATGTGCCACATAGACGTCCGCATGTTGCGCTAGCATCCTTGAGAAAAATTCTCCCACTGACACTATAGACAATCGCCAAGTGGGTGGAAGGTGAATGGATGAAGTAGAAAAGCATCGTCGAGTTTAATTTTTCTAAGGTGAGGGGATGCAAATGAGGAATTTATGAGGGGTTAAAATTCACTCCATTACATTTTTCCCCCACTTTAGTGAGCATATGTGATGCTAGATGTGAGGTAAAGTAGATAGAAAAGAGTTTAGAAATGTATATATGAACCGTCGAGAAGTAGACTACAATTTGACCCACCCAAAAGCACAGGAAGAGAAGCTGGACCCATAGTCCTTGGACCCAAGGAGGGTTGAAAAAAGTGCACTGTAGATCCACTGACCCATAGATGGTGAACAAAAGGCTCTGTAGGTCCTTAGAGCTATAGAGTTGAGCAAAGAGATCCTGCAGGATGTAAGCATTTCACATGTCCTTGGACTTGCAAAGGATGTTCCCCCTAGGTGCTCGGTCCTAAAGGAAGCTAGATGTGAGAGGATTCACAATGTATGATGGGGCCTTATAGGTACTCGATCCTGCAAGGTTGATTGAAAAGTAGCTTCATAGACGTACCTACAAAACAACATGTTAATCTGCAACCAAAACATGTTAGGTGTCAAAAAGAAGCCACATAGGCAAGAAAACAAACAGTCACACAAATAGTCAACAATTGAAGGAAGAGCTTTCAAAGGGGTCCCTCGGGAATCCTTCAAAAGAAAAAAAGGGGTCCACTCAAGGGAAACTCAGTTTGAAAGTGATAACATTTTTGAAAAGAGAGAATTTTTTTACCAATGATTCTAGCATAAAAGATTCCTTTTGAAAGATTCATTTCATCAAGGAATTCAAAAGAAAGAATATTCCCTTGCAAGGGCAAGTACATATTCTATCTTACAAATTTGAGATGAAAGAAAAATCATCTAGGGATCCAAGTTGAAGAATGCAATTTTTGAAAAATTATAGATTTTCAAGAAGGGATTTGTTGGCCACCGAATGCACCTTTCAAAATTTGAGCAGTATGATTACCCCCCTTAGGATGGTATGTGCTAAGCACAAAGTCACGTGGCATCCTAAGGAGACAAAAACAAGAATGAAAGTGATGTTGTGGCCCGTGGAACATGACGAGATGTAACCATGGTAATTTTGTTGCACATGACAACACATAAGCACCACAACATCACAAAGCAAGAGATAAAGATAGATAATAACATAATAAATGACAGATAGGGGATTTGATATTTTGGGTTCAAAGTTGCTCATAAATATATATAAATAGATATAATAATATATAAATGAACTACCATCAACCCCCTACTATATCAAACCATGTGAAGAAGGACACATGAAAAACAAAAAAATAAAATAAAATTGGGTCAACATGGAAGGGAGACCTGAATTCCCCCAACACCTTGCATCATCCCCAATTGTCAAAAATCAAAGGTACAACAAAGAGAAGAATGATGTGACAAATAGAGGAAGTTTTACGAAACAAAAACACTCCTATATCCAAGCACCTATGAGGGTGACAAGGGTCATCCAAAAACATATAAAACCAACATAGGGGAACACAATACACACACACACAATCCAATATACAGATAAAGAAGAGGCACCCCTAGTCCTCGTCAACCAAGAGATCATCATTTTTCCAGTTTAGATCATCATAAGGGGAGGGTGGATGAGCTTGCAAGGGTGGAATATCAAAGGGGGTACCCTCTGACCCTCTTGCAACAAGAGCTAAGGAAGAAGGCCCCTCTAGGTCTTCTCCACTCAGTTCCTATGAGGTGAATGTCAGCGATTTCACAAAAAATGCTGATAGGGCCGAGGAATTGTCTACAGAGTTGAACATGCACTTTATAGGATTGCCACATGTCAACTCAGCGGATGATGGAGGCAATGCTCGAGATCCATTTCTAGGCTAATCTAAGGATTTAAGAACAGTGATGAACTCTGGGGACGTCAAGACTTCCTCTTTCACTAAGATGGCACAAGATAATATAGAAACACCCTTTGAAGAAGGCAAACCCTTCTTCCAACCCCCATTTCTAGCAGGTTTTTCCTCCTTATTTCGCTTCATCGAAGGATGTGAGATCCCCACAGATGAAGCAAAGGGCGAGGAGGAAGAGGAGAACATAGTGGTAAATACCATTGAGGTGTTCACCATGTCCATGGGTTTTAAAAAGGGCGGGATGTCTGAAAGGGACATCAAAAGCGGAGGCTCTGCCAAAGGAGCAATGAATACTTGCACCCTCTTTGGGTGAGGATCATTCACGCTCGTAGGGGGATTCAAAAGTAAGATTGATGTGAAGGGAACTGAAGCAAAAAAGAGCGGAAGAAGAGGACACAATAGAAGATGTTGAAGTGGGAGTTGCCACAACCTCTTCCTTCTTCTACAATGCAGCCTACTCAATGACCAGAGCCTTCCTCTAACGCTTGCGCTTGTGCGCAAGGTGATTTCTACAGCTTTGGGAGCTAGAGGCCACAGTCTGAGAAGGGACAAAAGACTCATGTTCGACCATC
This sequence comes from Sequoiadendron giganteum, assembly GCA_007115665.2. Taxonomy (NCBI): domain Eukaryota; kingdom Viridiplantae; phylum Streptophyta; class Pinopsida; order Cupressales; family Cupressaceae; genus Sequoiadendron; species Sequoiadendron giganteum. Next base: position 521,598,266 of record CM021109.1, read on the forward strand.
AGAGTATACATCACAATTGTGTCCAGTGGAGGGAGGGACTTGTGGATGGGAATAAGAGGAAGAGATGGAGAAGATGATGCAATGACAACATGAGGAGTAGGCTCGAGCACCTTAGCGATGAGATTCTTCCCGTTCACTACCTCAGAGATAGGACTAGTAGGAGGCCGCAGAGGCCGAGACGTAGAAGATGCTCCATGGGGACCTTTCCCCTTAGCATACAAAATGGCTCGAGGCACTGTGGATAAGACAAGAAGTTCAAATGCCCAACGCTTGGCCTTCCACCAAGTGGGCACCATTAGATTCCCCAGAAAATGCATGGGAGCAAAAGTTGATGGTGCCATAGTAGGGTGAGAGGAAGTGGAAAATAGAGGAAGAAGAAGAGGAGCCTTGAGTGGACTTCTCCTCTTCTGATATTTTTTTGAGCAGAAGAGGCAACCTCACACTCCACCATTATGCAAGCTCTATAGAAAATGGCATAGGGAGAAGGAGGGTATCTCACCTTTGGCTTTATGCCCCCACTCTTCTACTTCACATAAGTTCAATACAATAGGTTTTTTCTACAATGGAGTGGATTGACAGGGGTAGGCCAAAAGTGATCAAGTGAGTAGCCCCCACACATAATCGCCGATTTGTAACTGGTGTCATGGAATACATGCACAAAACCCTCATGGGAAAACTTCAAGCAACTGTGGGAATTGCATTCATGGAAACTAGCCAAGGAATGCCTAGTTTCACTCTGAATAGTTCAGATCTTGAGATAATATCAGAGAGTGCATTCATAATCTTGGGCCCAACTAGGACTGACAGGGTGATACAACTAATAGGATGGACAGAAAGCCCATCGTGTGTACATATAGTTCTTCTAGACTCATCATATCCATCCTTATGTAAATTTTTTATCAACACGATCTCCTCTATAATGACATTCACCCGACATGTAGGGTCAACGAGAACACTAGTTACAGGATTCCCATCGATACGTATGGGGATGTACAAGGGAGATGGTTCTTTGTTAGCATTCATTGGAAAATACTAAGAGGTGAATATTAGAGCAGGAGATCTGCTCGTAGGTTGCATAAATGGGATTAGTAGATGTAGGAAGGAAGTCATCTTTACGTACGCTTGATAGAAATTTCATAGAAGCGGGTTTCATAATTAGATGGTGAACCACTTAAGGTTTCACTTTGTAATGCTTAGGAGTCCTCCCAAATACACCACTAGGGTTCATAGGTTGGGTTGCAAGGCCAAACGCACTACAAAACTCACACCCACAACACTCCTAGAACATGAGGAAGGGTCTTTCAACACTACCAAATGGAACTAGAACGGTTCACGTCGGGTTCACCAAAAATGTAGAGGAGGGGGACCAAATGCTCAAGACCCCAAGTCACAAGAGGGTCTAGAGCAATCGACTACCATAATCTACCTCAAGATATATGGAAGGTTTAGGAAAGTTGTAAGATGTTTAAGGTAGAGAAATAAGAGCACTCTCAATATTGTTGTCTTTTTGTTAACCCGAAAGTTTCAAGGGGTTAAGAGAGCAGGTTTTCAGATTATAAATCGTACCTCAGACAACTCTCTGCTAGAAGACAATAACACAAAACAAGGATGAATACGACGCACTGGAATTTCACTGATGTGCTACTGTCCATGTGGACAAAAAGTATGAAATACAGTGGAAAACCTTAAGAAATGAGCTAACTACTTAACTAGTATAGTTTTATGTAATAACAAAAGTAGAAAATGACACAATAACCGAATAATGGTAGAAATTATTTAAGGTTCCAACTAGAGTTTAACAAGAGTGAAAGGTTCAATGGAAATACAACTTACAAATGGTCTAACCTCTTGCAAGCTCCACATGAACACAAAACCTACACATAGTAGAACGGGAAAAAATGTTGGGGTTGTGATAGGGATGTTGGAGGAATCAATCACAGACTCCTGCTCTAGGTCTTACCTGGAAGACCTCTATGGTGTCCCACTCCACCACCTTAACCTATAGGACCTTTTTCTTGTTTCAGTTTCTCAAAACCCTTCTCAGCTTCAAGTGTCCACTTGAACTTAGTCTTTAGGCCACCTTTGATAGTATCAAGTATTGGTGCACATATGCCACTAAAATTCCTTATAAATTTCCTATAAAACTGAGCTAATCCATGAAAACTTCGTACCTCTGTCCCAGTGGTTGGTGTAGGCCAATTTAGGATAGCTTCCACCTTGCTTGGGTCCATCTTCAATGAACCTTGGGATACTACATACCCCAAATACACAAGCTCTTGTTTGAAGAACTCACATTTCTCCAGGTTGATGGCTAACCTCTCTTCCTACAATCTTTTAAGAACCAACTCCACATGCTTTAGATGTTCTTCTGCTGTCTTGCTAAAGATGAGTATATCATCTAGATATACCACCACAAATATACCTGTAAATTCTTTGAGCACTTCATTCATGAGCCTCATGAATGTGCTAGGGGCATTAGAGAGGCCAAATGGCATAACTCTCCACTCACACAACCCATCAATTGTCTTAAAGGTTGTCTTCCACTCATCCCCATCTTTAATTCTGATCTGACGGTATCCACTTTTGAGATCCAACTTGGTGAAGTACTGAGCTCCTCCAAGACAATCCATCAAGTCCTCAATTCTAGGAATAGGGAACCTATACCTGATTGTGATTCTGTTTATAGCTCTAGAATCAGTGCATAGTCTCCACTTACCACCTTTCTTGGTTGTTAAGACCACTGGTACTGCACACGGACTAATGCTCTTCCTAATCAATCCTTGATCTAACAACTCCTGCACTTGCCTAGCTACTTCTAGGTTCTGATCTGGTGTAAGCTTGTAAGATGCTTTGTTTGGCAATGAAGCTTCTGGTATGAAGTCAATCTGATGACTGATGGCTCTCTTTGGAGGTAAGGTTGCTGGTGTTCCATCACTAACTATGTCCTTGAACTGTTCTAACAACTTCTGGACTGCTTCTGGTATGATTGTTTTCTTGGCCTTGTCTTCTTCCTTGGGTTGCACCATGACCGCATATCCTTCACCTCCTTTGTGTAGAGTATTGATGAACTCCTTGCCACTACTTAACAAGACTAGGGGTCTTTGACTGTCCTTCTTCCTCATCTAACAGTGACTGCAGTTTGAATGTCTTTCCATCCTTCTTGAAAGAGATAGTGTTCTCCTTACCATCATAGATGGCTCCTCTGTCATACTGCCATGGTCTACCCAATAGAAGATGGCATGCATCCATGGGCAACACATCACATAACAACTTATCTTTGTACCCTCCAATAGAGAACTCCACCATTGTCTGCTCATTGACAAGAACACTTTGCCCTTTGTTCAACCATGTCACCTTGTAAGGGTTAGTGTGGGATACTTTCTCCAACTTCAACTTCCTCACTACCTCCTCAGAGATTATATTATCAGTAGACCCTGAATCCACTATAACCTTACAGACCTTTCCAAGTACTTTGCATCTTACCCTGAATAAGGCTCTCCTTTGCTTTGGCTCCTCCTTGATTGGTTGTCTAATTAGGACTCTTCTAAACATCAAGTTCTCCCCCATTTCTGATTCAATGTGACTAACCTCTGGTGATTTAATACTCATGGTGTCCTCTTGAGCATATGCCACTCTCTTTTCTGTATTTGATGAAGATTCTTTCTTCGGGCACCTATAAGTTGGATGTCCTACTGGACCACAGTTATAACACTTCATACTAGCAAAGTATGAGTTGCTTCTACTTGCTTCTCTTCCTCTATTTGATCCTCCTTGAGGTCCTCTACCTCTTCCATAGCCTCCTCTAGGTGTTGTTTCACTTCCATGCTTGATGAGTTTGGACTCTCCCCGATTCCTTTATTCAGTCCCTCTACCTTGGTATCCACCTCTATGTCCTCTTTGATCTCTGCCTTTGCCTCTACTCTTAGAAATCTGGTCTTGTTTCCTCTTGCTTCTTTCCTCAATCTTTATAGCCAATTGGTAACATTGGTGTACTATCTTGGGACTTAGAAGAGTCATCTCCTCTTGAATGTTCTACTTCAAGCCGTTAAGGTACCTAGCCACCTTAAGACTTTCATTCTCTAAAACATTAGACCTCATACAAAGTTTTTGAAACTCCTTAGTGTAAGTATTCACATCTTGGTCTCGTTGTCTCAAACTCTGTCTCTTCTTATGCAACTAAATCTCATAATCATCTGGCATGTATGCTTTTCTCACTTTGATAACCATTCCCTTCCAAGTTGAGATAGGCTTCTTGCCTTCCTTTTCCCTCTCTGTCTGAATGAACTTCCACCATGTCAAGGCAGAACCTCTTAATCTTGACTTTGCCACCTTCACCTTCTATGCTTCAGTGACTCCATCACACTCAAAATGGTTTTCCATTCCCTCTATCCAATCCATGACTACATCAACTTCTAATTTTCCACTAAACAATGGTATGCCTTCAAGTGCTTTCCCACTCATGGCTTTCAATGCCTTCAAGAAAGGCTCTTCTTGCAAAATAGGGTCAGGTTTAGGGATCTTGTCTTCCTCTACAACCTCTTCACTCTTGGGTACCCTGCCTTCCAATATATCATTGACCTCATCGGTCTTAGTTTGCACATTATTCATTGCTTGCTCAAGTTGAGCCATCATTTCCCTCAATCTCCTATTGTCTTCCTCTTGATCTTTGACCTTCTTGGCCAATTCAATATTTGTCACCATGGTTGTAGAACCACTAGACGCAAGCTCTGGCATACAACAATCAATCCCAAATCTTTTATTGCTCTGATACCAATCTGATAGGGAGGTTGGAGGAATCAATCACAGACTCTTGCTCTAGGTCTTACTTGGAAGACCTCTATGGTGTCTCACTCCACCACCTTAACCTATAGGACCTTTTTCTTGTTTAGGATCCCCTGGTTCTCCTTGCCAACCCAACTACCATTCCAACTCTACCTACCAAGTCAACCTTGGTGCTATTTTTGCAACTCTTCCCTTAGCCCTTAATCCACCCTAAAGGCTAACATTCACCAAAATCTAGAACTTAGCTTTGCAGGGGTGTGGAGATGTTTCTAATGAATTCAATCCATCCTATTAGGGTTCTTGAGGGTCCACCTAACTCCATTTCCTAGGCGCTTCCACCAAACCCTCATTTAGGTCTTAAAAGGCTACTAGCCCTATGAGCCCCAATTAGGCCTCCTTCTCTGAGAAATTAGGTTAGTTCTCCAAAGTCTCCAAAATAACTCTCAATCTTTCCTTGGTGTTCCTAGTCCATATGCTCACCTCTAAAGTATTTTTGGGGTCTTGACCCTCAACTGTCCGTACACAAGCTTAACCCACAATTTGGCAAAATTAGGCCTTTTAAAGCCCTTTTCTTGACCTCTCTACAACTGTTAGAGGTTCCTTTCATCAGATGGATTGATGGAGCTTCCTCCACCGTTCTATGCCCTGGCAAGGCTCATACCTGCCCTCTCCACACTATGATTTGACAAGAAATGGACACCCCTGCAAATCAAGTGCTTTGCACTTCATGTCTTCCCTAGCCAGACACTTCCTGGCTCACCTAGGAGAAGACTTCCATGGTGTTTTTGATGCTACCAAAGACTCCTAATCCTACCATATATATAGACATGGATTCTAGTCACAATTCCCAAAGGGCTGCACAATATGTATAGTGGGAATGTGATCTAAACCTCCATTCTTCTCAATAGTATGTCAGATCAACAATTGAAAGAAAACAAACTATCTACAAATAGTGCTTGAAATTGAACTAAGAAGCTAATTACTACCACACAATGCTTGAATAACACCCACACTACATCCTACACAAGCTACAAAGACCCTTTCAATCCATTAAAGCTCTACTTCTAAGCAAAAATTAGAAACTCTCACATTATCACAACTGTTCTCACTTGAATTTCAAAATTTCAAAATAATCCAAATGCTTCCAACCTTGCTCTCATCTCGAGAGAACCCTTAAATAGGGTCTCTAAATTAGTTACCTCTCCTTAGGCCACTCCTAGGCCGCTTGTAGCTTTCATTAAGCTTTATTTTCAAAAGTTTAGAAAAAAAACACCTAAAAGGGTCTAAAAGGCTCTCAACCTTGCTTGAGCAAAAACCTTTAAGCCTATGATATGGTCAACATGACCTTCAAAAATTCAACACCTGATCACAAAAGCCACTAAGGCACAAACCTAATGAACATGAAGAGATAGATAAATTGGCCTAAACAAGTTGCCCAAACAAGACATTCTAGACAACCTATGGTAACCTAGGTGCTCCTGCACCAGGTTGTTTTGGGGCTTGTCCTAGTTAAACCCCTGTTTTGGTGTTCCCACCTCCACGGATAACCAAAATAGCCCTGAGATAGAAAATGTGATAAAGAAAGCAATGGAAGAAGTGCTAAGCAATGGCAACACTATGCTACATAAATCAAATTACAATGCTAAAAATGAAGTGGATATCACCTCCCAAGCAAGGTTCCATTCAACAAGTGAAGGGATATGTGAGCTCGGAAGCTTGAGGATGCAATCATTGTTAGAACAACAAGAGTAAAATCTAGTAGAGTAACACTTTAGAGTTTCAATAATGGTGGAGAATGTTATGAGAATTCCCAAGAAATGTGTAGAAGTGTGAAGTGAAAGTGAAGAGATCGAGAAGAGTGTGTAGAGATCAAATTGAATGAAGAAAATAAGTGTTTTTAAATGAATAATAACCCAAAAGAGTCATTTGAGGTCGTTCAAGGGCGTAGGGGTGTTACTCTTCATCACTAATGGAGAAGTGTAACACCTTTGTAGATTCTAGAGTCAAGAATCCTGTCAAGATGATAAAATGCCGCATAGATGTCTGTGTGTTGCACTAGCATCCTTGATAGAAATTCTACCACCTACACTATAGACAACCGCCAAGTGGGTGGAAGGCAAATGGATGAATTGGAAAAGCAACATTGAGTTTAATTTTTCTAAGTTGAGGGGATGCAAATGGGGAATTTGCGAGGGGTGAAAATTCACTCCATTAGAGGGTCATGCTTCACATTTATTTTGTATTGATGATATGCCTGTGCAAATTTCATATGTTGGTTGAGATTGCCAGAGGATTTTATATTTATAATTTTGGGTTCTGGATCGTTGGTGAGAGGAATTTGTGTTTACCAATACAATATGAGAATATGTTTTGCAGTGTTGTATAGAGGTGTCAAGGAGAAATGTACTTGCTCCACATATCTTCGCAATTTCTTTTCAGGGCTTGTGGTTTTGAAGGAGATTTGATGGTGTTGTTCTCTTGTTTGTGTTAAGAGGATTCATGGTTAGGTGTATTGGAAGTTTCAGAAATGTGTACTTAAAGTTTAAATGTTTTTTCACAAGTAATGGTTGACCTAGTGTCTACACTACATTAAAATATGTTCATGTATCAATAGATGCATAGTGGGTGGGTGAGACTTAATTTTGGGTCTTGGTTAAGTGTTGTTTTGGTCCCCTTCCATTCCTATCCACCATAGGAATGTTTAGGTGCCGACCTAGTTTGAATTTGTAAATACAATAGATAGAATGCTGACCTTGGAGAAGATGTTTAAGGTTGAGGTTGATATAAATAAGAGTAGAGTTTTTGTGAGTTGGGGGTGCATGAGGAAAGAAGCAAGATAGATGCGAGATCAATGCAAGTGATGTGTGTGATGCAAATTTTAGCAGAAGCAGTGCGAACTTCAAACTATTGGATTCTTGAAAGCAGTGAGCCAAAGGTGTTTGAAATATTTCAAACAAGACTGTGAAAGTGTTGGAGCATTGCGGTGGATTCCTTGTTGCATTAAGAAAGTGTTCTCTATGTAACATTTCTATTCTATCTTCTTATATTTCTTTATGCGGCTATGATCCTTTTTGGACAATGTGTTCTATTTTGGTAGTGAGCCCCTTTGTACCAGTTTTGCAATCACTTATATTGTGAGCTAATACTAACCATGGTTTTCCCCTCATTGGGTTTTCCACATAAATATAGTGTTCTCTTGTGTATGGTGTTGTTATTTTAGTTTCTATTATCTGCATTTCATGATTAATCATTATAAAAAATAAGGGTTTAATGAATGTATGTGGATCTGATTAGTGTTGATGGTTTTGATGTTTTAATTTTCTACAACTAATTCACCCCCCCTCTCAGTTGCTTGTTCATTCAACAATTGGTATTAGAATGAGGTTCCTTGAAGAAAAGCTTAACCACTTGAGGTAGATCTAGGATGGCGAACAAGATTACTTTGGAATTCCCTAGATTCGACGGTACAAATTATGCATTCTGGAAGAAAAAGATGGAAGGATATCCGTTAGCTTAAGAATTTGAGCTTGAAAAGGCTTATCAAACTACATATAATCCACCTCTAAATGGTCCAAGTACAAGTGAAATATCAAGGCACATGAGATCAATGCTAAGGAAATATTTATTACTGTGAATAGTCTTTCCAATATCGAATTGGTAAAAGTTATGAGTTTGAAGACTTCTAAAGAGGTGTAGGATAAGCTGGAAAGCATTTATGAAGGAGATGAAAAAGTCAAACAAGCGAAGTTGCAGAATTTGAAGGCATAATTTGAAACCCTGCATGTGTTTGAAGATGAAACAATCAAAATCTAGATGCAGAGAGTTGATGAGCTAGTGAGTGCAATGAGAGGTCTTGGTGCACAAGTCAAAGAATCTAAAGTGCCATCTTTTTCCTTAATGTTGACCCTCAACTTCAAACCCGGATTTCTAGAATCCTTAATTGTCAAATTCTTCCCCTTCCCTCGACATACTTGAGAACACTCACTATTGGAAAGGTGGAAAACTCTATTTAGTCTAACTTACTTGAAATAATTCAAAGAAAGTTGGTAGCATGGAAGGGTGCTCTCCTTAACAATGCTAGTAAGCTTCTCCTTCTCAAATCCATTGTTCAAAGTTTAGATTTATATCTTATGTCTTTGTTTTTCATGTCCTCCATGTGGTTTGAGAAGCTTGAGAAGATTTAGATAAGGTTCCTTTGGTCAGGTACTGAAGAGAGGAGCCACTTCTCTTTGGTCAATTGGGAAACTATGTGTTCTAGAAAACTTTATGGGGGCCTGCACTTGAGAAAAACTAGACAGATGAATATGTTTCTCATTTCTAAAATCACCTAGAAACTTTTGAATAAATAGGGGGAGTGGATTTTGATCCTCAAGGATAAGTATCTAAGGGGTAGAGATTGTATTTCCCTTCTTGGTAATTTTGTTCTTCCCTTGGGATCCATAATCTAGAATAACCTCCTGAAAACCTAGAATTTTCTCTCCTTGGGTTCTTGCTGGCAAGTTCGGTCTGGTGCTTCGATTTCATTTTGGGATGATAGATGGATTTCTTCATAGGCCCTTAGTATCCACCCAATTCTATTGGCTATGAAATTGGACGTTTGTGTTAGATTGGGGCATAAGGTATTGAATTACTTGGATAATAACTCAGTCTCACAATGTTGGAAGATTGATCCCAATTGGTTTGATCCCCCCTTTGTGTGGTTGTTATAGAGCTCCTCAAATCTGTTAACAATCACAAGTTCTTTAACTCCAATTTGTCGAACTCCCTAGTTTGGGTAGATTCCAAGGATGGGGAATACTTTGTCAACTTTGGATACAAAATTATATCTAGTACCTAGGTTCCTCAGTTTAACTAGACGAAGGTTTGGAGGAACAACTCTCTACCCAAAATTAAATTCTTTTGGTGGATTTCTTTCCATAAAAGGATTCCCACCCTAGATAATTTACAAAAAAGAGGCCTCCATATGGGAAATGATTGTTTCCTATGTGAAGATGAAGTTGAATCCATATCCCATCTCTTATTTCACTATACCTACTCTTGGCTGGTTTGACAAAAAAATTAATCTCTTTTCAATATCAATTGGGTTTGGCATAATGATGTTAAGGGGGTTCTGGATAGTTGGATCCTATTGGTTTCTCATCACATGCTCATTGAGCTATGGTGGAAAGCTCTTTTTTTAACTTGGTGGATAGTCTAGAAAGAGCGTACAATAGGGCTTTCAAAGATTAAAAAAACTCCTTGGCTGGTTGTGGCTAATAAGGTTACCAATCAGAATGTTGAGAATCTCATCTCAACCTCCTACAAGCCTAAAAGGTATCCTAAAAATTCGGAGTTCTCTATTTCCTTAGTCTAGAACCTTTTTGAGGCCCTCAATACTTTTAGATCTTGTATCCTTCTAGAATGAAGTAGTACTCCATAGTCCCCCCAAATCCGGTTGTCTTAAGCTTAACTTTGACGACTCAACCAAAGGCAACCTAGGTCGGGCGAGTGGTGGTGAGGTTATTAGATATCATAATGGAAAAATGGTTCTGGCTTATGCAATGAATGTTGGCATTCACTCCTATAACTTTATAGAGGTGGCAATGACATACTATGGTATCCGAATTTCCATGAATGTTTCATTTTCCAACCTGGCCATTGAAGGTGACTCCAAAAACACCATCCTTATACTGATTGGGATGGCTAAACCTTGTTGGTCCCTCCATGACCCCATCCTATCAACATGTAATCTCATGATTACTCTTGGGAATAGTAGATCTACTCACATGTATAAGAATGGAAAAAAAGTGGCAGATGTGCTTGCTAATCTTGGTGCCTTTACTCCAAATTTAGTTATCTTGGATAATATCTCTCAAATCCCCAGGTATGTGTGTGATTTAATTGATAATAATGTCAAAGTAATACAATAATGAGATTGAGCTAGATTTATTATCAACTCCCTTCTTCATCTTCCATGGTTTGAAATTATGGAAAATCACCCTCGCCAATCAACCTTTTCATAATCCTTTCTATTCTTGACTTAGGCATTCTTCTTGACATTTCTACATAACTCCTCTTGCTCTGTTATCTTTAAATTTCTTCACATGGGCAAGCTGGTCCAGGAAAAACCTACCTCCTACGAGGTGTGGAAGAACGATAGGGATATTTGGGCTATTCTCCAACGAGGTAAACTAGCCTCATATGTGGAGGTAATGAGGGGGCATGACCCCAATTTGTCTATTGAGTTCACCAATTCCTAGAATGCGGGTACCATCACCATTGCTAGGTGCTCTTTCCTTGTCAACATTGAGCTAATTTCTGAGGTTAGGAGGCTTTCTTTGGAAGGTGCCTGCATCCCCCAAAAATCTAAGTGGCACTACTAGAAAGACATGGAGAGGTTCCCGAAGGAGGGAGAAAAAGTTAACAGGCTACAAAACAAGTTCAATAGAGCTGACCTTCTTGGGATGTGGAGAAAAATCATGGAGGTGCTTATGAGGTATTCCATATTGGAGGGTCACTTTTGTCAATTCCATGCCCATCTTTTTCCCATGTTAAAACATTTCCATTATAATGACAAGATGAATTTCACTTTTTGGGTCCTTTCTTCCCTTAAATAGTTTATCAAGACTGTTCAAGGTAAAAGTATAAATCTCCCCATTCACCAAGGGTTAATTTTTCACCTAGTACATCATCAGGCCACTCTTTCCCCCTCACATTTTTTAGAAGAAACACTCTTATCATTCACAATCCTTCCAACCCCTATGAGGGCCCCCTTTCCACTTATGCCCTGGAGGAAACCTTTCCCACCACTTGTAGAATCACCAGGGCTTGGGGTAAAACCCCTATCACCGAGGAAACCACCCTCAACCCTAAAAATTTGTTTCTTTCCTCAAACCCACCCCCATTTCTACCTTTGGCTATAATAATTTGACTAACTCAAATGATGGGTCCTAGAAACAACCCTTGGAAACTCTCTTGCTCTCTCCCCTATTCATGATTAGGTGCCCGATGTTTCTAAATCCCCCCTGCCACTAACCCTCCTAGCCTTCAAAGATCCCCTAAACTCTATGTCAATTCGGAAGGGACCTCCATTGAACCTAATCTGCGTAATGAAATTTTTGCCTCTTGTGTCCCTCTTCAGCATAAACTAGATGAGATTTCAGTGATAAATAATGTCTAGAACAAAATTCTCAAGTGGCTTTTGGCTCAATTTATTATTGCGAAGGAAAAAGACTAGGTGTTGGAAAATAAGGTGTCTTGGTCAAGGGAGGTCAAGGATGGAGGGTGTTGGGATATGCTTTCCTCCCTTGCCATGTCTTTCGAAAAATGGGCTAACTAGGAGATCGAGGTGAATGAGCTTACAACTCTAGTGGGAATAGAGGAGGACAAAGTTAAATTATAGAAGGAAATTGTCACTATTCATAACAACCAAGACAAAACAATGAAATATATCCAAGAGATTGTTGACTATAGCAAGGAGACAATGAAGAATACAACTCTTACCATTCAAGTATTCTAGCAAGAAATCAAGAATAGGCATGGAAAAAGGGTGACTGAGGTTTATATTCAAGCCGATCACTCACATAAAAAAGGCAAGAAAGAGGGTAGTTTTGCTCTGCCTATTACCGAGGTGACCCTACCTACTCAGAAGGGACCCCTATCGTTCAATGAGAAAATCCACTTCCTAGCTAAGGAGTGGTAGTCCATTAGGGGTCTCAAGCTTCTAGGTGACCAATAGCTGGTTAGGTCCCCTGTTGGTTTTGTTTTGTGTGTTGTTTTCATTTCTCTTTTCGGTTTGTTAGTTGCTTTTTCTTTCTGGGCACTTCACTTCTCGTGAGCCCCTCGCTTGGCCTCTATGGATGCTTTGTGATGGACCCTTACCATTTTAATCTAATCAAAACACCATCTACAATATTACCAAGAATTTTATATTCCATGCAACATCTTTGAATTTTTCTTGATCTTAAATCCCACCTTCACTTGTTGATATAGATTCAAGGATACCTATTAATATAAAAGCATGTAATTATCATTAATATATGTGTACCTATTACATTTGACTATTAATATTTTAGGGAACTACAAAAACAAATAAAAAGAATTATACCTAGTGACAATGCTAGGCAGGCATATCATATTGATCCTTGCATATCCACTATAATTATATGAGTACCAATTGCATTTAAATATTGAGGTTTTAGGCCTTGAAATTTATATTTAATATTTCAAATATTTCCCACAAAATCTACTTGCTCTTGCTCATCTAATTGGTGTACTTGAATGGAGTTTAGGTCATGAATGTAGGTTTTCCTTTTGTTATCAATTACCTATATTATAAAATATTTCTTATATACACATACAAAATCATGTATTTTCACCTACGTATTGAAAGCATTCTAAAAGAGTCTTTGTACTAAATAATCATTTGCGAAAATTCTCTTCTTATCGCTTTTTATTCGATTTTTATGGTCAAAATTCTTCAATCACACGAGTAAAACACTTCTAACGAAGAGTGAACATACTAAATTTAGGTTTACAAACTTGAAATTTCTCTTCTTGTTTTATAGGTTAAATTTATCTTGTCGAGCATTAAATGTTATCATCTTGAATCCACTGCTATTTCTCACACATGATCTTCCCATTGCTCAAGGTGAATATTAGCATAACAATTAATTTAACAAGTGAATGTTTTTTTTGCTTGGTGAAGAGGGATTTTTAAACTAGCCCACTCCAAGTGAGGCCACAAATAGGGACCTCATCTCTAGCTTGAATGCACAACATCAATATGAATTTGATAAACCTGTGAGCACAATATCCCAACAAGGATAGAAAGGGTGAGAGCTTGCAAGCATACTAGCCCAACAAAGGTCTAGATCACAATTTGGACCACTAGGTTACTTCATCAACAACATCAATGCTAAGGTTCAAACCCATGAGCACATTGGATTAACAAGGGCACAAGGACTATGATCACAATATCCCAATGGGGGTTTCAAACTTGGCGGCCACAACAACATCGCCACCACTTAACCATCACACTATGGGATGAACTCCAAAACAAGGGGTAAACACTTTTGACTCAGAACTATGAACTAGTGAGGTCACAAATGAAGGAAATCATCCCCATTTAACAAGTGAATGCTGGAATAACACTCAATACCATAACTATTTTATAAGATTCCTTTTGGCTATTGACCTTAAAATACTCATGACACTTTAAAGGGGGTCAAATATGACTCTTCCTAACTAACACTCAATACCATAAATATTACAAATAATTTTTTCTAATAGAACAATATCTATGTCATGGTGTTGGTATTTTTTCATTTTTTTGTGTAAAGCAATTGCCATATTACAAATTCAAAATTTAATACCTAATAGACTGGTATGATTGGCAATAATTTACACCACACAACACATGCCTAAATTAACGTTTTCAATATTCTATACTCCTTCCATCATAACTATGGATAAGAAACAAGATCTCATTCTCAACAAAATGTGTTGCACATTGAAATTTATCCTTCTAATGAATACTCAAATATACCAACATTCTTGTCCAAATGAGCATACAACAATCACTTCTCTTATCCAAAAACAAAAATCAATGTTTGTTATTTTGGCCTTATTCTTACAAAGACTTAGGGAAGAACAATTAAAAATCCACTTTCGATCCCTCTAATATCACATAAAAAATGGATCAAACAATAAAATCAATCTCTTTATTTATGAAGTTACAAATAAAGAACTATTATAAGCTTAAAAACCTACGAAACATCCTCATACAAATGGGGAATAGTACTCTTTACAAAGGGAAAGACTTCCCCAACCACCTAATTACACCACCAACTAAATATCAAGTATTTTTAACATTTAAAATATCGAAAATCTCTCATTTATGTTTGTCCCTAGCAATGGATGCCACATCATAAAATTCGGTCCAATCTAAAATCACGATTCTAAGTAACTCTTCCAAAAAGTAAATGCTGAATAAAAATAAGTGAAACTGGAAAACTCTCAGGTTTATAGTAAAATTTTTTACTACATGCTTGTACAACAAAGTCCCAAATATCTATATTTATTTCAAGGTTGGTTCAAACTATCTTCAATACCACAATTCAACATCTAAGACACAAAATAATTGTCAACATCAATTAACTTCAATCCTCATTACTTTCTTTAGAGGTAGTGTCTTCAAATCCCAATTTTTGAAGAAATTGTAGAAGATCCTCCATAAAATCATCATTGATAAAAATGTTCCTATTCCATTCAAGCAAGGCACTAGAAGTGAGTGTTGGCCATACCCAAAATCTAAAAGTCTACTACTTGGCATATTCAAATACTTGAGAAAGCAACACAAAATTTCCAATCCATTAACTTATAAGGCACGCCATTTAATTCTAATAGGATTGTAGAGTATAAAGATTTCTATAAAATCCGGATTATGCTAGAAAATAATAAACATAAAAATAATAATACTTGAAATATTAAGTTGTTTCCTTTGTGTTATATTATGGGTATTATAAATTATTTTCAAGATAGCTTCCCACACAATCAATATAAAAAAAGCAACTACATATTAACTTAAGTCACTAAAATGTAAAGGTTTACATTACATTCAAAAGAACATGTTGAATAAAAAATCACAATACATATTCTTTATAAAAAAAATTTAAACTGACTCTTGGACTAGATAGAACTCCATCAAGTTATCTTATAACCCTCGAAGTTCTACACTAACTTTGTGATTTCCCATATTACCACCTCCCCTTACCCTCGAATCATGAATCTCCCAAATTATTAAACAATAAATCCATGTCAAGCTACATCCACAATGCTTCATCAAGTCGTCTCATCACCCTCATATGAATGTAATTCACAAGATCCATAGCCTCCCAACCTATCTAGGCAAAATGAATATTGAGTTTACACCAAATCATTTCTTGTCTTCAAAAAGAAAACTTTAAAATATATACATTCTTCATTATTGTCACATCAAGAAATAAAACAAAAACATATACTTCTCATACAAAGTACCATCTTTGAGCAAGAAGCTAGGTTGAAATAATGAATATTTTTAACAAATGCAGCTAGCATATCCTCATCCTCAACACATACTAAGTTTCATTTGATTTTTCTTTGAGTTTTCCCTTGAGAATATCATTGGCTAAAAATGTATAATTCTAGCTTGTGTGAACTCTTTTCTTGAAATAAATACAATTTTGGCTTTGTATCTGATTTTTTTTCTTCATAAGTATATTACATTATGTTGAGAATCAACTTTTATATCTTTCTACACTTTTTCTCTTCTTCCACTAAAATAGTTGAAATCACATCTTCGACTGGTGGAGAAGTTACTTGAATCAGATTAAAAACAATATTATTGTATTTAGAAGGAAATTTGTTTAACAAAATAACCTTTGCATTATTGTCTAATGTGAGAAGTCAAATCAAATTTTGACATGGTCATTCTATCTTCCATTTTCGATTAAAATAGTTGAAGTTTTACATAAACAAATTATCCTAAATTTTCACTAATGATTTGTCCATATCTACATGATGTAATTCAAGTCAAAAAGAAAAATACCAATAGTAATTTTAATTTTATCATATTTATTATGCCAATCTAATAACTCATTTGCATTTGGATTTTCCAAATATGAAAGTTGCATTTGGAATGCAATGACTATAATTGATGCACAAATGGGCCAATTCAGAGAGCCTATCTTGGTTGAATTAACAAATTTAGTGTCATGGAAAAATCTTCCAAAACCTTGAAGCAAATGCATTTGACACCAATTAGTTCACTCTATGCACCCTCTCTGTGTGCTTTTACAGTTTGCATACACCCTGTCATGCATATACCACAATCATTATAGATGATAGGGTCACATATCTTCCAAGCATTTTAAGAAATAATTCATGTGTTGTATATCTAAAAGCTCCAAGAAATTAGAGATATATGCATTGCAAAAAATTAATGTAAATAACCTATTCGTTGACTATTGAAAAAATAAAAGTTTAGATACTTTGTATTTTGATTATAATGGTATGACAAATCTACAATGATCAAGCTAAATAAAGTATAAAATTTGGAAGAATTTATATTTTTAAATATAACAAGATGCAATATACAATTTCTCTAAATTTTACAAAAGGTATTTAATGTTCATGAAAGAAATAAAATTCAATATCCACAACATCCAATAATCTTCTCTAAGATTCATGCTCATACGCCTTTGGATTTTTCAAGTATTGAATTAACTCCATTTTAGAGTTCACAATGAGCCCCTATGATGCAAAAAAGACAATGTAAAATCAGTTTTTTACTCTCTAATACAATAAGACAAAATAGTTGATTATAATCCTATTTTGAATGGAAAAATAGACACAAAAATAATAAATTGCTATAGTCATTAATTTTTTTATTCAACTTCTTTCATAAAAAGTCACATCACACCTTGATATATAGAGGTATAAAGTCACGCGATGAAATCTGGAAACTAAAATTGGTTTACCGAAAAAAATAGTATGTTATAGATATAATTAATCTCATGCAATGTAATTAGAAGTATACTAATGTAATTTAGTTTATTTTTAGTTAACTCCATACAAAACTATAGTTTTTCTTATGCGAACAATAGGAGAAATTACAAGTTGTTTTATTCTAACATGTTTGGCTATTTCTAGTGCAATAAGCTTTGCAATAGCCATCATTTCTTGCATAATTTTCATAGTAATTTATTTTAAAAGGATAAAAAAGAATGAAATATAGTTTACAAATTAAAAAAAATTATAAGCTCCAAGGATGCGTCTTTAATTCCAAACTAGATTCATAAACATATCAAAGCATGGCTTTCAGCCCTACTATATGATGTTCCTTTGTCTTTAGAAACATATCAAATGAACATCATAAGATGGTATTAATTCAATTACCATTCAAAAATCCTTTACTTTGCTAATATGATTAATCATTAAGTGCAAATGCAAAAATTGAAAGAAGAAAAAATCATATACACACAACAACACCAGATTTACATGGAAAACCCAATAAGGGATAAACCATGGTGAGGATTAGCTCACAATTTAGACAATATCAAATCCAAATACAAAGGTTCACTACCAGAGAAGGTTCATTGCTAAAGTAGGCTCACTGCCAAAATAGGACTTACTATTTGGATAGGGACTCACTGTCCAACAAGGGTTAACCACTCAGAGGGCTCACTACCACACATATACAAAGAAGATAGAAGAGATTCATTACAGAGAGAAGAAAATCTCAATGCAACCGATATTTCCACCACAATTCACTCACACACTTACAAACATGCTTGAATGATAGGTACACCTTCAACTCACTGCATTTGAAAACTCGCCACTAAGATTTCACATTGCTATGCTCAACCACACACTCTATTTCACATATTTCTCTATTTCTTTGCTCACCTTTCACCAATATCTCATCTTGTATTTATACCATCTTTAAATTTGAAACATATCCAAAGTCGGCCCCACACACACCATTTGCATTTACAAATTCAAATTAGGTCGGTGCCAAAACATTCTAGGGTAGAATCAGAATGAGGGTGACCCAAACACATGCTTAATGAGGACCCAAATAAGTCCCAACATGCTTCATGAAATTCACAAGTAGTGTTTAACACAAGGTCAGACAAACTAGTGTAAAACACATAGAACAATTAAGCACACACAATCTTAGCACGATCCAATCCTCCCAGAAAACAAAATTATCTTTAACACGATTATATAAGTTTATCTCTAGAACTGCAAGTGATAAAACTCAAACAAGAAGAAATCTAGAGCAACTACATTTCTCTCATACCCCAGCCAAAGACACTGAAAAAACATAGTTCACAACTGGTGAACATAACTTGCACCATACAATGATCTAGAAACTCAAAATCTGGATATCGAAACTTCCAATATCCATGATCAACATATCTGAACCACACTAATATAGGAGAAAATCCTAGAGAAAAACCCAGAGTAAACATTGAATACCTACAACCTTTCTTCATTACAATTTTCTCAATATCCTCGACATATACAACAAACAATCTACATCCATGATATTAATGACAACAACAAATAATTGATAACCAATTAACTGGTTGACATCAATGAAAACACCTTCATTCTTGCATCAACATCTTCATAATTGCAACAATTTCCCCCTTTGTCATTGATGGTAACACATGATGTGAAAAACCATCAAAGACAACACAAAAACTCAACACACTTTCTAATGATTTTACTTTTCTCCCCCTCAATAGATACTCCTCAACTTTTTCACATGATACTCTCTCCCCCTTTAACATCAATGGCAAATGAAAAATATATTTTTGCTAATTTCCCCTTTGACATAACCACTACCAGTACTAAATACTCCTTCAATGACAACACAAGATACTATGTGCTCCCCCTGAGAGGTAGCCACCAAACATTAGTTTAGAAGAAAAATAGATCCATAGACCCACCAAAATGAGCATCTCCATATGCATCTAGTTCAAGAAAGGAGGGACAATAACCTCTAACTTCTCCCAGAGATACTCAAAAGTATCTTTAGGAAGAGCCTTTGTAAATATATCAACAATTTGATCCTTCGTCAATACATGCTCAAGCTTTACTTCATTCCCCATAACCTTCTCTCTCCAAAAGTGATACATGATAGATATATGCTTTGTCCTTGAGTGCATTGTTGGATTCTTTGAAATGTTAATTTCACTTGTATTATTGCATAAGATAGAAATGGGATCTTCATACACTACTTTGATATCTTTCAATGTCTATTTCATTCATAAAACTTGTGTACAACAAGATGTCGCAGCAATATACTCAGCTTCAACAGTAGATAAAGAAATTGAATCTTTCTTTTTACTCAACCATGACACCAATATGCAACCAAGAAAGAATGCACCACCACTTGTACTTTTTCTATCATCAACACAACCTGCCTAATCTACATCTATATAAGTATTAAGTGTAAAGTCAATATCCTTAGGATACCATAAGCCATAATTTGGAGTGCCATTCAAATATTTGAATATCCTCTTAATAGCAACAACATGTGTTTCTTTAGGATCTTCTTGCAATCTAGCCACAAGACAAACTACATGCATGATATTCAGTCTAGTAGCAGTTAAATACAAAAGTCCTCCAATCATAGATCTATATTTGCTCTGATCAACCTTAGGTGAATCATCATCTTTACTTAATTTGTAACCAATCACCATAGGAGTGTATACCAGTTTGGAACCATCCATCCCAAACTTCTTCAATATCTCTTTTACATATTTTGACTATGAAACAAAACTCCCTTTTTTCGTTTGATTAATTTGTAGCCCAAGAAAGAAATTCATCTCACCAAACATAGACATCTCAAATTATTTTTGCATTTCTTCAGCAAACATCTTGCACGCTATTTCATTTCCTCCAAAGATAATGTCATCAACATATACAACTACAATCAAGATCTTATCATTTTCAATTTTGAAGAATAAATTACTATCTAGTGTACCTTTATTGAAGCCTTACTGAATCAGATATCTATCCAACCTTGCATACCAAGCTCTAGGAGCTTGCTTTAATCCATATAAAGATTTATTCAATTTGTAGACCATATTTGGTTGATCTGACAACTAAAATCCTTCTGATTGTTCCATGTACACTTCTTCTTCCAACTCACCATTTAAAAATGCAGACTTAACATCCATTTGATAAAATTAAAAATCTTTATGAGCAAAAAATGCTAAAAACATTCTAATAACTTCCATCCTAGCCACCAGAGAATTTTTTTCCTAAAAATCTATACCTTCTACTTGTGAGTAGACCTTACACACAAGCCTTTCCTTATTTCTGACTACTTCTCCATTCTCATTCAACTTGTTTTTGAATACCCATTTTGATCCAATTATATTTTTGTTTGTCGGTCTAGGGACCAATTCCCAAGTTTGATTCTTTTCAATCTGCATAAGTTCTTCTTCTATACCTTTCATCCAATTTTCATCATTACATGCTTCACTCACTATCTTTGGTTCCACTTTAGAAAGTATACATAGATTTATCTCACTAGCAACAGTAGCTCTACTTCTTGTCAAAACTCATTTCCTCTTGTCTCCAATGATCTAATCTTCTGAATGATTCTTTTGCACATATTTAGGTGTCTTTGGGTACACCACTAGAGCTTCCTTTTTCTCATTCTACTTCTCTTGTTCTTCAACAATTTCTTCAACTTCTATGCAATTAGGTTCATCTGATACATATCCACCAACTTCAATTGTATTCTTGAGAGTTTCATCTACCTTGACATTTGTGTTTTATACAATCTTTCTTAGCCTTTTATTGAAACATCTGTAAGATTTTATTTTAGTAGAGTATCTAAGGAAGATACCTTCATCACATCTATCATCAAACTTTCCTAAATTTTCTTCATCTCTTCTAATATAACATTTGCTTCCAAATGCCTTGAAATACTTGATTGTAGAAATTATTCCACAACATAGCCCATAGGGGGTATTTATACTTTTAGCCTTTGCTTGCACTCGATTTAACACATAAAAAATAGTATGAATAGCTTCTCTCCAATAAACTTCCGGTAGAATTTCCTCAGTAAACATTGATCTAGTAGCTTCCTCAATTGTTCTATTTTCCTTTCAACAACTCCATTCTGTTAACGAGTTCTAGGAGTAGATAATAGTCTTTTTATTCCATGAACTTCACAAAACATGTTAAACTCATTCGAAGTAAATTCACCACCTTTGTAAAACCTTAAACATTTTATCCTCAAATTTGCTTCATTTTCAACCATAGCCTTAAGTGCCTTGAATCTTTCTAATGCATCAGATTTCTCTTTAAGAAAAGTAACCCATGTGTATCTAGAGTAATTATCAATCAAGAGCATAAAATACCTGTCACCTTGTAGACTTCTCACTCTTGTAGGACCACAAATATATGTGTGAATAAAATCCAAAAATCCATTAGTAGATTGTTCCTTTGACTTGAAGTTGTTTCTAGCTTGCTTTCCAAACCAACAATTCTTGCAAATAGCATTAATGAGCTTTGTAATCCTCGATAGATCTCTTATAGCTTGCACAACACTAATTATTTCCAAGTTATCAAAATTCATATGAAACATCCTCCAATTCCATAACCAACTATCATTAATCCGAGTCATAAAAAAAATTCCATCAACACCCTTAAGTTGATAAATATTTCCTTCATACTTCTTACCAGCAACAATCACTATTCTAGATCCTTTCCTGATTTCACATCTTTCATCCTCAAATACAAGATTATATCCTTTAATACACATCTGTCCAACACTTAAGAGATTGTGCCTTAAACCCTTAACATAGTAGACATCATTAGTATTATGCTTGCCATAAAAACTAATTGAACCTATTCCACAAATCTTAGCACCAGTATCATCTCCAAATTTAACTAAGCCACCATCATTATTTTCAAGTTTAACAAACTTACTCTTATCATCGGTCATGTGATGTGAACAACCACTATCAACAAACCAATAGTTATTTTCTTTTTTAGCATGAAGAGCAAAAATTACCGTACCTTCACTCTTTTTTGGAGCATTTTCCTTCACCCGTATTTTAGCATTAGCAGAAGTAGATTCATCTTTTATAGCCAAGAACAAGCATTCATTGTCATCAAAATCTCCATAATTAGATTCTTCATCAGAAATACCAACATCTTCATTCACATTATATGCTTTTTTGATCTTCTTACCTTTGTTTTCTTTGCTTAATCTATGTTATTTATTCTTCTTAGCTCTTTTTGGACATCTTGAAGCATAATGACCAATTCCTTCACAACTAAAGAATTTAAAAGGTAACTCACCTTCATACTTATTAGAGCCTTTTCTCACCCTTCTTACAAAGTTAGCTTCCACTTTTGAGGTTCTCTTCATCCAGATCTTCACTACATGTAGCCTTAAAAGTAGTTTCTAATTGGGATCCATTTCTCAAATTTGGTTTTCTCATTTCATAAGATGTTAGAGTACCCAAAAATTGATCTTTAGTATAAGTCTTGTAATCTACATATTCTTCAATAGCAGATACCTTTTTACTATATGCATTAGGAAGAAGTCTGAGAATCTTCTTTACTCTACTGGATTCATCCACTGCTGCACCAAGTCCTCACATTTCACCTACTAGCTCATCCACTCTTTGTACATAGGATTTAATGTTCTCATCTTTAGACATATGTAGGATTTCAAATTGTGCTTACAAGTTTTGTAAGTTTTCTTCTTTGACCTTTTCATTTCCAACATGAGTTGTTTCCAATGCATCACAAACCTCTTTAGCAGTCTTTATATTTGCAACTTTGATTAACTTGGATTGTGAAAGAATATTCTTCACAATTTGTACTTCACCTTATTATTTGCTTCATGTGCCTTGATTTCATCAGCCGTACTTAGACCATTAGCAGGAGCAGTATACACAGTCTTATAAGCTTTCTCAATATCATATCCACAATATTCCATATATCCTTCCATCTTTATTCTCTAGAGGCCATCGTTAGTCCCAACAAGCCTAGGAAATTCAATAGTGATCTTGCTCACCATCCCAAACCTTCCTTAATCGGTTAAGCTCTTCTCCAAGGAACCACGATCTGATACCAATTGTTGAACAAGACAACTGAGAGGGGGGTGAATCAGTTGTAGCAAATTTTTCTTTTACAGCATTCACTCGAGATTAATTCAATTACCATTCACAAATGCTTTACTCTGCTAATATGATTAATCATTAAGTGCAAGTGCAGAAAATGAAGGAAGCAAAAACCATACACACACAACAACACTAGATTTATGTGGAAAACCCAATAAGGGAAAAACCATGGTGAGGATTAACTCACAATATAGAGAATACCAAAATCGAATACAAAGGCTCATTTCCAGAGAAGGCTCATTACCAAAGTAGGCTCACCACCAAAACAAGACTTATTATCCGGATTAGGACTCATTTTCCAACAAGGGTTAACCAACCAAAGGGATCATTTCCACACAGATACAAAGAAGATAGAAGATATTCATTATAGAGAGAAGACAATCTCAATGCAATAGATATTTCCACCACAATTATCTCACACACTTGCAGACATGCTTGAATGATAAAGTACACCTTCAACTCATCACATTTGAAAACTTGCCACTAATATTTCACACTAATCTGCTCAACCACACACTCTATTTCACATCTATCTTGCTTTATTTCTTTGCACACCTTTCACCAATATCTCATCTTCTATTTATACCATCTTCAACTTTGAAACATATCCGAATTCGGCCACACACACACCATTTACATTTATAAATTCAAATCAAGTCGGTGCCAAAACATTCTAGGGTGGAATTAGAATGAGGGCAACCCAAACACACACTTAATGAGGACCCCGATAAGTCCCAACATGCTTCATGAAATTTAAAAGTAGTGTTTAACACAAGGTCAACCAAACTAGTGTAAAACACATAAAACAATTAAGCACATGCAACCTTAGCATGATCCAATCCTCCCAAACAACAAAATTATCTTTAACACAATCATATCAGTTTATTTCCAAAACCGTAAGTGATAAAACTTGAACAAGAAGAAATCCGAAGCAACTACATTTCTCTTGGACCTTAGTTAGAGACACTAAAAAACATAGTTCACAACTGGTGAACATAACTCGCATTGTAGAATGATCTAGAAACCTAAAATATGGATCTAGCAACTTCCAATAGCCATGATCAACATATTTGAACCACATGAACATAGGAGAAAATCCCAAAGCAAAACCCGAAGTAAACACTAAATACCTGCAACCTTTCTTCATTACAATTTTCTCAATATTCTCGACATTTATACAACCAATAATCTGCATCCATGATATAAATGACAACAATAACTAGTCAATAAGCAGTTAACCGATTGACATCAATGACAACACCTTCATTCTTGCATCAAAATCTTCATACTTGCAACATCATACACCTTAGAAGCCATATCCTGCTCAGTATGCTTTTTTTCTGAATCAAAATGTGAATTGATGAGATTAGCCTTTGCCATTGAAAATATACATAAAACTACCATTAATCATTCTATATTTAGATTTCATATCAAATTTGTATTTAAAATTTAATCAAATGATAGAATAAGGAAACAAACATCCATGTTCACTATTTTGTTCAAATAAATAGACCATGTAACAAGGGCTAACTACCTTGAATATTGTAGGCTAACATTGTAATAATGGCATTACTCAAATAATTGTTATAAGGGATAAAATAATTTAATTTTACCATTATGAAATGTTTGAAGAAAAAGTAGCAGAAGAATGGAAGCCTACACACAAACAACACCTACATAAGTTTTAGTATTCAAAATTATGTCTTACTATGTATAAATATTACCATGTAATCTATTTAATGGAACTATGTATAATTTTTTTGTGAGTCTTACCGTCATATAGGCTAGAGTTCTTTACTTGAATTCCTTTGACAACTAACAACGATGCTCTATACACTGCTCTTTATATATGAAAGGAAAGTTTAGGACAAGAACATCATGTCAAGTATAAACATGCCATTGATAAAAAGATTTAGATTTATAATGAGGGGTAATTATATAATGCAAGTTATAAACAACTCAAGGTGTTACCATTCACAAAGAATAAAATATTGAACACCCTATTTTTAGAAGTGCATCTCTCATTATAGGGTATCTATAATTTAATGCAAGCAAAAGCTCTAAATCAAGTATGCAATGCAAAACTTCTTATATTACGAAGGGATTTCCATTTCATACTTTCAATCTACCATAGGTCATGTCTCATTAATATAGCTTGTGAAAATTCAACATTTGATGAACAAAAGACTTTCTCCAGATAGTGTAAAGGTTTATAACTAAACCTCCCTAAGGTGTAGACTTAATTAATAAGGGCGAGTTAAAAGAAAGTAGAGCTTAGGTAAGAGGTAAAAGAAGGTAAATCTCATTCTTCAAAAGTTTTGAGTTTTAAGTGATAATGTGCTTTTGCCTGTATGTCAATCAAACGTAGAAAATAAATGTGAAAAACAAAAAAGAAATGACATCACATAAAAATAAAAGTGCCACAAGGCTAGATGACAAAAAAATATGATCTTAGTTGACACTATCAAGATGTGCATGCTCATGCAAAACCATAATTTTTAGTAGAGCTCGTCAAGGAAACCTAGAAAATAGTTAAGAGGGAACCAAAAATTAGAAAAGGGGGGAGCACAACTCACAAATACTAAAAGCACCTTGAAACAAATCCAAGCCTAGGTAAGATCCTAAAACTAGTATCTAAATAACTTGACCAAAAGAACTTCAAATTTGAGTGGTGGCTAAGCCGGCAAGAATAAGTTCACGAGCCTTTTGAAAGAGGTAAATAAACTCAAGCTCACCTTGAAATGCTACTAAAAAAGGATTGAGAAGGTAGAAGAGACAAAATAGAGGAGAGTTACTAAAGCAACCCAACTACACGACAAAGCGAGCGGGTTATTGGGCTCAAAAAAATCATTGAAGGATGCAGTTTCCTCCCAAGAGTAAGTGATATAATAATTAAAAGAAAACATACAAATTGTTACACAATTAGCAGATCATATGCTCTTTAGTCAAGAATTGTATATCTCCTATTATATGAGAATATCCTAGATGATTGTGGAGCTTAGCTAGGAATTGGAATTCATAGACTCCACACAAACTCTCAATGTGGATGTTCAATCTAAAGTTGAGGTCATGAAATCACTCTTTCCTCATGTCATCCAACCTCAAGGTTTTGTGCACAAACACAAAAAAATTTACCCATTGATAATTTGGTCTCTCTTGAGATAAAAAATAGGACCACAACTATGAAAGTGAATAAGATCCATAGCAAGGATAAAACCATAGTTCACAAACTCTATGAGTACTCATCGAGTTGTCGATTCCTCTTGGATTTTTCTACAGGGAAATTTTTACAAGTTTAACTTTCAAGTTTATTTTTTTGTGGGATTTTTTGTAGGTTTAACATGTTTAATGGCCAAAAATTTCCAAAAATTAATGATATCAGATTTCCACCATCCATAACATATTTGTTCAAGATTTTTGGATTTGATATAAATTTTTTGCATCAACATTTCGGATCACACTCTGTGATCCATCATTAGGATGAAAGTAGAGAGCAAGGAGAAAGATAAATGGTTGCAGACCAAGATTATGTTTATGAGAGAAGGGAGAGAAGGCTGCACAAAGTTCAAGAGAGACAAGACAAGACAAGAAATTAACAAAAAAAAATTGAAAGAAGGAAAATTAAAATAAAAAGGGCACACCAATTAATAAAAACAACCAAGAGGAAGAGAGAGGGAGAACAATGAATACAAAAAATAATAAAAGAGAGAGAAAACTGCCTAATAGACTAAAAAATAAACCAAATTATAAAACAAAAGAGGAAAACAAGCCTAAGAGATAAACAAAAGAAAAGAAAAGAAGAGGAACTAGAAAATTATATATATATTAAATAGAACAAAATAACACAAAAAGATTAAAATAAAGCAAAATTATAAATAAATAAATTAGAAAGAACAAAATAAAACTAAAAAGGATTAAAATAATATACCAATCAAAATAAATTTATAAAAAACTCAATAGAATATATTCAAACACACACACACACATAAATATATATGTTAGAATTGTGCAACAAGCACAAAACCATGAGCCACAGAATCAAGCATGAACAAGTACATCTTCCACGCAAGAGATCTGCAAAACAATATGTGCAATATTCATCAACAAGGAAAAGCTACAGAAGAGACTTTCAAGAAGATTTGAAAGCTCCAGATAATATTCGAGAGATATTTACAAAGAGGGTTGAATGCTTATAAGAGAAAAGCCCTAAATGAGAAATGGATTAGATCAGGACAAGTGTTAGCATCACATGCGATGAGACATAATGATCTAATACTAACCCAATTAATAAAGCAATCCTAAGTTTAGCTTAAGTGCAAAGAATAAATTAGACTAATAATCAATTACAGGTTAATTAATTATTAGCTAATGTATGATAAATCTAACACCCCCCCTTAAGATGAACTTAGGGAGTAGCTAAAAACCCTAAAAATAATGCATGATGGGTCCCGACAAACAAGGCCAAAAAAGGTACCCATGTACAAACAAAAGATCTCTATAATGTGGAGAAATAGAGAAAAGCTCATGGGAAAAACTCCACTCCAAAAAGAGATGAAAGCCAAGTGAGAGACTGAAGAAGCCTCCAAACAAGACAAAGTTGTCCCAAAAGATAGGAACAAAGGATGAACAAAGAGAACACCACTGAAGCATGAAGAAGCTGCAAACACTGTCATAGAATGATTGTTGAAATGCTGAAACAAGAATCTCCACTGAAACATATGATGATCAAGATTAAGAAGACAAGAATTTGCATGAGTGCCCATAATGACACTACTCGAATCTAATGGAAAACAAAGGCAAACACCTGCAACTCGAGGATATAGATGGCAAAAGTATCAAAAGTCTGAAGAACTGATCAAGTGAAAATGGAAGGTCACCTCCAGAAATAGGAATGCAAGAGTGTCCATATGGTAAGTGCTCCATCTCACCGAAATGTATGGGTAGCCAGCCGCTGCATCCGCCTAGTACATAGGAACAAATAATGTATACATAGCTCACTCCTACGAAACCAAGGAAGCATTAGCACCAACAGTAGAAACCCCCCCATAATGCTGGCAAGGGAGAGGTGTGATAGGTACATTAAACCTAAATGCCAAAAAGAAGCATGAAGAAGAATCAGGAACATCTGAATGTGCAAACATGAAAGTACCCACATATAAAGGGTGTGAAAACAAAAGTCACACACACAGGAGGTTGTTGCCATGGAAGGGACACTCACTTGACAAAGGTATGATTACAAACAAAGGAAAAAAATCAAACCCCCCCATGGCACTTTATAACATAGTGCGAGTACAATATGGCACAAAGTGATGTGCAAGAACCCATAATACACCTACTGTGACACTTTATTTCAGTGCATTTACATAAGATAAATACATGCAATGTGAGCCCATAATGTCCAAAAAAGGACTACATGCTGAAAATACAATTCTCTAATAGAAAGGGAGGAAACTAGTAGCACCATGATGAAGTACATGAAAAAACATGCACTTAAAAAAAAATGGCACCCAAAAACATGTCCGGATGTAGAAGATATGGCTCGTCAAAGTCTCCAAAATGAGAAATGAACAACAACAACATTGAGAAAATAGAATTATAGGAAAAAAGAAGAAGTCAAAACTAGAAAATGCCTGCACCATTGCGAAGAGCATGAAATTTCACCCCATTTCAAAAAACAATTCACTGAAAAATCCCAACGTATGGCCGAGATATGGCCTCTGGAAGTTGAGGTGCAAAACTAAAAAAGCCCAACGGAGAGGGGCTGAGAAGGGCAAAAGAACATCTCCTCCAAATTTGTCAAAAAATCCACCAAATGTAGAGATCTGCCAAATTTAGTAGTGTTGGAAAAAACTTATCCAATTACAGTGCATTATTTTGCATAAAAAAAGCAAAAAATGTGTGCATGTTTTTATTTTTAAAGAAAAAAACAACTAAAAAAACGTATTATATTTTTTTATAAAAAATATATATAAAAAAAGCATATATATATTTTAAATAATAATAATAAAAAAATTTGAAAAAAAATATTGAAAAAAACTGGGGGTGGGGGCGGAGCCCATTGCACCTCCCCTACCGCCGACCAGTGGTATTAAGGCCACCATCGGTGGCTTTAAGCTGTCAGACGGTGGTCTTAATAGACACTGCCAGTGGCAAGAGCGTCGGCCCACAAGGCCTGCAATTTGTAGGTACCCTATGGGTACAAACCTTAAAAAACCCGCCAACAAAGAAACTTTATAATTAAAAACCCGTGTTGCTCGAAAAAGGGCTTTCAATATATATTTTTTTAAATTGATTTTTTTTTTTAAAAAATTGCAAAGAAAAAATATATTGAATATATATATTTTATTTTACCTTGAACTACATGCTGGGGAGGTTGTACGACTTCCCTGGCAATTGTTTTTTGCCTCAGAGGCTCCCAACTAAGAATTCAATGATTTGGTAGTCAATCTTAGGGTTTTTGGCCGCTCCAAACGCAATAGTGAGGTCCGTTTGGGCTCAAAATGCCTCGAAAAAATAGGCACCCCCCGGATCTGGCAAAAAAGCCTTTTCTACAAACCTTCACAGATCTGACAAATGAAATCGAAATCAAGTGAAACAAAAGCCAATTTTGAATTTCTTGATAGCTCTGGATCCAATGGTGAGGTTATTTTTACACAAAAGTTCTTTGAAAGACACCCACCTCCAAAATTTGCAAAGAAAGCAAAGGGATTCAAATTTGAAGCCTACAACCCTTGTTGAAGAGAAAAACCTCATAAATCAAGAAGGGGTTTGCTGAATCCACACTCTGATACCATGTTAGAATTGTGAAACAAGCACAAAACCATGAGCCATAGGATCAAGCACAAACAAGTACACCTTCCACGCAAGAGATCTGCAAAACAATATGTGCAATTTTCATTGACAAAGAATAGCTACAAAAGAGACTTCCGAGAATATTTGAAAGCTCTAGATAATATCCGAGAGATATTTAGAAAGAGGGTTGAATTATTATACAAGAAAAACCCTAAATGAGAAATGGATTAGATCAGGACAAGTGTCAACATCACATGAGATGAGACATAATGATCTAATATTAACTCAATTAATAAAGCAATCTTAAGTTTAGCTTAAGTGCAAAGAATAAATTAGAGTAATAATCAATTAAAGCTTAATTAATTATTACCTAATGTATGATAACTCTAATAATACACACACACATCGATTTAAAAGAAGCCTCTTAAATAAAAGCAAAGAGAAGAATTCAAATTCAAATATGAAAAAGAAAGAACAAAAAAGACAAAGAAATAAAAATTGAGACACGAACGAAAATATGAACAAAAATTAAGACAATATAAATAATATATTTATATATAAAATTGAATATGAAAAGTTACAATAAAAAGCTAAAAAGATTTCAATAAAATTAAATCAAAAATAAAACAAATAAATAAGAACTATCTATATCTATATAGTTTTAAAAAGAAAATAAACAAAAGAGAAGGAACTGAAAAACCTAAGGAGAAAAATTAAAAGAACTTGAAAAAGAAATAAAATAATTAAAAGAAATTCAAAAAATAAAAAGGTTAACATAAAAATCAAGAAAAGAATAAAAACATAAAGAATATTAAAATAAGAGGATTAGAAACCAAAATTCAAAGGGTATCTAAGTCTAAGACAAAGATGCAAAACTAAAAGGAAGCCAAAATTATAAAAGAAAATAAAAATAAGATAATGACTAAGATACAAGAAGAAAAAAATGGAAAGAAAGAAATTAACAAAAAGAGCAAGGAAATGAGAATGGGGGAAACCAAATAAAAGAAGAGAACTAAGACATCGAAAGCCAAAATAGATGAAAAAAGAAGAACAAGAAAACCAAGAACAACAAAGACGACCTATAAAAATAAGAATGAAAAGCAAATAAGGAAAAGGAGAAATTCAACAAGGTCAACCCCAAGCCAAGGAGGTCAGAGTACACTAATGAAGGGAAAGAAAACAAAAATCAAGGGCGAAGAATGAGATGAAAAGGACAAGGAGGCTACCAAGACCTACTTAGAAGAAGGGAGATTGTTGGAACTTAGGTTGGATAACAAAGGGTTCCAAGATTGACTTAGTCTCCACCCCTCATCACGGTTGAGATTTGAGGGGTGGTTACTGATTTCAATGGCTTCTTTGACCTTCCTTTTAAATAAGTTGTCTTCTTTGAACAATATTTGAGTGTTTTCTAGACAAATGTGGTGTTTGGTAGAGAAGGAGTGGTTGGCTAGGGCATATTTGAGAACTTGTTCATGCTTGATGTTTGCACAATGCTCTTTGATTCTGGTGCAAAAAGAGTGACCTGTTTCACCTATGTAAGGAATGCCACATGAAGAAACTACCTTATAGACTCTAGAGTTGAGAAATAAGTCCTTACAGTCTTTAAGGGAGGGGAAATGAGTTCTTAAAGTGGAGACAAGCTTGAACGCGCAACACAAGCCTTTTTTAAGGAGGATCCTTGAGATTTTTTATTAAGTTATATAAACGAAACTGACCTCACATACCAACACAACTTCAAATTGTTATATGGTGGAGGAGTCATTGTCATCTACAATCAGGGTGAAGCCATAAGCCCAATTTTATATGCCAAGAGGGGAGCCACAATTGAGTACAAGGACCATACCCTCTACCCCCAATTTTATAGTAGGTTGGAAAAAAAAGAAAATTGTTAAAAACTTGTAATTTTTTACTTTCCTATAAATGAAATTTATGATGATGATTTTAAAAGACAATCATCATCAAATTTCATAATAGTTATCAGTTAGAAACTAGCTATTGTATCCATTATCTGGCTTCGCATGTTGATTCAATTTTACAAAAAAAAGAAGTGTTTTTTTAAAAATAGTATATTTAAGTTGTCGAGTTTGTCCCGAGTCAAACATTTTGGGCTTGTCGAGTACTCTTTGAGTCTGAGTCTACAAACTATGGATAAAACCTCTAAATAATAAAAAAATAATCTATCCATCCTATAGAACATGCTATGTAGGAGATGATAGGGTGTCTCTCTTATACATTAGGGGATTTTGTCCCCATTTGATGAGAATGGCAGGGTATTGTAAGAAGAGGAATTCAAATAATTGATTCGACATAGACTAGAATGCCATATTTTCTTTCAAAGTTGGTACCAAATGCCAAGCATTATAGAAGTTGAGGCTTTGAAATCTACAAAGATAGAATCTAATTAGACAGGGCCTTCAAAAGAAAGGAGATTACAACCAAGATAGACTCCAAGATTCCTTGGAAAACTTGTGAGTTTTATTGGTTTTTATACCAGTTTTTAAAATTTTGGTATTGTTCTCACACTCCATGCACAATATTTTGGAATGTGTAAATTCATCCTTGCAAGTAAGGAATCCATGAGAGGTTAAATTTTTGTTTTTCAATGTAGATATTTTGATCTATTTGATGTTCAAAGAAGGAATACATAGGATAGTATGCTCTAGAATCATATGATCTTTCCCAAGATCAATGTATCATACACCATATTGTTGTTGTCAGTCAGACAATTAAATGTTGGTGCTCCATTAGCTAGATCAAAACATCGATAAAACACATGGCAAGATTTTTCACCACCAATATGTTTTGCTTTTGAGAACAAAAAATTGTTACACCATTAGCCAGCAAGTATAGATTGTCATTCCTAGAAAACTCCACTCTTTGACACCATACAATAAATGCGTATGACTATGTAATTTATTGAGGTTGTCAATTTGATAATTTAATATTGATACACCATTGGTTATCACATCAATTTGGGAAATGTTGGTAGTCCCCTCCATCCTCCTAATGCATATGCAATTAAAAGGTAGGAACAACACATAAGGAGGACACATGACACCTCTACACATCTCCAAATTGTTGTCATTCTGACAAATTCATATTGGTGCACCCTTAAGTGATATATTCACAATTGAAAACTTTGGTGGGTTCCTTTTTGTCCTCTACAAAGTCTATGAGACAATAAAAGGACACTTAGGTGACATACTCATAAAAAATTTAAGGATTTCACTTCTTAAAATTGTAAAATAACTGACAATAAAATGTCAATGCATCATTGGTGGTGGAAGTATGAAAGGTAGACCCACCAATTTCCACCTGAACCATATGATCGTCCATAGGATATTTATAGTTATAACCCACTGCTTTTTAAGAGAAAAACCAATCCTAAAACTATAGTGACACATTGTTCACCCACAAACTATTTTAAGATGTCACCGCATATAAAGGTTTAAAATTCAAACTAACAATAGTGTTAGGGGTATCAAGTCAAAAATCTAGAATAACAATTAATAATTTCTAAGCCAAATTTTATAAAGTTTTTCATTTCAAATTTGATCAAAGCATAGTTATATGGTGGCTATGCATGGAAATAATTATTAACACTCCTCTTTTCCTATGTAGTGGTCTTGCTTGCCTTTTGGATTTTTTGAGAACTTATTTTGAATTAATAATAACTTTATGCTCATGTGATGGTAGAATGTACACTTGTTATTTTATCAAGTATATGTCAATTATAGTAGCCTTCATGTATTCAACCTTGTTTTAGTAGCTAACAAATCTATGACTACACACTATCAAATGATTAACTGATGCAACAATATATCGAGGAGGAATTCAAATGTTTATTTCCTAGAGTTGTGGCATGTTTAAATAGTGGCTAATATTTATTGACTTCTAATTTCTTTAAAATAGTTTCAACATAATGTGAAGTAAGTGATAGTGGTGTTAGAACGCAAAATTTCATTAAAAACCCTAAGGTTTTCCTATTATTTTCCATAAGAAACCATAAAAAAAAACTAAGGGTTCCCCATTTAATTCCATAATATTTCATATCTTTTCATGAAAATCTTCATTTCATTTGCTCTTATTATTCATGTCATACCGCTTTACCGCGGCCTCCCACAATGGGCTCACGGTATGGGGTGGTAGTTAGCGGGTAAGTATAAAGCACTTATCACTCCACCGCGCGCGGTCTAAACATATATTGCGGTAGCGCGGTGGGCGGTAAGTTACCGGATAGGCAACGGTTAAGAGACCCCACTGCGGTACCGTAGGGGGTCATCTCACAGACCGTGGTGACCGCAGTGGTCAAAAGGTGGTGGTTAGTGGATAGGTACCGCATTACCGCGGACAGTCAGAGGTGAGACCGCAGTAGCACGGTAAACAGACAGTAAATGCTTACCGCAATACTGTGGGCTGAGGAAATGGAGACCGCGGTGGTGCGGTAGATTGTGGAGGTAATAGTTAATGTCTTACTGCTATATCGCGAAGGGACAAAATGTAGCTGGTGGTTGAGCAATAAGGAGAAAGACGGTAAGGGAGTAGTCAAAGCCAAATCACCTCATTACCGCCGATAGCAAACAACGAGCCCACGGTAGAGTGGTAAGCGCAATAAAGGCTACAAGAGATGAAGTATTAAAAGTGATAAATATGATAGAGGTAAATTGTGATTTGGAAATAAAGGCAAAAACGTATTAATGTAAAACCAAAGGCAAACTATGTAAAAAATATTTGATTTACCAATAAGGCAACTTAATCAAATTATTTAATTTCTATCATAGAATGTAAAGTGGTTGCAACTAAAGGTGAAGGGTCATGACTCCTAGTATGTATTGTATAAATATTTGAAAAAATTAGTTGCACAGGTGTTAGATTAGGAGTTAGGTTTTTTTGACTGGGAATGAGAATAATGTACAAAACTTCCTGAGACAATACAATGGAGAAAATGTTCATAAATTGGTGAAATCTTTCCGAGTTTAGTTGTTGAGATGCTATAATTTGTTTTATTTATTTATATCTTGGTTCTCTCCAATTCGAAGTCTTCTAACCATTTGAATTAATGTATCAAGCATAATCTTGATTCATCAAAGTGCATGTTTTCATTTTGTGTGATTTTTTATTTGCTGGTATCTGCAAATCAAAATTAAATCCCTTCAAGTAAGTCACAGTGTTTGTGAGATTTCTTTTGGATAATCTAAGAGGAACCAGGTTAGAAAACATTCCAGCATAATTTGTGCAAGCCATAAATAAATGAAATTCTATGCCAGTCATAAGATTTTATTTCATAAAGTGCCTAATAAATTGAATTAAACCAGAGAAGGAAAACACATATAATTTTCTATTTTTTGACTCCATTGCCCATGTGGATAGAAGGCACCGATCTGCCACAACCTAGAGATCTAATTTCATATCAAACAATTTATTCAAAACCTTTCATTTGTGCAGTAGGAGTAGGAGAAGTTGTAGTGATTTTATCTGTCCACTTCCCTTTGCCATTGTGGGTAGATTGTTTCACAGGAATACATTTCAATCTGCATCATTCACACAGGTTCACTCGCCTTGGTCTAGCAGAACCTAAAGAGAAGAGGGTTCAATTGCATCAATTGGCCTTGTACATTGGCCTAAAATGTTGTGAGAGCTTGGCAACCTCTCGTGGTTCAAACCTGCATTTTTGAGGCCCAACAGTTTGGCGACTCTGTTGGGGACTTATACTCAAGAAATTTTTTTCAGCCTATCCATTTATTGAGTCAGCAAAGTTCTACATTTTTTTTGTTTAGAGATTACGCTGGGGCAAACCAAAATAATATCATAATCCATTTCATTTTTCTAATTTTGGAAAAGTAGGTGGCGACTCTGTTTTAATTTAATATATAATGCATGGATGTTGTGGAGCAATAACATTTTGTTAAGATGGCAAAAGCAGAAGGAGGAACACAATCAATAAGAGAGTTGAAGGATTTGAGACAACAAAGGCTGCAATTGGACCAAAATATACTACAAGTGAACCAACAATTGCTGCAATTAGGAGTCAAAAGTGTTCCAGATATATCACAGAATGGGTCATCATGCAGTAAGAATGAAGACACAAATATTAGGAGATCTTGGACACCGCAAGTTCCCATGATGCAACTGAGAACTCTGGAAACAAAGGTAATGTACTCTATTCACAACAAAATACTTTTGATGAGTATATTCAAATTCAAGAGAGAGGAAAAAGTCTTGTGGATGCCTATTTTGACATAAGAAGATATAAGGGAGAAGATGTAAACTCTCTGTACAATAGGATGACAGATATCTGTATGCAATTACCTCCTCATTTTAGGCCTACAAGACCCACATTTGTTGCACAATTTTTAAGAGCATCAGAGCCTGAATTAGTTTATTGGCCGAAATCATCAAAACAGTGTGCCTTGGATGCAGTGAATAAAATTATTGATTCTATTCTTGGGATAAGGTATGTGGATACCAGTAATACTTCAAAAGCTGAAATAGAAGAAGATATCATGCCTTCCAATAGTGAAGATATGGAGAGTTTTTCCTGCACAACTGACTGTGATTTAAATTGTGAAGAAGAACTTGTGGATGTTGATCTACAACAGGGTGATTGTTGCAGTTCTTATGAAGATCAAGAAATTGGAGACATGGTAGAAGATCTGGATGAAACATGTTCACTCAGCAGTGAGCAAGTTTCATATTTACCGACTCTTGAATACCAAAAGTCTGGACATAAAGATGATTCCAGAGTTTTGGTTCCATCCTATATATGCTTTGACAGTGAAGGTACTGTGTGTAATGATTCAAATGGTTCCATGTCCATCTCTCACAATGATGAAATTTTTGAAGCTGATCATGAATCTATTTGTGTCCAAGAAGAGGTATGTGTTTTAAATTATTTTTGCCTGCAAGAGATGGATACTGGTTTGCATATCATTGATGATAAGCGTTCAACATTTATTGATTCAAGTATGTATAATGATGACTGTATGGATCAAGAATATGTGTCAATGCCAACTGGTAATATAAAAGAAATGGAAAGTGATTTGATTATTTCAGAAGATGCTGGTGAGATAGAATTTTTGGTTGCCATAAGAAGTATTCAGATTTTTAGGTCCCAATGTAGTTGTTGGATCATTCAGCAACATATGATAATGAGCTTGCCTATGAATTTTTTTTTAAGTCTTTGTATGCTGAGGGTGATAAATATTTTTCTTATGGTAATAAGAATGATGAAATGCAGAGTGATGAAATGAATATGAATCAAGTTGAGTATAGTATTTTATTGAAGGTTTTTAATGGCGGTGTATGCAATAGGGCAGGTGGAATGGATAGCTTCAAAATAAACCTAATGAGCTTTAATTAGAATGAGGTCTATGATAGAGGAAAGTGCAGGTTTTTCTTTTAGGTGGCCTGGGGCCATCCTGTATGGTTTGATTTTTGAACCATAGCAGACATAGAGGATTAGGGATTGCCAAAGCATGGAAAATTCCTAACAAACCTCTTTAATCATTATTTTCCATGCACAATAGTTTTTAAAGGGTTTGGGTTTGCCAATACATGGACATTCTCAGGAATTCCCTTTTTGAAAACATTGTTTTCTTTCCATGTACAATAGTGTAGGGTTTTCCATTCTCCCTTTGCTCCTTTTTCCATCTCCATCTGTTCATTCCCTCCATCTACCATTGCCTTCATTTTCATATCCATTCATGTCTCTGTCTGCTCTCCCAAAGATATTCTAGATTCTTGCAGTGATTGCACAATCACTCATCTCCAACAGGAGCCACTGTTAGAACCCAAAATTTCATTAAAAACCCTAAGGTTTTCCTATTATTTTCCATAAAAATCTATAAAAAAAACTAAGGGTTTCCCCATTTAATTCCATAATATTTCATATCTTTTCATGAAAAATCTTCATTTCATCCACTCTTATTATTCATGTCATATTGCTTTACCGCGATCTCCCACAATGGGCTCACGGTATGGCGGTGGCAGTTAGCGGGTAAGTATAAAGCGCTTACCGTGCCACCGCGCATGGTCTAAACATAGATCACAGTGGCGTGGTGGGCGGTAAGTTACCAGCCAGGTAGCGGTTAAGAGACCCCACCGCGGTAGCGCAAGGGGTCATCTCACAAATTGCGATGGTCGAAAGGTGGGGGTCAGTAGACAAGTACCGCATTACCATAGATAGTTAGAGGTGAGACTGTGGTAGCGCGATAAACAAATAGTAAATGCTTACCGCGATACCGCGGGCTGAGGAAATGGAGACCGCAGTGGCGCGTTAGACTATGGAGGTAACGGTTAATGTCTTACCATTATACCATGGAGAGATAAAACGTAGTCGATGGTTGAGCGGTAAGGAGAAAGACGGTAAGGAAGCAGTCAAAGTCAAATCACCTTGGTACCGTCGATAGCAAACAACGAGCCTATGGTAGAGCAGTAAGCGCAATAAAGGCTACGAGAGATGAAGTATTAAAAGCGATAAATATGATAGAGGTAAAATGTGATTTTGGAAATAAAGGAAAAAACGTATTAATGTAAAATCAAAGGTAGACTATGTAAAAAATATTTGATTTGCCGATAAGGCAACTTAATCAAATATTTTAATTTTTGTCATAGAATGTAAAGTGGTTGCAACTAAAGGTGAAGGGTCATGACCCCTGGTATGTATTGTATAAATATTTGAAAAAATCAATTGCATAGGGGTTAGAGTAGGAGATAGATTTTTCAGACTGGGAATGAGAATAATGTAGAGACCTTCCTGAAACAATGCAATGGAGAAAATGTTCATAAATTGGTGAAATCTTTCTGAGTTCAATTGTTGAGATGCTATAATTTGTTTTATTTGTTTTATCTTGGTTATCTCCAATTCAAAGTCTTCTAATCATTTGAATTAATGTATCAAGCATAATCTTGATTCATCAAAGTGCATGTTTTCATTTTGTGTGATTTTTATTAGCTGGTATCTGCAAATCAGAATTAAATCCCTTCAAGTAAGTCACAGTGTTTGTGAGATTTATTTTGGATAATTTAAGAGGAACCAGGTTAGAAAACATTCCAGCATAATTTGTGCAAGCCATAAATAAATGAGATTCTATGCCAGTCATAAGATTTTATTTTATAAAGTGCCTAACAACTTGAATTAAAC
Source organism: Sequoiadendron giganteum (assembly GCA_007115665.2). Taxonomy (NCBI): domain Eukaryota; kingdom Viridiplantae; phylum Streptophyta; class Pinopsida; order Cupressales; family Cupressaceae; genus Sequoiadendron; species Sequoiadendron giganteum. The sequence continues at coordinate 521,637,665 of CM021109.1, forward strand.
CAGAGAAGGAAAACACATATCATTTTCTATTTTTTGACTCCATTACCCATGTGGATAGAAGGCACTGATCTGCCACAACCTAGAGATCTAATTTCATATCAAACAATTTATTCAAAACCTTTCATTTGTGCAGTAGGAGTAGGAGTAGTTGTAATGATTTTATCTGTCCACTTCCCTTTGCCATTGTGGGTAGATTGTTTCACAGGAAATACATTTCAATTTGCATCATTCACACAGGTTCACCCACCTTGGTCTAGAAAAACCTAAAGAGAAGAGGGTTCAATTGCATCAATTGGCCTTGTACATTAGCCTAAAACGTTGTGAGAGCTTGACAACCTCTCGTGGTTCAAACCTGCATTTTTGAGACCCAACAAGTGGATTCCCTAATATTGTGTGGGAAATTTCAAAAGAGTTGGTAGCTATTAATGTGACCTTTATTTTTGTGGAGAAGGTAATTTTGTCTTTTTAATCTTGACATTTATTGAGGATTTGTGGTAGCTCTTAATGGAGGCATATTCTTGAAATTAGAACAAAAATGCTTTATGTATAGTAACATATTTTATAAAGGGTGGGGTCATTGAAGGTGAAGAGCAGTATGTTACAAGTTTAGTTTCATAGTAGAAGATGAGGTAGTGAAAATTCAAGTTGCATAGAATTTTTTGGTTACAGCATTAGATCATGGAGTTCAAACAATAGCGTTGGGCATAAAATTCTATTTGTCACTAAAATTCATTTTGTTAGTGTGTTGAGACATGGTGTTGGGCACGTGCCTTGTTTTACTGGATATATTTTCTTGTCATTGATGTTATAATTACACATAGTTGGTTACTAGATGGTAGTACTAGTATGCATTTTAATTTACTAAAAAAATATCATAATATCTAGTGTTGTGTTAGATGTATGATAATGGTTGTTGAGTTGGTCATGCTAGAGGTATGAAAGTAAGACTTATTTTGTTTTTAATTCTAAGTCTAGCACCATACACAATATCTCTAATATTCTAGATTTCTATGTCTGATTTTTCTTCACTTTTAAAATGAATGATCTATATGCAAGAGGAGCCAATGAATCGACTTCGTTTAATTGGGTGGCTTGTTTTTTACTGCATTATTTGATATCAGAATGGGTCTTTCCTTGGGTTTAAGTGTGTAAAATATCAGCTAGTATTGAGGAAGACATTGAGTACAAATAGACTTCAGGTGGGTTGCTGGTAGATGGTGTCCAAGAGATGAAACATCTAAAATTGCAAATTTAACACAAGGGATGAGAGAGATCTTAGCAAGATTGACTGCAATAGAGACAACCCAAAGCAAGGAATTTCACCATGAAGATATGAGTGATAAAAAAGAAGATGTGACTCAAGAAGCTCAAGAACATGAAGAATTTATGGATGCTACTAAAATTAGATTTCTCATAGCCATGAAAAAGATTGGGGGTACACCCAAACTGGATACGCCTTATTATAATGGAAGCTTGAATAGTGAAGAATTCATAGATTGGATTATAGACATGGAAAGGTATTTTGACTATGAATCAACAAAGGAGTCCAAGAAAGTAAAGTTTGCTTGCACAAGAATTTAAGGCCATGCAACTTTATGGGGGAACTATGTACAAAATGAAAGACAAATGGGAAGGAGAAAATTAAAATTTGGGATAAAATGATGTCCAAAATAAAAGCCATATTCTTACCATCATATTATTAGTTGAGTTTATTCAAAAAATTACAAAAATTAAGAGAGAGAATTAAATTTGGAGTATACCGAGGAGTTTTACAAACTCACTGTAAGGGATGGTCACATAGAAGATGACCCAAAAAAGATAGAAATGTATGTAAATGGATTGCATTTTAAATACAATAGAGTAGGCCGATCAATTTGCTTTAAAGGAGGAAAATAAATTACACTATAAGACAAAAAAATAATTCAAGGGGAAGAGGAAGGTCTGCTATTGGGAAAGAACAAGCACATAGTAGCACAAGAACAAAAGCATGTGAGGAAGATATTTATACTTCACAAAATAATGATTTCAATCAAGATATAAGAGGAAGAGGAGACTTCTCAAGAGGAAGAGGTTATTATGGAAGAAGAAAAGGAAGAGATTTTACTAGCTCATCCTGCTAATGTGGAAGTTGGACATAGAGAATTTGAATGGCCTCAAATACAACAAGACAATAATAGAAAGGTTGTGTTTAGAAATCGTGTTGCACAACTATATGCAAACAGTGTTGAATGTATAGAAGAGCCAAAATAAGCAGTATCATTAATGCTCAAGAGGGTGGTACTACATATAGAAAAGGAGAAACAAGAACATAAAAAAAAAAAAAATTTATTGAGAACTATGTGCAAATGATGTAATCTAGACCTAGGTAACCATTGAAGGGCAGCCAAGGCCTGTAGCCAATCGAGAATTTTTGAAAAAATCTCATGCATCGATTTTTTTTTATAATATTTAATTAAACTGATTATTGTGGAAATTAATGACTACAACTCAACAACAGATTAATTTAAATAGCACAATGAAATTTTTGAAATTACACTATCTTAATGCATACATAACTCTATATCTCCTTACATTGGCAGACAACAAACCTAAAACTTTAGAAAGAAAACTAAAAATCTACTTCACTTGCAACTTCTACTAGATGGTAGACATCCAAGCATAGTGGAAGACCACCCAACCACCACTACAAGAAATTCATAAACCCTTTATGAACCTATCGCTCCACCTCCTCAGCTAAAAATAAAACAATTTAAAAAAATGACGAGGCTATTACAATAGGTCGACCATGACTATGACCCACACAGATTCTATCAATAAAAACAGGCTGCAATGCCCCTAAAATCTATTTATTTATCTCTACTTTCTAATAGCCAACAATGTTGAATAAAACATAAGTTAAAAATACCTACACTGCCCATTGTAATGCCCATTTGACATCTCTACAAGCTGCCAGTCCTAAAATAGAACCCATTATCTTCTACTAGATGCTCTTGCATCAACAAATCAAGTGGAAAGTGTTCTGATGTTATTATGAATAGAAGTATAAATAATTTAGTCCATCAAGAAATAGCAGAGAAACTCAACTTGAAAAATCTTAAGCACCCTAGCCCGCACAAAGTATCATTGATATAGAAAGGACAATAATTAGTGGTAAGTGAGCAATATTTAGTTACTTCAAATTGGTAACTATAAAGATAAAATTATATGATGTTATGCCTATGGATGCTTTCCACATTCTATCGGGTAGAACCTAGCAGTGTAATAGAGAGGTTATGTATGATGTAAGAACAAATATGTACAATATTGTGAAGTATGGAAATAAATTTACTTTAAGTTCATTGAAGGAAAAATTTGAAATAGATAACAACCCTATAGTATGTTTGAGCATCAAGAAACAACTATTGAAGGAAACAAAATAAGATGGGAGTGATTCACATGAACCAAGTAAATTGAAAATTCCAAAAGTAAAACACATAAATGTCAAGTTGGGGATTTGGTGTTTTCTCATGTACATAAAGAGATATTTATAGAAGGGATTAATGATGAGTTCAAATGGAAGGTACTAGATGGAAAAAAGGACAAAAAGACAATAATAAAACAAAATAGTAACAACAAGAAGGGAAAAACAACGCAAAATAGAGTTAAAAATGAAATAATTTATATTTATCTAGCTTGCATTACATTCATTCCAAAATTTTGAATGTAAAAGTGTCTACAATCACATATATATAGCCTCAAGACCTTTATAATCTGGAAGCTTTTAGTATTCTAGAGAACTTTAAACTAGAATGTTATTTTATTGGAAAACTTCTAGCTTATGGATGATTCTAGCTATCTATAAAAATCTTGTCAATTTTTAGACAATCTTATTTCCTTAACATCCCCAAGATTGGCTAGAATATTACAAAGAAGATACAAAGGAGAGGAGAACATTATACCACTATCCCAACTTAATGTTCACTTCCAACATACCAAACATTTCTCGCAGCCAATGAAAGAGTAGATTTAACTAAATTCATTTTGATTATAGGAGCAAATATTTCATCATAATAAACACCCTCTTTTTTATTGAACCCTTTAGCAACCAATCTAGCATTGAATTTTTCTATAGTTGTTAAGTAGGAAAGTGATTCTAGATCTAACTAGAAAATTAGCCTAGATCTACCTATCCCTTTGCCTTAACATTGGAACACAAACCAACTAGGGTTTGATGTCTGGCTAACTACCTTAAAGGAGATACAATCTAGTACAATTTGATGTGTGATTTGATTAACCTAATTTACATAAACTTTGGATCTAAAAAATATAAATGATTGCACAAAAAAAAACAAAAATTGGAGAAATGGGTACAAATCTAAGATGTATAGACATAGGAGCACCTGTGGTTAAAATATGAGCCTTAAATGTATGGACAAGGGCATTGGGAACCCTAGTCTGGGTGTTTATGGATATTAGTAGCTAGATCCCTTAATCATAGTCTTCTCTCTGATCTTTTGCAACATGTTGCTAATGGAGGTTCCACATCCGACCTGTACATATGAAAAGATGGGATATGTTGTGTTGTATAGGAGTTTGTCTTAGTCAAACCCAATGTTGGTGTTCCCATATCCACAACAACAATGATAATGGTGATATAAATCGTGTACCCTTGACGAAGTAGAAGAAAAAGTAAATAATAATAACTATAATAAATGAATAACATAAGATAATGTTACCTTAGGCATGGAACCCTTGTTGAAGTGATTTCACATAATAAGTTACCACAAAGATTTGATGAATAATGTATGAATTAGCTTGAACACCTACAAGGGTTAGACACATAACACAATAGATTGTTGTAGCAAGCACGCAGAGAATAATTCACATGTATCTTCACACTTTCCACATAAAAATTGCTCATAATTCATAATAGATCATAGGTTCATCATCCTTAATGTTCAAATGAGATGGAAAATTGTCTATATATACATTCCAATTGATTTCTTTGGACTTAGGCCCACTTGGGGTCATTTTAAAATATCCAAGGCCAACACTAGAGGTGGTAGATATTAAAAACACATTCTTAGGACTAGGGAATCCTCTCTAGAGTCCATGAATTTTTGGCTCTAAAAAACTAGAGAATGTTGTGGAAATTAATGTATTTTCCCAATATACACTCAAAATGAACAAATTATGAATGTACTCAATTATATATGCAAAATAAGGTGTTCAATCTAATGTGAAATTGTTGGGGGTAATAATTTATAGTGCTACATTTAGCCCCCTATATAGTGAGGGTATGATCTTACATTCATACTCACACTAAATGATGCAAGAGGGGTACTCCCCCTCTGGTCAACAATTCAAATAAATGAATTTCCTCAACTCACAAAATATCAATTGCACACTGATATGGGCAATGCTCTACCCCAACACAGTACATAATTACAAAAAATACAAAACTATTATTGATTAAATCAACAAAATGCATATGGTCTTCAAACAACCTCCATAGTTTACACATACCCATGTTATTAGAACTTCAATCTAAGTCTTCACTCCCTTTCACAATCCTTTCATAGCGAAACCACCTCTCTGCACAAGATTTCATTTTGATCTATATACCATGCATCTGCTCAATATTTCAATCTCTTTCTACATTTTAATGCTGATTACTCCTTTCCATATAGAGTCACTTCTCTTTCATAGCAAAAAAAAATCCTTTGCAGTCATACATTCATTCTTGACCACCTCTTTTAAATTTCCACATATCCAACACCAATTTGCATATCAATTCAAAGTCACCTCTCCTCCCTCTCACATGGGCTACCCTAAGGTTTTCCTCTTTCCAAAAAAAATTCTTTGTTTATTTGAATCGATGCCCTCTCCTTTTTGTCTTCACTTGATAGACTTTCCTTCCCTCTAATTCTCCACGCATGCCCCCCTCTTCCAATCGTCTTCTTATTTCAGGCGTCCCCTTCCTACTCTCCCCTCCATACTTTCTTTTGCATTTTTTGTTGCTTAAACACATGGTGTGACCCTTCATATGCCTTCATGTTTTCTTTATTTAAAAAAAGAATCTTCTTGGATAATATGAAGTGCCCTTCTCTAATTTTTGTGTGTCCCCTTCTTATCCCATGCTGTCTCTTCTTTCAACTTGTAGGAAACATTTTGTCTTTTCACATTCCATTGAGCTTTCTTTTTGAGAAATCGACTTCCCTTCATTTTTGAATTTTATCTCCCTCTCAATGGCACGAGCTAGGTCCTTTCTAATCTTGCTTTTAACAATCAAAATTATTGATTTTCTGCTTTCAAACTCTTTGTGTTCCACCGGTAATATTAATATCGATTTTACAATTTTTAATTATTTCATTTACATGCCAAATCGATTGTCCAATATGTGACAATGTTTTCTTTGAGATACTCTATTGATCAATTCATGTATCCAATATGTGCTTCCATATTTGCTTAAAATATTTTTTCTTTCATGTCTAAAAAATTCAAGAGGTTTAAACACTGATTGAAATGAGAGAAATCAAACAAGAACAAAACCGAAATAAATAAAAAATCCAACAATATTTTTGGTTGGTACCAATTACTTGTCCACCTGCGTGCTCCTGCACCAGACATGCCGAGTAGAAATATTGTGAGCATAGGCTCACAATGGCGGAGTTGAGTATTTGCACTACTCTTCTAGGTTGCCATCAACCTGCAATAAACTCCTTCACTGTTCAAGTGCAAAAAAATATTCTTTCTTTCATCTTTTCTAGCATCGTGCAAGAATACACACCACCATCCTCCAACAACACTTCACCCTCTTCTTCTTTCCCCTTGTGGACTCACGTCCACCAAATCTTGACCTCCTTTGCCAAATTCTTTTCTCACTTCTCTTCTCCTCCTTTGTGGGTTCAAAACCACCTGTTGATGGTTAAAATGACACAAACAACATTAAAACAAAATATTTCTACTCTATTTCTCCTGAAAGAGAAAGACAACATGTAGTAGCCTAACTCCCAAGGTCCTGGTAGTTGGTTCTCAACTGTCTGATGTCACTCAATTGGTTCATGCAACTATAATATTCAAGGGGCCTGTGCTGGTAACAAAGGATTCAAGCTATGACTCTTTATCAAAATAGTTCCTATAAATCAATGGGTTTTAAATAAAAAAAAAAGATAGATCCAAGGGGTAAATTAGTAAGTATGAATTAAATTTATCTAATATCCAGACATATACTTTTAACAATGTATGTTTTCTTAACCGATCACAAAAACCATAGCATGACACAACCCACAATATGACTGTACCATCGTATACATCTTTGGTGCTTAATTCAATTCCACTATTCGCATATCACAAGTATTTCCAAGATTTTTAAAACAACACACATTCATTCATCATCAAAACTATAGATCAACAGACTTCAATAACTTTAATTCAATGACAATTTAACAAGATAATCTTTAAACCTGGTTTCTTCTAATGACTTTCATCACATAAGAAACTATCATGCTTCAGCACAATCACTGGCATTCAGGTGGATTATAACTCATTAACCTTATCAAACAACACAATTCAATGCAAACTCCATATTTCGTAAACCTGCAATTCTATTAACTGTAAAAAGATCTAGTACAATGTATTTCTGCAAAACTCTATAAAATTCTATCTCCTAGCACTAGGTAAGCCGATCCAATTCTCAATTAGCCAACCCTTACAATGTGATACCCATCTGGTATTTATAGATATACAAAAGAAGTTCGAACTTCACTTCTATCTTAGGCTTTCCACCTTTTTAGGAACAATCAACTTTCTTGGAAACTCAAATCAACTTTGATCTTGAGTCCTTACATTATACATTCAGTTTGATCTAAAAATAGAAGATAGAAATAGAAGAAAAGAAGTCATGCACCCTTAAGACTGTCAGTGCTGCATGCATGCAACATGCAAGGAAAAAGAACATCATGCATGCAAGATTTTGTGCATGTGAAGCTAGATCCGCCATGAACTCATCATAACTAGTGAAGACTTGTTGTAGCATATCCATATCTGGCCCATCAATCCAGTCATCTTCAAATTTGATGTGATCCAACTCAACTGCAACAAACTCTTTCATACTTTTAACCTTGATCAATTCTCTCCCTACAGCTTTTATTTCTTCTTTGACTTCTACAAGCCGATCTATCACCAAGTCTCCTCCATCATCTTTCTCCTGCATGAGTCCTTGGAATCTTTCATTCCATTTCTCTCTAACCTGACTCAAAGGCATGCCATCTTTTGTCATTACATTCACATCTACTATTATAGCCATGACTGCTTCCAACTCTTCCAACTGCTCAGTTAAATTATTAATTGCTTCCTGAATCTCATCCTTATGCTTGCTCAAAAAGCCAGTCCTAAACTTAAGTATGGGGGAAGTCTTTTCTACAAAATATTTGTTATCATCTTCAAGTATATATTCTTCTAGAAGAGTAGTTAGAGGCAATGTATTTATCTTCTCGAACTTTTCACTATACTCCTTATACTCTTCTTCTAGTTTTTCGGATGCCTCAATGTATTGATGCATCTCTTTTATTACTCCTTCTGCCTCTTTGTAGGTTTCAAATCCTTTTTTTAAAACCTCACCTACCTCGTGGTTCAATTTGTCTATCCATTTATCAACCATCTCCACCTTACCTCTAACTTGCACCAAATCATCAACCTCCTTTTTTCTTAGCAAAACAGAAGTCTCAATAACTGCAACCTGTTGTGACCTTGGAGAGGAAACACTCTTCAAGAATGAATGTAACTGATCCAATTGAGCCTTAAGCTCATCTTTCTTTTGTTTGTCCTTCATCATTCTTGATTTAGTTGTTGAAGCCACCACATCAATCAGATTCATTTGTTGATTTCTAGTGGGTCTTCCCAAATTAATCGTACTCAATTGATAATCTGTGAGCTGCATATCCCCTACCTCCTTTTTAGTCATAGGCATGGAACATTCAGCAACTATCTCCCCTTTATCTGTGATTCTAGTAGAATGTAAAACTTTAGCTTTCTTCTTAGGCCTTTCCTGTTCAATCTTCTTCATCATGTCCTCCCAATTAAGAGGTTGAGGAGGTGTTCTGGCTCTCTTCTGTAGGTCTAACTTCAACCATGTAGGAGCACTGGGAGTAGTCATCATCATGGAAGAGGAAGCAACAATTGTAGAGGATGGATGAACATTTACCTCAGGTTGAGAATCAACCTTTGCTTTTTCTTGTTGCTCCTATAGCACATGCATCTGCACCAACTTCTCAGCCTCTTCTCTATCTCTTTGTTCCTGCACTTTTTTGTCTTCTTCATTTCTCAATCTCTCTTCTTCCATTTGATCCTTCTCTAATTTCTCTCTTTCTAAGGCCTCTCTTTCTAACCGTTTTGCCTCCAAAGCTTTAAGTTTTGCAGCTTCGGCATCTTCTTCCTTTTGCTTCCTAATTAGCTCTTCGGCCTCTTTTTCTTTCCTTATCTTTTCCGATTCTTCCTTTTCTATCCTTTCCATTTCTAAGGCTATGAGCTTCTCTGCCTTTTCCCTTTCTTCTTCCGCTTGCTGTTTCTTTATTATCTCTTCAACCTCTTTTTCCTTTCTTAGAGCTTCAACTTCTTGTTCTTTCTGTCGAGCTTTCTCTGCAAGCTTCAATCTAGCAACCAGGGCTTCCTTTTCCCTTCGGTTTCTTGCTTTCTCTTCCTCAAGATCATGGATTTTCTGTGTCAATTCCAATTTATCATTTTCTACCTTCACCTTGAGCTCATGCTCTCGTTGCCTCATTTGCTCCTCTATTTCATCAGCTGCTGTCCTTGTTTCAATTTCTTTTGCCTTTAATTGCTGCTGTTGAAGTAAAGCATCAACTTGTAACTTTGCCTCTATTTCCTTTTGCTTCTCCACAACAACCCTTGCATCAGACTCCCTTGTAGCATCTTCAAATTGCTTCCATTGCTCTTCCTGCGTCAGAATCTGCTCAATAGTCCCCTCCAAAGGCATGTTTTCTTGCAGGTCCTTCTGTGAAAGAGTTTCATTCGAGTCTGTCTCAATTTCTACCAATTCTTCCTCCACTTCTTTTCCTTTAGCAGCTTCAGCCATGGCATAAAGTACTCCTTGAACTTCTTTACTTTTCTTTCTTGTGAGTGGGGCTTGTGTAGATGACTCACCCAATGCGGGCATAGAAACAACAGATTCAATTGGAACATCTCCCTCTGGTGTCTCTTCTTCTTCATCGACCACCTCAAGTTCTATTTCTTCAACATCAGGAGGAAAAAATTCTAATGGTTCCTTGGAAGGTGTCTTTCTTTTAATCCTCTTATACCCTTTACCTTTCTTAATGATTGGTCCTTGAGGAGCTCGAGCTTTCATCATCAACCATTGCACACTTCTGTCCAAGACTGTTCTTCCAATTTTCTTAATATCAATTGTTTCTTCCTCATTCCAATCTATTGGATCTAAGTTTTTGGTGCCAATGTTCAAAGCTTCATATGAGGGATCTAATACCATTCCATCATCCACCAAAGTGTCAGGAATATTCTCTTTAATACCAAGCTCTACCATAAGTGAGACTAATAATCTCTCATAATTCTTCTTCCTCAAGTCATATTCATCCTGTCAATCACACCAAAAGTCCTCTAACAAATTAAAGTGTTTAGTGAACACTGAAGGTAATAAAGCATGCATTTTCTCCCTTGGATCAAAATACTTACGAGCTGTATACAATCCCAATTTCAATTGTATCAACTCATTACAAACCACCTTTGCTCCCTTCAAATGTTGACAATCGTATTCACCCAGTGTCATGGGAAATTTATGGCATCTTGTCTTGTGCTTGATCCCAAACCTAGCGTTAACTCCAATGGCTTGATATACAAACTCCATAAGCACTATTCTATTGCTGCAACATCTTGGAAGCAAATGGGGATGACCTTCAAAACCAAACAATCTAAAGTATGTAAATTTGGGGTACTGGATATACCAACTTCCCCATTCAGAAATGAATGCCATGGCTTCTTGACTTAATCTATATCCTGCATCTCCACTCAATTGGTTGATAACCACATATAAAAAGGCATCATTGACTCTTCTGGAGTGAGTCTCATCAACTTGAAGAGATAATTGATCATAGTGTTCCCATACCTTCCTTTGTCCATCCAAGGCTCCCATTATACCTACTCTGTTTAATCCTGGGAAAATCCCCAATCTTGCTGCAGCATAAACCACATAAGAATTCATGAAGAAAGATTTAGTTTGTCTGACCCTTGTGAGCTGATCATGTATGGAATCAGAAACAATCATTGACCAATCAAACTGGTAATCACCCTGAAAGATTACTTGAATAAAATGAAACATCCATTCCTTGAAGTGGAAGGCATCCCTTTTCCCAAACACTTTGGACAACGTTAATATCAAATCAGATATCTCCTTCTTGAAATCTGCCCTCTTTGGCTGGTCTGCTAGCTTACTTAAAGATTTCTTCTCTGTGCTTAACCATCTTTTGTTTAAGCGAGATTTATTGGAATCTTTATGCTTGTTATATTTCTCCAGTGCCTCTGCTTCAGTTAACTGCACCAAGTTCTTGGGATTAGGAACATTAAATATGCTTTGAAACATTTGTGGAGTAAGATCTATAATCACATTATTTTGTGAATCCATACATAGTCTTGTAGCTGGATTATAAGTACCGGCCACTGTCAATATCAACTTCGGACACTGAACGGATAAAGGGAACATAGTGATATGTGCAAGACCGGAGTCAACAATCCTTTGTGTTCTCCCTGTCAAGTTTGCTCGTTCTGCAAAGGTCTCTTCATGTAATTCTTCAAAGCTATACTGGCCTAGATTAGTATCTGTGATATCTGACCAGTCTGATTCCACCTTGCTTACTTTCACCACCAAATTCTTATGATCATACCTCAATGTATAAGGCAGCTGTTCTTGTTTCACCTTCTTGATTTTCGGTGCTGTTTTTGATGTTCCAACCAGTTGATTCCTTCGAGCAGCCTCTCTCGACGTTCTTGACATCTCTCAAATCTCCTGCAAGCAAACCTCTAATTAGACCTTTAGATAAATCATCATAAAACATGCTTTTAAAACATACCTGTTACACATACATCGGAGTCGGAACCAAACAAAAGCTCAAAAGAATCTCTTTTACAAAATTGGTGGACTCGGAGCAAAAACCGATATAGGAACTTCACCTAATAACAAACAGGCTCGGAGTCAGAGTCGGGGAGGTTATCGAAACCTGGATTGGAATGAAAAAGTGATTTGGTTTTCTTCGAATTCTCATTTTCATATTCTATTTCCATTCTGCCTCCGCCTCCGATTTGGTCATTGTTACTTTGCAGAAAGACTTTCACATTATACACGGAGCCGGACACGGGATGAAAACAGAATTGATAACCTTCGCAAACAAAATTCTTAAGTTCAAGATCAGTTCTGATCCCGCCTTTGCCAGTTATCATATACTTCAAGGAAACCTTTTAAAACTCGGAATTGGAAACAGGAAAAAAAAATGGGATTGATGACTTTTATAAAACAAAACTCTTATGTCCATAATCCATTCCAATCCCGCCTCTGCCTATGCTAATCATGACATCATCAAATTTATTCATTTTCAACATAACTGCATGATTTAGACCTAGGTCGCTATAAAATGGAAAAGGAGCTCAAAAACTCTACCCTCATATGACCGTGGGGAACAATTGCATTCTAAGATATCATTTTTTTAATCATTTAAAGTAATTGCAGAGACCAACGAAACCCTAATCTAACAAACCTAATAAAAACAAGGGCATGGGTTTAAAACCCTGCCATTCTACCAAATGACGAAACCCTAATTTAAACAATAAATCTAATCTACCCTAACTCATTGTAAAAATCTCTAATCTACCTCACTGTAGATTCTTAATCTAACAAACGCCATTAAAAACCTTTAATCTAATCTAATCTACTACAAATCGAAAACAAACACGATGCAATCATGATTAAGACGTGAAAGCGACGGCGCCTAAAAAAAGAAACGACATGATAAAACAAGAAAACAAAGATTTAAAGCAAAACAAACAAGACAAAACAAGAACCTGCTCATTCAATCACATCGATGATCATAGATTTGCTTTAAAACACAATGATTGAACACGCGAGCAGATATAAAGCAAAACACAACGAACACAACTGCAAATAAACAACGAACAACAAAGATAAAAGGCCTACCTCAAACACAAACAAACCCAAGCTAACTTTCTAAATTGATTCGCACACAATATCCCTTCTCTATCTTGATCAATTCGCTCAAACGCACTCTGCTATTGCTCTTCGCACTCTTAGACTTGTAATAATAACAATAATGATTGGCTTTAACCCTTAATAAAGGTCAATATGTGAATTTCTACCTACGCTGACAACCACCATTAATGCATTAAAACGCAGTAAAGGCGGAGTCGGACTGTAGGTAGAACGAACATTGGTTTGCAGTGCAACTTCAGTCAAAAAGTCAACGACAAAAAGGGCGGGGGCGGAACTAAAATGGAAACAGGATCTTAAACTTATAAAATTTCCAAACCTTATTCCCATTCTGGCTTCGCATCCGACAACTAAAAACAAAACAAAAACAAATACAAAAAGTTAAGTAAAAGACCAACCTAATAAAACAAAACACAAAAATCGAGACAAAACAAACATTAAAAAGTAGCGGAGGCGGGATCAGAATCGAATTTGATTTTACAAATTTTGATAACAACCATCCCAATTCCCACTCCGGCTCCGCTTCCGCTAAAGACCAAAATTAAAGGCAAAGAAAAGATTGTTAGTATAGAACCAAAAACAAGCCTCAAAAGAACTTTCAGAACCCGATTCATCTCCAGTTCCGATTCCGACAGAGAAACCAAAGAAAAACAAAGTATTGGCAAAACTAGACTCCAAACTTTGTTTCAAAAACAACTAAGTACAAAAAACACAAAGGGTGACCCATTTTGACCAAGGCAAAAGATGGGGTGGTTATGCAAGGCATAACACCACCTCTAACCGTCCACCTCCACCAATACCCTACAACATCCTTAACCAAATCTACACATAACCGCACAACATATGATACACACTCTTGTGTTCTATCCATCTCATCTCCTACTACCACATCTGAAAAATGAAATAGCTTCACAAATCTGATTTACCTCAACTTCGCTTGTAGCTGCAACACTGATCTTCACTAGGACATCTTCCACCTCCTCGTTAGTTACAACTTCTCACTCTTCTTTCTTCGCTGAATCAATGAGCTTCATCATCCGTTCTTCCTCAATCACCAAAAATTGAGCTAACAAATTTGATTCACCTTCACCTTCAGTTGCGACCTCTTCTATGTTCACCTCTATCTTTTCTTCTTCTATTGTCATGCCTTCCTCATGGCACGCCATTGTTGTAATTTCTTCATCAATAGGGATTTCTCTTACTTCTTCCTCTTTCCATCTTAGGTTGCTATCCTCGTTCTTCTTCTCACTCCTCTTTGCCACTTTCTTTTAACTTTTCCAAAAAATCTTTTCCAATTTCTCGAGCCTCATATCGATCTTTCCTACTTCTTCACCAAATATCTTTTCTAACGCTTCACACATTTCATCTTCCATATCATTCCAATACTGCTCCCAAACCACTATTCATATGGGTCTTCTCATGACCCAACCCTTCTTTGTCTGTTGCAATCTTCCACAACTCACATTCTTTGCATCTCCATGGTTTGTCCCTCTCGGTTCTCAATTTTTTGAGACTCCACACTCACCTGTAACAATCCTCTCAAACTCCTCAGAGAAATCTTCCACCTCATACTTCCCACAGATCCTAGTGGATACTCTCCACACTCAGGATTCCCTGCTCTAATACCAATTTATGCAAGAGGGGTACTCCCCCTCTGCTCAATAATTCAAATAAATGACTTTCCTCAACTCACAAAATATCAATTGCACACTGTTATGGGCAATTCTCTACCCCAATATAGTATAGAATTGTAGAAAATACAAAATTATCATTGATTAAATCAAACATAATGCATATGGTCTTCAAATGACCATCCATAGTTTACACATACCCATGTTATTAGAACTTCAATTTGAGTCTACACTCCCTTTCACAATCCTTTCATAGCGAAACCACCTTTCTACATAAGCTTTCATCTTCATCTCTATACCATGCCTCTGCTCAATCTTTCAATATTTTTCTGCATTTTAATGTTGATTACTCCTTCCCATATGGAGTCACTTCTCTTTCATAGCCAAACCAAATCCTTTGCAGTCATACATTCTTTCTTGACCACCTCTTTTAAATTTCCATGCAACCAACACCAATTTGTAGCCCCCCTAATTCTCCATGCAGACCCCCCTCTTCCAATTGACTTCTTCTTTCAGGCATCCCCTTCCTACTCTCCCCTCCATACTTCTTTTTTTTGCATTTTTTATTTTTTAAACACATGGCACATCCCTTCATACGCCTTCACGTTTTCTTTGTTTTAAACAAATCTTCTTGGATAATATGAAGCACCCTTCACTAGTTTTTGCGTGTGCCCTTCTTTCAACTTGCAAGAAAAGTCTTGTCTTTTCACATTCCATCGAGCTTTCTTTCTGAGAAACCAACTTCCCTTCATTTAAATTTTTTATCTCCCTCTCAATGGTGTGAGCTAGGTCCTTTCTTATCTTTCTTTTAACAATCAAAAATATTTATTTATTTCTTTCAAACTCTTTGTGTTTCACTGGTCATAATAGTATCAATTTCACAATTTTTAATTCTTTCATTTACATGCCAAATCGATTGTCCAATATGTGACAATGTTTTTCTTTGAGATACTCTATCAGTCAATTGATGTATCCAATCTATACTTCCATATTTTCTTAAAATATTTTTGCTTTCATGTCTAAAAAATTTAAGAGGTTTAGACAGTGATTAAAACAAGAGAAATCAAACAATATTGAAAACAAATCCAACAATATTTTTGGTTGGTGGCGATTGCTTGTCCACTCGCGTGCTCCTACACCAGACATGCTAGATAGAAATATTATGAGCATAGGCTCACAATGGTGGAGTTGAGTAGTTGCACTACTCTTCCAAGTTTCCATCAACCTGTAGTGAACTCCTTTGCTATCCAAGTGCTAAAAAATATTATTTCTTTCATCTTTTCCAACATCGTGCCAGAATACACATCACCATCCTCCAACAACATTGCACCCTCTTCTTCTTTCCCCTCATGGACTCACATCCACGAAAGCTCCACCTCCTCTGCCAAATTCCCTCCTCACTTCTCTTCTCCTCCTTTGTGGGTTCAAACCCACCTCTAACCGTCCACCTCCACCAATACCTTGCAACATCCTCAACCAACTCTACACATAACCACATAAAATATGCTACACACTCTTGTGTTCTATCCATCTCATATTCTACTACCACATCTGAAAATGAAATAACTTCACAACTATGATTTTCCTCAACTTCGCTCGCAGCTGCAACACCGAACTTCATTGTGACATCTTCCACCTCCTCGTTAGTTACAACTTCTCACTCTTCTTTCTTCACTGCATCAACAAGCTTCATAATCCATTCTTCCTCAATCACGAACAATTGAGTGAACAAATCTGATTCACCTTCACCTTCAACTACGACCTCTTTGTTGTTCACCTTTGTCTTTTCTTCTTCTATTGTCATGCCTTCCTCATGGCACGCCATTGCTATAAATTATTCATCGGTAGGGGATGCACTTACTTCTTCCTCTTTCCATCTCAGGCTGCTATCCTTGTTCTTTTTCTCGATCCTCTTTGCCACTTTCTTTTCATCTTTCCAAAAATTCTTTTCCAATTTCTTGAGCCTCATCTTGATCTTTCCTACTTCTTCACCAACTATCTTTTCCAATGATTCACATATTTTTTCTTCCACATCATCCCAATACTACTCCCAAAATAGTATTCCTATGAGTCTCCTCATGACCCAACCCATCTTTGTATGCTACAATCTTCCACAACTCACATTCTTTGCATCTCCATGGTTTGTCCCTCTCGGTTCTCAGTTGTTTGGGACTCTACACTCACCCACAACAATCCTCTCGAACTCCTTAGACAAATCTACCACCTCACACTTCCCATAGATCCTGGTGGATACTCTCCATGCTCAGGATTCCCTGCTTTGATACCAATTTATGCAAGAGGGGTACTCCTCTGCTCAATAATTCAAATATATGACTTTGCTCAACTCACAAAATATCAATTGCACACTAATCTGGGAAATGTTTTGCTCCAACATAATACAAAATTACAGCAAATACAAAACTATTATTGATTAAATCAAACATAATGCATATGGTATTCAAACTACCTTCCACAATTTACACATACCCATGTTATTGGACCTTCAATCTGAGTCTTCACTCCCTTTCACAATCCTTTCATAGCGAAACCACCTCTCTGCATAAGCTTTCATCTTCATCTATATACCATGCCTCTGCTCAATCTTTCAATCTTTTTCTGCATTTTAATGTTGATTACTCCTTCCCATATGGAGTCACTTCTCTTTCATAGCCAAACCAAATCCTTTGCAGTCATACATTCGTTCTTGACCACCTCTTTTAAATTTCCATGCAACCAACACCAATTTGTATATCAATTCAAAGTCACATCTCCTCCCTCTCACACGGGCTACCTTGAGGCTTTCCTCTTTCCAAAAAAAATCTTTGTCTATTTGAATTGATGCCCTCTCCTTTCTATCTTCACTTGATAGACTTTCCTTCCCTCTAATTCTCCATGCAACCCCCCCTCTTCCAATCAACTTCTTCTTTCAGGTGTCCCCTTCCTACTCTCCCCTCCATACTTCTTTTTTTGTATATTTTTTTGCTTAAAAACATGGTGCGACCCTTCATATGCCTTCACATTTTCTTTGTTCTAAAAAAAATTATTCTTGGATAATATGAAGTGCCCTTCTCTAATTTTTGCGTGTCCCCTTCTTATCCTGCACTGTCTCTTCTTTCAACTTAGAGGAAAAGTCTTGTCTTTTTGCATTTAATCGAGCTTTCATTTTGAGAAACCAACTTCCCTTCATTTTTGAATTTTATCCCCCACTCAATGGCACGAGCTAGGTCCTTTCTTATCTTTCTTTTAACAAGCAAAAATATTTATTTTCTACTTTCAATCTCTTTGTGTTCCACAAGTCATATTAATATCAATTTCACAATTTTTAATTCTTTCCTTTACATGCCAAATTGATTGTCCAATATGTGACAAATTTTTTCTTTGAGATACTTTGTCGATCAATTCATGTATCCAATCTATGATTCCATATTTGCTTAAAATATTTCTCCTTTCATGTCTCAAAAATTTAAGAGGTTTAGACACTGATTGAAATGCGAAAAATCAAACAAGAATAAAACCAAAATCGAAAACAAATCCAACAATATTTTTGGCTGGTTTCGATTTCTTGTCCACCCACATGCTCCTGCACCAGACAAGCCGGGTAGAAATATTGTGAACATAGGATCACAATGGTGGAGTTGAGTAGTTGCACTACTCTTCCAAGTTGCCATCAACCTGCAACAAACTCCTTCATTGTCCAAGTGCTAAAAATTATTCTTTCTTTTGTCTTTTCCAACATCGTGCCAGAATACACACCACCATCCTCCAACAACACTGCACCCTCTTCTTCTTTCCCCTCATGGACTCATGTCCACCAAAGCCCAACCTCCTCTGCGAAACGCCCTCCTCACTTCTCTCCTCCTCCTTTGTGGGTTCAAACCCACCTCTAACCGTCCACCTCCACAAATACCCTAAAAAATCCTCAACCAACTCTACACACAACCTCACAACATCTGCTACACGCTCTTGTGCTCTATCCATCTCATCTTATACTACCACATCTGAAATTGAAATAACTTCACAAATCTGATTTACCTCAACTTCGCTCAGAACTACAACACCAAACTTTAATATGACACCTTCCACCTCCTTGTCAGTTATAACTTCTCACTCTTATTTCTTTACTGCATCAATGAGATTCATCATCCATTACTCCTCAATCACCAATAGTTGAGCGAACAAATCCAATTCACCTTTGCCTTCAGTTGTGACCTCTTCATAGTTCACCTCTATCTTTTCTTCTTCTATTATCATGCCTTACTCATGGAACGTCATTGCTGCAACTTATTCATCGGTAGGGGCTGCTCTTACTTCTTCCTCTTTCCATATCAGGCTGCTATCCTCGTTCTTCTTTTCACTCCTCTTTTCCACTTTATTTTCACCTTTCCAAAAATTCTTTTCCAATTTCTCAAGCCTCATCTTGATCTTTCCTACTTATTCACCAACTATCTTTTCCAACACTTCATACATTTAATCTTCCACATCATCCCAATACTGCCCCCAAAATAGTATTTGTACGGTCTTCCCATGACCCAACCCATCTTTTTCCATTGCAATCTTCCACATTCACATTCTTTGTATCTCCACAGTTCGTCCCTCTCAGTTCTCAAATGTTCGAGACTCCACACTCACCCACAACAATCCCCTCAAACTCCTCAGACAACTCTACAAGCTCACACTTCCCACAGATCCTGGTGGATACTCTCCATGCTTAGGATTCCCTACTCTGATACCAACTGATGCAAGAGGGGTACTCCCCCTCTGCTCAACAATTCAAATAAATGAATTTCCTCAACTCACAAAATATCAATTGCACATCGATATGGGCAATGCTTTGCCACAACACAATACATAATTGTAGAAAATACAAAACTATTATTGCTTAAATCATACAAAATGCACATGGTCTTCAAAATACCTTCCATAGTTTACACATACCCATGTTATTAGACCTTCAATCTAAGTCTTCACTCCCTTTCACAATCCTTTCATAGTGAAACCACCTCTTTGCATAAGATTTCATCTTCATCTATATACCATGCCTTTGCTCAATCTTTCAATCTCTTTCTACATTTTCATGTTGATTACTCCTTTCCATATGGATTCACTTCTCTTTGGTAGCCAAACCAAATCCTTTGTAGTCATACATTCATTCTTGACCACCTCTTTTAAATTTCCATGTAGCCAACACCAATTTGCATATCAATTCAAAGTCACCTCTCCTCCCTCTCACATGGGCTACCTGAAGCTTTCCTTTTTCCAAAAAAAAAATCTCTATCTATTTGAATCAATAGACTTTCCTTTCTATCTTCACTTGATAGACTTTCTTCCCTCTAATTCTCCATGCAGCCCCCTCCTCTTCCAATCGACTTCTTCTTTTAGGCATCCCCTTCCTACTCTCCCCTCCATAATTTTTTTTTGCATTTTTTATTGCTTAAACAAATGGCGCGACCCTTCATATGCCTTCACGTTTTCTTTGTTTAAAAGAAAATTCTTCTTGGATAATATGAAGCACCCTTCTCTAATTTCTACGTGTCCCCTTCTTATCCCACACTGTCTCTTCTTTCAACTTGTAGGAAAAGTCATGTCTTTTCACATTCCATTGAGCTTTCTTTATGAGAAACCAACTTCCCTTCATTTTCGAATTTTGTCTCCCTCTCAATGGCATGCACTAGATCCTTTGTAATCTTGCTTTTAACAATTAAAATTGTTTATTTTCCATTTAAAAAAATCTTTGTGTTCCACTTGTCATATTAATATGAATTTCATAATTTTTAATTCTTTCATTTACATGCCAAATCGATGCCCAATATGTGACAACATTTTTCTTTGAGATACTCTCTCGATCAATTCATGTATCCAATCTATGCTTCCATATTTTATTACAAGATTTCTACTTTCATGTCTCAAAACTTTAAGAGGATTAGACACTGATTGAAACGAGAGAAATCAAACAAGAACAAAACCAAAATAAAAAAAAATTCCAAAAATATTTTTGGTTGGTGTTTATTGCTTGTCTACCTGCATGCTCTTGCACCACTAAAGGATAGAGAATATAGTTTTTTTAATCAAAATGTTGAGGAGACAAGATAACACAATTTCAGAGATGTGATAGCCCCCAAAATTAGGATCCTATCAATCCATAATGTCAAGATAAAGAGGTCATACACACAAAATAGATATATCGCATGTGGGACAAGGTAGAATTCAAACATACATTAGGCTTACATTGAGAAAACAATGGATTACACATAAGAATACATGGAGAAAACACAAAGCATACATGAGGAAAACACAAAGAATACATAGAGCATACAAGGAATACACAAATTAAACCTGAGGAATATGTAAGGCATAATGATCCACACATGAAGCAAACATAAAGCAACATGAAGCATAGAGCACATAACAATGTTAGTGCTAAAAATTTGAGTCAACAAGCTAAGAAGATGAAAGGTTGTCTCAATACCAAGCATCATCCCTCAAATGGACAAACTCATTGATGAGTTCTAAAAACAATCAATAAGAACAAAGGAGGGTGCATGATTCTAGAACCGGCTTGCTCTATCACTAGGGGTGATACACATTAAAAAGCCCGCACAAATCACAAGATAGCAAGATATGCTATGCTAGGTGACCATGGATGTGATAAATAAAAGTCTCATAAAGCACATAGGCTATCAAGTTCTCTTATGCTAGGTGGCTCATAGGGTACATGGATCCATAGGCTAGCATAAATATATTTGTGGATGTAGAAAATTTGATGAGTGATATTCCCCCTTTAAAATGTTGGCATACTTACTATGATGACATTTTAAGGAAATAAAGGGAAAAGAAAGAAAAGAGTGGATCCTCAAGATGGGTCCTCAACAAGAATTCACACATTCAAAACTAGTTATCCTTGAAAAATGAGTGTATAGGTGAAGATAACCATACCTGAGACTATCATGTTACTACCATAGATGGAATATGGTTGTACATAAGATCGCACCACCATGAATTGCAATGAGAAAACACATGGAGCTAGAAATGCCACATTGTGAGGAGCAACACAATAAAGGAGATCTTATCATTTAGAATGAATAGGTGCATCAACACACACAAGAGTGATATAAACACAATTGAGAAGTTTTATTTTATTGTTCAAGGCTTGAAATTCACTTGTGAAATGTCCAAGCACTCGATCATATGCACAAAAGGAATGATTTGATTGATTGTGTTGATGAAATTTATTACGTGTTGGAGGAGGAAGAGTAATTAAGTGGGCTTTGAGTAGTCTCAACAAAATATGTTGTCATTAATATAAAAAGGGGATCGGAGGAGAAGTATGTTGATCCTATGTAGAAGCACATAATGTTTTCATTGATGTCAAAGAAGATATCAAAGGTAACATGAATTGATCCTAAAGGGAAGATTGCTTGGCATAATGACAAAAGGTGTCATTAATGTAAAAATCCAGTTCAGTGGTGTGCCTAGATGTTATGTGAGAGCAATGGATCTAGTTTTGGAAGTGTGTGGTAGGTTGATGATGCTAAAGTGCATATCTTGAAAATATTATAAAGTTGATCAATTTGTTACAATGTTGTCATATTTTTACAACTTGCATCTCCAAGTGTGTGAATGAAAATCTAATGGGAGATTCGATGTGGGTTTTTCGAGAGCATTTCGATAATGTGCTCTATAAGTCAAGAAAGTGAAGGATGCACCCAAAAATGATTTATTTATGCTCTCAGGTGATTCTAGGGTTTATAGATAAAACCTAATGTGTTTACAGTCATGGCATCCTCAAAATGTTCTATTTTGATGGTGACTTGTGTTTGGTGGTTGCAAGAAGTTTAAGTAATAACTTAAGTCGTTGGATTCCAAGTTTTTCTAACTTAAGTCACAGGTTTTCAAAAATTCGTAACCTATGACAATCTAAGGTTTAGAGGTTTGGGATTTTAGTGACTTAGCGATGGAGCGATAAGTAGTTGTCGACGAGTCATAGGTTTTCAAAAATTTGTAACTTTTGACAAGAGGTTCAGAGGTTTGGCTTTTTAGTGACTTGGTGATGGAGCGATAAGGAGGAAGGAAGCGCTCCGAGTGGGACCCAGCCATAATGATGTGGATGACAGTAATGCCGATGCAGACACGTGGCATGATGGGATTGAGTAGATGGTAATCCACATCCTTGTTGTGGATTACAGAGCTGTGACATGGAAATGACATGGACATGTGACGACAACATGTGGATCCCACATTGGAATGATGTATTGGGGGTTGTTATTCTCATTCATATGAAATTGGTGTATCAGTAGGATTCTGGAAGGACTCTCTTCGATGGAACGATGGAGATTAATCCATGCTGGATGAATGATGACCGTTGATGAAGATGGTGGGACTAGATAGTGGAAGGTGATGTAAGCCATGGACTATTGGCAGTGGTGAACAATAGAGATTGAATGAGGAACTTTGGGTCATGGCGTAAAGAGAAGATCGACGACCCAAATTCTAAGATAAAGATTTATGACTATGATAGTGTGATAAGGGTTTCGATTGGTAAACGATATAGAGGGAGAAATTATTTGGTCCAATTTCACCAATGACCAATGTAAATGAATATTTGATTTGTTAAGCAACAACACAGTTTGCAAAATATTTGAAGATCAAATCAGATCGAATGAACAAGAGAATGCATATTTGATTCTAGGGTTTGACAAAGAATGAATGAAGATAAATTCTCTGTAACACAATTAAATGTTGGGTGGCTCGATGCAAGATATGGAAATATCTGGTAAATGCTATCAGATGTCTTTATGATGAGCTGTATAGTGGTCTGTGTGGCTTGAGGTAAAGGAAGCTTGCTGGTGAAGTTAGTATGTGAGGAAAACCCTAATAGTAAGCTGGAGATGATCTGGACAGTGGAAAGAATCTCGAGGCAAAGATAGCAGGTCGGTGGAGAAATAAGACAATTAGATATTGTCAAAATTTTGTATGAGTTGATAGAGTTAGGGTGATGTAGTAAGTTTGCAAGAAAGAGAGAGTGAAGTGCAATAGACAATGAATGCATTTGTGAAGTCCTAGAATGTAATATAAAACATACTCTAGGTGTTTGCATTCATGGTGAAGAGAGTGTACTATGCAACAAGATGGAAAAATGATTGTTCTATATGTAGAGAAGGGTGTAGTACAAAAAATAATGGAGAGGTGCAAAAGTATAGATTGTTGAGAGCGCAACTTCAAAAAATAAGTGTGAGTTGTAGAAAGTTCAACAATGTA
This sequence comes from Sequoiadendron giganteum, assembly GCA_007115665.2. Lineage (NCBI taxonomy): Eukaryota > Viridiplantae > Streptophyta > Pinopsida > Cupressales > Cupressaceae > Sequoiadendron > Sequoiadendron giganteum. Next base: position 521,661,773 of record CM021109.1, read on the forward strand.
TTGAATGTAATGATGCATGATCAGGTTTTGTAGAACCAAGTCTTATGCATATTTGTGTTTGTTATCATAGAGGTGGTTGCATCATTGTATTTATTTGTAGCTCAGGTTAGGGGATTGTAGTCTCCTTGGAGTTGTAGCTCCTAAACTAAGGTGTTGGTGCATCCTTGAAGTTGTAGCTTCTAAATCAAGGAGTTGTTGCTTCCTTAGGTTGGTTCCCTAAACATTGTAACAAATGTTTTGATTGTGAGGCTATATTTGAGTAGTAGAATCAAGCAACATTTCTCACCATGGTTTTCCCATGTTGGGGTTTCCACGTATATCTGGTGTTGTGGGCATGTGTGTGTTGATTATCTCTTTGAATGTTTATGTTTGCATCTTTAGTTTTCAATCTACACATTAAGAGTTTGAGAAAGAAATCTGCACAAAGTATTTGGAGCTAAGAAAGTAATATGCACAAAGGTTTTGAGGGCTAAAGTTTTTAGTATCTACCGATTCACCCCCCTCTTAGTAGATCATTGCGATCCAAAAATTGGTATTAGAGCCCTAGGTTCTCTAGGAGAAGCTTAATCAACTTAGGTAGATTTTGGTTAAGTGAACACAAAATGGTTAGACAAGAAGGCTCATCTACAAAAGAAGTGTTTCTCTTTGATGGATTAGACTATAAGTTTTAGAATAGAAAAATGAAGACACATATGAAACTACTAGGGTTTGATGTGTGGATTTTGGTTGAGAAGGGATACAAAGCCCCTACCATAAATCCCACTGATACTACTAGAAAGAAGGATTTTGTAGGTAATGCTAAGGCAATGTTTGCAATTCTAAGTGGGATGTCAAGATCGGTGGTTGTCAAAGTCATGCACTGTCAAAATGCACATGATACATGGAACAAGTTAAGGAGGATGTATGAAGGTGATGATTGCAAAGTGCAGGCCAAGATTCAAATACATGGAGGCAAGTCTAAAAATATGAAGACAAGTAAAGATGAGAAGATTGCAAAAAAATCCATGAAAGATGTTGTAGATAGAAGGGAGATGATAGACGCATCTACATTTGGACCTGAGAATGCCGATGAAGAGGAAGATGAATTCATCAAAAGACCCATAAATGGATCCAAAAAACATAGAGGTAAGCTACCCCCTAAATTTTTTAACTCTGGTAGAATAAGTCTTCTTGCTGCTAAATGTTCACTTGATGAAAAGGATAACTCTGAGAAAGAAGATGACAATGAACATAGTCTACACACAAGAAAATAAAATAGGTTATCAGGTGTTTTTGGCAGCTCTAATGATGAACTTGTGAGTGCCCGTGGAAGTGATCCATTCATGGATCTTGGTAAAGAAGTTAAATGGTTAGATGAAGAAGTTGATATATCTAGTGAAGAAGAAGTAGATGTAGACCGAAGGTGGACTCATTTCAGTTTTGAATGAGATTAGAAAATTGAGAAAGGAAAATGAAGAACAAAATTTGAATACACAAGAGGAGATAGATAAACTAAACAAGAATCTTGAAAAATCTAATCAGATGGTTGTATGTCTGGAAGTTCAAGTGGAGGAAGCCAAAAGAATGGAAGAAGTCATGTGATCAAAGTTAAAATCTGAAATGGATAAATGTATGAAGTTGGAAGCAGAGGTAGTTTCTCTAAGAAATAATTTAGAAAAATCTAATGAGCAGACTGATAAAGGCTTGAAATTGAAAGGTAATTCCATGATGATAGGTGCACTGAATAGGTTTCAAAAGATGTCAAGACCAAGGATAAAGATTTACCTTGGTGGTGAAGAAGGAAAAAGTCACTCTACTGGTGATAGATTGCTTGACAAATTTAGAACAATAGAGAATGGTTGCACAAGTTTCTCAAAAGAAAGTATCTCTACAAATGGATTGAAGACAACACAAGAGGAAAATGAACCGACTGCTGATAAGAAGAAAGTTAATGAAAAGGAGAGACTCACAACAGATAAGAAAATGAAGAAATCTGTCCCTAAAGTTTTGAAGAAGAAGCATGCAATGGGAGTAGTTGCAGATAGTTTTACAAGAAAGAGATACATGAAGAAACCAATACAAAAAAGACCACCGTATCATGCATAAATAAATGGTATGACAAATTGTTCCCCATGTTTTTATGGCTACTATTACTCATGCAATCAATTTGGTCATAAAGCATGTGAATGCAGGGCTGCACCTAGGAGGAATGCAAGTTACATGTATAGAAACTCATCTACTCCTGTGATAGGCATGAATGTATTGTGCTATAAATGTGATAACTATGGTCATAGAGCTAAGTACTATAGATTAGATTATGCAAGACCACCAACACATTATGTAAGATCAAATGCATAAAGTAAGCAGAATAATATGTCTTCCAAAGTGAACAAGTGTTTGCATGTTGTTGAGAAGAAGGCTGATGTATCAAAGAAGAAGCACAAGATGGTTTGGATAAATAAATATTGGAAGGAAACACTCAATGTGGATGTCTCTGCCTCACATCATTAAATATCAGTGATAGGGCATGAATCTAGGGGGAGCTTAATTGATATGTATCTTATCCTTGGATATGGAGAAGTGATCAAGTTAGGTAAAATTTTGGTACAAATTTCTAATGACTTGATGGTTGCAGCAAAATGGTCTTACTCTTTCTCTTTGTCAAGGAGGAATAATATTTGTAGGCGAAGAAGATAATGCTCCTTGTGTCTTGCTATGAAAATGATGTACATAGTTTAGCCTAGGTGGTATAGAACCTGGAATGATCCAGAAGCTTGTTGGAATAAAAAGCCTTCATGGATATTGATCTTAGGGGTAGTTGTAGATGGTGTTAGAGAAATGGTCTACTTGGTACAATGCTTGAAGGTTTGCAAGTGTTCATGAGGATGAGAAAATATGAGAGATGTGTGAAATGTAGATTTAAGAGTAGAGAAATGTTTCCAAATTGGTATTGAACCCAATGCAGAGTAAATTCTTATGTATGTAGAAAAAGAGAATGGAGAACGGTCTAAGGAGGAGTTGCTATTGAGGTCAATAAATTTTTTAGTGGGTACAGAGCCTATGGTGATGTGTATGCTCAGGTATATGTAGTAAATAGATTAAGGTCTCAAGGGGAGCTGATATAGGTTTTAGATCAGCATACAATGCAGTTAAGAGTATGATTTGGTATGATGCATAAAGGGAAGCATGCTCAGATTGGTGTATAGTGAAGAAATATATGTCACTAGTGAAGAACTGTGTGCTGTTAGCTTTCAAAAATTGGTATCACTTAGCATTCAGAGTATTGATTTTCGGATGTGACATCAACAACTGGTGACAACAATATTAATTATTAAAAAACATGATTAAATCTTCATCAATTGGTATTGGAAATACAAGTGAATTGGTATAGAGAAAAAAAAAACTTCTTCTTTTGATATCAGACCTGATTGGTATAGGGCATGAATTAGAGTATCTTTAATTAGGCCAGAGCGTTTAATGGTAATTCAACTAGAATTAGTTAAAGGTAATTGATACAGAGCGGTTGGAGAACATGTTTTTCCATTGAAGTAAAGGTTGAGAGAAACATATGGCATAAGAACAATAATTGTTATCAATTGGTATCGGTCAAAGGGGGAGTAAGTCTCTTTTCCAGTTCAAAGGAGGATATTAGAGAACAACTAGACCTTGTGCACTGCTTGTCAAAGGGGGAGAATGATTTTAGGAGGAGTGATCCCTTTGCCATTGATGTTAAAGGGGGATAAAGTCATGCAAATTCTCAAAGAGGAGCATTGAAGAGAGCAACAATAGAAGTGGAAATTAAAGATGATACTGGTACAAATCTTGAATTGGTTAATTGGTTTCATTGAGAATTTAAAGTTTTTCCATCAATGACAAAGGGGGAGATTGTTGGAATATGTTGCCATTGATGTCAAAAGGGGATCAAAGGAGAAGTATTTCGATCCTATGCAAAAGAACATGATGTTGTCATTGATGTCAAAGAAGAGATCAAAGGTAACAAGGATTGATCCTAAATGAAAGATTGTTTGTCATAATGATAAAAAGGTGTCATTAATGCAAAAATCCAGTTCAATGGTGTGCCTAGAGAGCAGTGGATCTAGTTCTAGAAGTCTGTGGCAGGTTGATGATGCTAAATTGCATATCTTGCAAATATTATAAAGTTGATCAATTTGTTACAATGCTGTCATATTTTTACAACTTGCATCTCCAAGTGTGTGAATAAAAATCTAATGGGAGATTCGATGTGGGTTTTTTGAGAAAATTCTAGTAATGTGCTCTACAGGTTGAGAAAGTGAAGGATGTGCCCATAAATGAATTATTTATGCTCTCAGGTAATTTTAGGGCTTATAGATAAACCCTAATGTGTTTATAGTCATGGAATCCTCAAAATGTTCTATTTCAATGATGACTTGTGTTTGACAGTTGCAAGAAGTTTAAGTAATAACTTAAGTCGCTGGATTCCAAGTTTTTCTAACTTAAGTCATGGGCTTTTCAGAACTTCGTAACCTTCAACAAGAGGTTTAGAGGTTCGATTTTTTAGCAAATTAGCGATGGAGCAAGAAGGAGGAAGGAAGCGCTTTGAGTGGGACCCAACCATAATGACATGGATGATATTAATGATGATGCAGAGATGTGGCATGACGAGATTGAGTAAACGGTAATCCACATCCTTATTGTGGATTATAGAGCTGTGATGTGGTGAAGATGTGGACATGTGATGACAACGTGTGTATCCCACATTGGAATGATGTATTGGGCGTTGTTCTCATCGGTGTGACATTGGTGTATCGGTAGGATTCTGGAAGAACTCTCTTTGATGAAACAGTGGAGATTAATCCATTGTGGATGAATGATGACCGCTGATGAAGATGGTGGAACCAGATAGTGGAAGGTGATGTAAGCCATGAACTGTTGGTAGCAGTGAACGACATAGATTGAACGAGGAATGCTGGATCATGGCACAACGAGAAGATCGATGACCCAAATTCAAAGATAAATTTTTACAACGGCTACGACAATGTGAATAAGGGTTTCAACTAGTAATCGACATAGAGGAAGAAATTAATTGGTCCAACTACACTAGTGACCAGTGTAAATGAATATTTGATCTGTTAAGTAATGACACAGTTTGCAAAAGATTTGAAGATCAAATTAGATTGAATGAATAGGAGAATACATTGAATGCATATCTAATTTATGGTTTGACAAAGAATGAATGAAGAAAAGTTCTTTGTAATAGAATTTAATGCTAGGTGGCTTGATGCAAGATATGGTAATATCTAGTAAAAACTATCAAATTTCTTTATTATGATTTGTATAGTGGTGTGTGTGGCTCGAGGTAAAGGAAGATTGTTGGTGAAGTTAGTATGTGAAGAAAAACCTAACAATAAGCTAGAGATGATCTGGATGGTGGAAAGAATCTCGAGGCAAAGACATCAAGTCGGTGGAGAAAGAAGATAGTTAGATATTGTCAAAAGTTTGTATGAGTTGATAGAGTTAGGGTGATGTAAGTCTGCAAGAAAGAGAGAGTGAAGTGTAACAAACAATGAATGAATTTGTGAAGTCCTAGACTGTAAGACAAAACATACTCTAGGTTTTTAAATTCATGGTGAAGAGAGTGCATAATGCATCAAGATAGAATAATGATTGTTCCATATGTAGAGAAGAGTGTAGTGAAAAAAAGAATGGAGAGGTGCAAGAGTATATGTTGCTGAGAGTGTAGCTTTAGAAGTAGAGTGTGAGTTGAAGGAAGTGCAACAATGTACTAAATGTAATGATGTATGATCAATTTTCGTAGAACCAAGTCTTATGCATACTTGTGTTTGTTATCACAAAGGTGGTTGCCTCATTGTACTAAGTTGTAGCTTAGATTAGGGGATTATAGTCTCCTTGGAGTTGTAGCTTTTAAACCAGGGTGTTGGTGCATCCTTGAAGTTGTAGCTTCTAAATTAGGGAGTTGGTGCTTCCTTGGGTTGGTGCCCTAAACATTGTAACATATATTTGGATTGTGAGGCTAGATTTGAGCAGTAGACTCAAGCAACATTTCTCACTGTGGTTTTTCCCATCTTGGGTTTTCCACTTATATCCAGTGTTGTGGCATGTGTGTGTTGATTGTCTATTTGAATGTTTATGTTTGCATTTTTAGTTTTAAATCTACACATTAATAGTTTGAGAAAGAAATTTGCATAAAGTATTTGGAGCTAAGAAAGTAATTTTCACAAAGGTTTCGAGGGCTAAAGTTTCTAGTATCTACTGATTCACCCCCTTCTTAGTAGATCATTATGTTCCAACATTAGATAGAGGATAACTTGTAGGAAGAAATTATCTCTCTTGTAAAGAAAAGTCTTGTTGCTCACAAGGAGAAGATATAAATAATGTGAAATGGGATGTAGGCAAAGAAGGTTGGAAACCTAAACCCCTTTTTGAAAGGTGTGACGTAAGCTTCACAAGAACCTTGAATCCTTATTTCATGTTTTCATTGTATACAAGTTTATAAAGAATTTTGAAACCAAGCCCATAACGTGTCTCCAACTCAGGTATAAGAGGAGAATTAACCTTACTAGTCTTGTCTAAATGAGAAGTATGATTACATTTTGAAGAGGGAGCAACAATATTGACATGAGAAGAAGAATCACTTATATTGTAAGAATGTGGATTCTTGTTTATTGTTGAGATGTTGGAATGAGGAGGGTCATTCCTAGATTTAACCAATACATGAGGGATGAAATCTATAGAGTCCCCACTTCCATCATAGGATGATGTTTGTGAATTTGTCAACATAGGAGTTGGAATAATAGATTTGAGTTATTTGGAAGATTGTGTAAATCAAACAAAAGACTCCTTAGGTTTGAATTGTTGGATTTTGTACTCTACCACAAAAGAGGGTATAAAATTTAATGAACCCAAATAATTACCAAAATATGTACTTGAAGGCAAGGCTTAATTCAAATCATTATTGTTGTTAGAAGAATGAATTACAATGTTGAGACAAAAAATTTGAAAAGAAGGACAAGATTGTGTGGATGCCACCGAAACAACCTTTGGTTCTACAGGATTTGATGGTGAGATTTTATTCTCTCAAATGAAGGTGTAAAATCTAACAAACACCAATCATCACCAAAGAGTGCAATCTTAGGAAATTTATGATCATAAATATTATTATTTTTAGGAGGAAATGGTTCATTAAAATGGAATTAAATTACCAAGAGAATTAAAAATAGGAGGTTGATGTCCATCTTCAACTTGTAAGAAACTTTGTGGTTTTGGATTCCCTTCAACCCTATAGATCTTGTTATTATATACAAACTTCATTGTATGATGAAGAGAAGATGTGACGACCCCCATGGCATGGATCCACGATCTACCAAAAAGAAGATAGAGGTAGGCAAGGTCACAAGTCCTACCTCAACTAGTAATGCTATCATACCTAATGATCATCTACCAACATTATCAAATCCACAAATAGAAAGAGTATCAATTTTAATGAGAGATGTATCTATGCACATCTTATGTAAGAGGTCAATGCTAAAAACATTGAGAGCTAATCCATTATCGATTACTATACACATTATTCTAGTTTGATTAATGATGACCAAAATCATAAGAGGATCATGTTGTTTTTAGATTTCAAGAGAAGGTAATTCATTGTGGTGGAAAGTAGTGTCCGAGTTTGTTGTAAGCATACAACCAAACAAGGTTGCTACATCATTCAGTCTAAAAAAAGGTGGTAAAACTATCTTTTATAAGGCCTCTTGGAGCATCTCATGGTATATAGGTGAAGTTTTTATTAATTACCAAAGGGATATGTTTGCAAATGAAAATGAACTAATTCAAATCTAATGCCCTAAAGAAGGAAAATCATATATGAAATTATGCAATTAAATTAGAAATTTTTGCAAGATATCTAAATTAGGTTAACTAACATGTTAAATGTGTGGTGAACAAAGAGGTGCGATGCAAATTTTCCAAATTTAAACATATAATGAATGCATATGAGTAATAAGATATTCAAATAACCCAATGTTTAGATTCAGTTTTAAGAGTATATGTTGATAAATAAATAAAAAATGCAAGTCTAAGAAGCATCACGTTCACCAAAATGTTAAGTGGGAAAGTGAAAATAAATCTAAATAGAAAATTAGCCTAGATCTAACTATCCCTTTGCCTTTGTTGGTTGACAGATTTATCACCTAACTCTATTTTCTCATGCCCAATAGAGGTCACAAATGTAACCACAATTGAATCAGTAATGATATAACTTTCTAACTAATTCTCTGCTTATTTTAAAAGGTGGAAACTACCTTCGTTTGATATCTAATGAATAACTTTTAACTAAAGATGATTTTAACCATAAAGCAAGCAAAGGAAAAGGCTTTTAAATAGAAAGCTTTAAAGGTATAGACATAAAACATGTAACAAAACTGAAATAACTGCAACCAAAAATAGAATCAAAACCACCACAACATCTTCATTCATAGATAAATCATACTATAGTGATGTAACCGTTTCAAAATAACAACTATTCCAATGATAGATCACTCACAACAAAAATTTTAACATAAGCAAAAATAATTCATACACCATATCTCAAAGATTATGAATGCATAAAATCCACCATAGCTTTAAATATCAGAATATCATAAAATAGAAAATCTAGATAATAAAGTTTTGTGCTCTAATCGAAAAATCAAAGTTCACCCAAAAGATCCAGAACCATTAGCAAAAACCCCTATTTAAAGCATCACCAACAGTTTCAGGTAATAGTTTCTTGAAAGTAACCACACCAAATAAAAATAAGTTTTAAACTTAGAAAAGAGCCCAAATAAACTAAAGTATCATGAAATTTTTAAAAATAAACTACTTCCAATTCTCTATCTTAAGTATTTTCACCTTCAGTAGACACAATCACTTCTTTTTGCAGGGCTTCCTCCCGTGCTTTCATCTTGGATTTATAATCTCTGTACTTGGCAGTAATTGCAAGTATCCCCTTACTCCTAGGGGTCACGGTGATTTGTAATCCAATTCTCATTCTAGATAAAGCCACTTCAAATTCATCCACAGTTTGAGATCTCCTATTTGCCTCAATTTTGAAGGACTCAAGATAAACCTACAACCTCCCAAGCTTTGAAAAGGATTCTTTAGTTGAAGCAATAGGGTCTGCAATCTCTTTGTTAAATACTTCTTTAAACTTCAAGCACACCTCCTTGGTATCCAAATATTCTCATCAAACTCATCCATGATATCAACCTTTAGTTCATGACACTTGCCTATGATTTCAACTAACATAAGCAAAAATCTCTCGAGGACTTCAAAGACTTCATTTACTAGTCTATCATACACATCCAATTTCCAATTAAGTGAATCAAACCAAGAATATTGTAACTCCTTAGGATCATTTACAATTTGTTCACTGGCCAAATTCATTCGATCTATGACAATCAACTCTTTTATCTCTTGGGAGAGAACATAGAGACTGGTTTGATCTTTCCGAATTTGTCTTAATTCTATTATTAATTCCTTCCTTTTCTCTACAACCTGAGCATAAAAAAACATAGACTTGCTTATGAAAAGAGAAATTTCTTGAGACATTTCATCAATCCACTCACCGACAACTCTAAAATAACCAAGGTTTCACCTGATCGACTACATAGAAGATGCATCTATATCCACTCCTTGAGAGATTGAAGCTTCATTGGATATGGTAGAAGAAATCAAAGAAGAGATGAAGTTCTTCAAATCAAGGACTTGTGACTGAAAATTCACTCTCTTTCCTTTCTTCTTTTACACGCTTAATCAAAGCATTGATGGAATAATTAGCATGATATACATCACCCTCCAAATTTTGAGGTCCCATGTCCACATGTGTGATCTTATAATCTACTTCAGTTGTCTCATCATCATTCAAGTCCCTGATGGGGTCTACAATTTCTAGTACTTGATTACCAGAGGCTGGATCTATCAACACCCTTGACATTTTATGAGCTTTCTTTGGTCTTGAGGAGGACTGGAATAACTTTGCAACTGTGTCAACTCCAACCGTTTATGTAGGGGTGTACTTACTTTTCTTCTCCACAACCTTTTTCAACCACACAGGGGAAGCTTCTACCAATGCAACATCCTTGTTTCCATGTACAATTTCTTTTATTTCAGCAAGAAGGATGGATGTATTCTCTCCCGGGGAAGAGGTTACTTCTAGCAAAGGAGGGAATGTATTGTCATCAATAATATGTTGGAAAATGGAATCAGAATCTTCCGAAGCAGAGTTCACTTGGTTGGCCTTTCTTTTAGGGACAAAAGTGGATACATTATCTTGCTCACATACTAATTTCAACTTGGATGTTTCCTTTGTTATTTCACCATCCCATCTAGACTGTGAATTAGCACTGGAAGACCTGATAAACAATTTTTCTGACGATGCAGTTACTATAACAACTGGGGTAGACTTCTATTCATTCGTTTGAGAAGATCTTGTCTCCTAGGTAGAGCCTGCAACCTATCTCAATTTTACTCTCAACCAATCTTGGGTTTTGTTTAACATTGGAGTGGCTCGTACATTCATGTTAAAGGCTTCATTCTTGCTCCATTCTATTTTAGAATGAGATTTATCTAGTAGATCATCATATTCAAGATCAATAATTACTGAATCATCATTGAAATCTTCAGAAATTTGGATTGAAAGACCATACAACTAAATCTGTTGGGGGGTCAACCTCATGTAATCTCTTTTCAAAACCTCATCTTCATCTACACAATCTTCCCAAAAATCCTCAATAGAAGGTTGGTGCAGATACAAAGTTTCTCCATATAGGTTTTGCTTCACATAACCCTTGCTATCAAAACCTGCCCTCATGAACAAATATTGGAGATTATATTCTTTAAGGACTTTCTCAACACTCTTTGCTACTTGATTGTTCTTGCATGTAAAAGAGCGAGTAACCAGCAGGAAGGGATAACCTTGCTTCCCCATGTTCATATATTTCACATTGACCAAGGCCATTTGTCTATAGACTTCCAAAAACACTAGAAAATCCTTAGGATACCTAGGTAGTTTCAATGAAGCCTTATCATACCCTCCAATTCTCAAATATGAAAATATTTCAAACTAAATATAGAAGCTTCCAATTTTTTTTATCAAGGAAATGAATTTAGGAGAGAAAAACATTGCAGGGTTTCCGTCTAGCTTCCTCACAACCTTAATTAAAAAGGAATCATTAACCAAACAATACTCTCCCATCCCAACTTGTTTAGTGAATTGCAGATAATAGTTGTACATAGGCATACTTGGAACTGGACGTGTCACAAGTTTTAACCCTAGCCAAAAATATCTTTGACTGGCTACAACATACGTCAAATAGGAACACAAATGGAAGGTTGCCGTTTGCTGAAAATTGACTAGTTGCTCATTTAAATGAAAAAAAATAACTCTAGCCCAGTCTATGAACAAATTTTCATCACAAATAACCAGAATGAATTGACACATCCAATATTCAAAAGGCTCAACATGTGCATTTCCAACCAGATGATGCAATAGAGCAATAGCATCCATAATTTCTTCTTTAAAATGGGTTCTTTTGAGCTTGGCTGGTAATTGAGACTTACCTCTCTTTTCGGGCTTCAACCAGCCCTTGGCAATGGAGTTCTTGCACCAGTCTTCCCTAGTCTTGAAAAGTTCATTGGCTATGACAACCAACATTTCTCTTATAAGTGCCTTCTCAGGAATTCCCAATGCATGAGAAACAACTTCTAGAGAGATTCTAGGAACAACGGTTCCATTTGTAGCTTTGATATCTCTTGTTCTTGGAATATATCTCCTCGCATAGGCACTAACCAAGTCCACACTTAGAATGGCTTCAAGGAATCCTCCAACATGAGCTAGCTTGCTTTTTAATAGCTTCACATCGACAGTGGATTTTCTATCGCTTTCCAATCGAGCCCAGAATTCATCCAACTTGAAAGATGCCAAGTCCATGTCCCTCACTCCTAGCCAATGATTTCCAATTTTGGACTGCATGAGCCCACAACGAACAAAGGAAAACTCGCTCACTTTGAAAAATATTGCAAAGAAAAGATGTGCAAATGAGAACCAAAATGAATAAATGTTCACCACCCTTTTTCATGCAAGAATGGTAAGATGTGCGTTTGATACTGAATAAATACAACGCCTTATTTTAATTCTCAGTGAGGCAACCCTCGAAGTTGGTGCGCTTCAAAAAAATTGTTGATAAGACATATCCAGGTTGTATTGTACACCTCAATAAATATATAGGCGACACCTTGAAACGTGTGAATGAACAAAACATCACCTTGTCATGGAAAAATGAAACTTCACAACTCAAAATCGGGAGTTACGAGGTTTGTGAAACCTTCGACTTAATGAAAATACAAAGGACTGACATGCCCGACGCCAATAAAGAGGAACAAGTGAAATAGTCGAGCAGTTGGACAAAACAAGAACCCGACGACTTGGACTTAAGAACATTGGATGGAAAATATTTGAGTTTTGGAACTTGAGTAACCCGCAACAAGAAGTTAGAAAATACAAGGAACCCTTGACAAAGGCAAAGTTAGTGACCAAAACTTAGAATTAGGCAAAATATGGGAAAAGAAAAACCATGGAAGAAAAGATTAAATATTACATGAGAGAAAATATAACCATATGTAATAGAGTTAAAATTGGAACACAAACCAATTAGGATTTGATGATTGACTAAATACCTCAAAGGAGAGCCAGTCTATTAGGGTTTTGTTCCTTTTTTCCAAAGAGGGAATATTTGATTAACCTAATTGACATAAAACTGAGATTTGAAAAATTTAAACAATTGCACATATGAAAACAAAAAATTGCAAAAATGGGTACAAATATAACATGTGCAGACAAAGGGCACCTATGGTTTAAAAATGGGTACAAATATAACATGTGCAGAAAAAGGGCAACTATGGTTTAAAAATGGGCCTGAAATACAACAACAAGAGTGTTGGGCACCCTAGTTTGGGTGTTTCTAGATTTTTAGTAGCTAGATCCCTCAATCATGGTTTGCTCTCTACTCCTCTACAACCTGTTATTGATGGAGATTTTAAATCTAACCTTTACACATGCAAAAAAGGGAAAGGTTGTGATGTATAGGAGTTTTCCTTAGTCAATCCCTTGTGTTGGTGTTCCCATCTCCACAACAACAATGATAATCATGATATAAATCACGTACCCTCGACGGTGCAAAGATAAATGTAAATAATAATAATTGCAATAAATGAATAACATAAGGTAATGTTGCCTTAGTCATGAAACTCTTGTCAAAGTGATATCACACCATAAGTTGCCACAAAGAGTTGATGAATAATGGATGAATTTCATTGAACATCTACAAGGGTTAGTCACATAATACAATCGAGTTTTTTGGACTTATGCCGACCTAGGATCATTTTAAAACATCCAAGGTTGGCACTAGAGCTGTTCAATATTTAAAATCACATTCTTATAACTAGGGCACCCACTCTAGCATTCAAGATTTTTTGGCACCAAAACAATGGATCTTAGGGAATTTAATGTATTTTCCCAATCGAGACTCAAAATGGATAAATTATGAATTTAATTAATTGTATATGCAAAATAGGGTGCTCAATCTAGTGTAAAATTGTTAGGGGTAACAATTTATGATGCTACAATATCTTGTATTGTCATTTGATTTATATTTTTTTTTACAAACCCATTTTAACCTAATCACATTCTTACCTCTAGGGTGGGCACAAGTTTTGTTCTTTAGCAATACATTATATTCCTCTTTCATGGCTTTCTCCCATTCTTCTTCTCTCTAGCTTGATCATATGAGATTGAGTCTAGGAGATTCTACATGTTCAAAATTATCAGAATCCCCCTTCAGGTGTAGCTAATGGAAGATGGACACCTAAGTCTTTAGCCTTTAGAGGTTGATTTACAAAATTCTTGATGTCAATAGTGAGCTGAAAAGGCCCAAATTCTTCATCAATCACCACATACCTATTAGATGCCAAATGATCAATGTTCACATCAATCAACCTGTAGGCTCTATTATTGTCACTATATCCTGTGATCATCAAAATTTGACTCTTGGAGTCAAGTTTGGTTCTCTTGGCATCTAGAATCTAGCTATACGTAGTAGAACCAAAAACCTTGAGGTGGCTAATTCTTAGTTTCCTCCCAAACCATGCTTCCTTTGAAAGATTCCCCTTCACTACATGTGTTGGAGACCTATTGAGAAGGTATACTACATTGTAAATTTACTTCACCCAAAAATTCTTGGGAACACTCTGGTTCTCTAACATGCATCGAGCCATCTAGACATAATAGTACAGTTCCTCCTCTCAACTACACCATTCTGTTGCTAGCATAATCAAGAACAAAAATAGGGTCACTTGGCATCTCAACTACTAATATAAAGGTTTAGAAAATGATTAAAATCAAACCTAAGCAACCTACAACCATGGTATGCCCCCAGTTCAGAAGATTTATAGCATCAAGTGGTATAACACACTAAAGTAAATACATAAAATAAAATTTCATGTATTAAAATTACTTTTTTAATGGAAATTGTTATGCATACTGAAAAGGAATATATATGTGTGAAGCTCTAGCCCCCATTTTTATTTTGTGCCCCATTTTTTGGTATATTAACTATCATCTACATTTAATGCGAACTCCACTAAGTGAAAGAGAGTTTGACATGCTATGAAATAGTAACATAGAATAGGAAAATTGGTAACACGACTTTGATTTCTCAACAATGAGCATGGTAGTAAAAATAAAAGAGACAAGCCAAGCAAAATGTTAAATTGACAACCCTAGAACAATGACCAAAATAAATTAGGTGCAAGGAAAACAAATCAATTGGTTCAAGGACTATATAAATTGACTCAATAACCAAATTTTAGAAATAAAATCAAGATAAGATAAAGAGTGTGTACACCCTTCAAGTGTTTGTATGCCTTGAAATGCAATCAATTAAAGAGAAGAAAGGGGAAAATGTGAAAATTTATCAAAGAGAGTTTATAACAAGATAAACAAGCAACAAGCAATAATGTTGGCCCCAATAATATGGAAAAGTGGGAAAATGGAAGATAATGGATGCCGGCTAAATTTGGAGGGAAATCATTGAAAAGTATTTGTAAACACTATTTTAATAATAATAATAAAATTTGAGTTATTCATAAATAACATTTAAATTTTATAGCTGTTATAGCCGACTTCTTTTAAGGTGGTACCCAATAATAATATTTGAATTTTATTTTCTATTGGTCGAACCTGGTTGGCATAATATTTATACTTGGTTGTTTGCTTTGAGAGGTATTGAAGTGGAAGACATAGAAATGGGATCTGTAAGAGACAACACCCTATTCAGATCGATTTCCTGGTGAGACATCAAGCTCTCCAAGAATTCTGTGCCTTCAAATTTCACTCATCCACCATTGTTTAATATTCAGAATTCACTTGTTACAGGTCAATGGGATTAAACACTTAGCTATTATAGTGGGCGATCAGAGCCGAATTGTGGTAGAGCCACATGCTCCCGCTAACCTCCTAAATTGCTAGGTCGCATCCTGGAATTAGACAAGGGATGGATTGGACATGGGTGTGGTGACAGCGCTTAGCAGACATTTGTTATAAATGATACATCACAGGAGCATTCATGGGAGTTCACAGGGTATTCAGTCGAGCCGACACTAACGGAAGAAGACATCACTAAGTGCTTTCAACTCTAGAATTCATGATCTAGGAACAAAGCATCTAGCATATATAGGAAGGTGACTTTATCTGTCCAAACTACATGACATTGCCCAGGCCTTTTCCGGTTGCGTCACTAGTCAAGAGAGCTCCTGAAGGAAATATTCTGTGATGCTACTGATATTCCACCAACTGGGAAACTATGATTTGGTCAGGACCGATATAAACACTACCATTCCAGGAGGCATACAGTTTGTTTTAGGTATTGGTATCTCTGTATTTCATCCTGGGAAAATTAATACAATTATTGATCATGAATTTCCTGTGATAATAAAACCTTTGTGTGCATCTGTTTTCAAAAACTTTGATATCCATTTTGCAATATTTATATATGGTGATTCTAGTTTCAGACTTGGTAGCTTACAGTGGTAGCATAGCCTCCAAGTAAGCCAAAGAGATCAGCGAGCAATTGATAGGGAACAAAGGAATGTGGCAGCTGAGTCTTTCAGAATAGGAGGCAAAGGTAAGAAGATGTTAGATAGGGATAAGTAGTGGGAGACCTTCCTGAGGCAAATGGATCAGATGCAAGAGTAAATGGCCAAACAACAAGAAAAAATATCCCAAATGACGAATATGATGATGTAGACCATGAACACCATGACCAATATCTTCAGATCAACATCAAATAATGGCCTAGAAGGTAACCATTCCAATTAAAATGGATTTAAAACTCAGAGAAATAAGGTCACTCACCCCACACAACCCTCATTTTTTCCCAAGAATGGACCTAACAATGAAGGAGAAGAGAAAAGACTTGTTGAAGGTGATGTCAATGCAAGCGTAGATGCCTATCTACAGATTGATCCTGATGTGAGAAGCCAAATCCCATTCATTTAGTTCTACAATGCAAGAAATGGATCAGAAGGAGGACAATCATCATTCTATTCCAATAGAGATCTGCAACATAGGGTGAGTATATTGACTCTCCCAACTTTTTATGGCTAGGGAAAGGTGACAACACGAGCATCATGGGTACTAAATCTAGACACACACTTCTCATATAGCCCCATGCCCAAAGATGAAGCAATCAAGTTTGCCATTCTGCATTTGGAGGGGATATCACATGAGTGGTGGCATCATGGAGTTGTGACACAAGGGTTTAACCATGTCACCACATATGCTAATTTCACACAAAATCTCATAGAAAGGTTTGATCAAAAGGATCCAGAAACATACTTCAAATTATTAACACGTCTAAGCCAACAAGGGACTGTGGATGATTATGTGGCAAAATTTCAGAGGCCTATTGTGATGGTTTCAGGTGTGTCCGAAAAAAGGATCATGATATTTTTCATCGAGGGTCTATTAGAATCCTTCCATGGATTGGTGAGGGCTTTAGATCCAATATCCTTGGAAGAAGCAATTTGTAGAGCCTTAAACCTTGAAGACTCTACAACAAAGAATAGACCTATGATCAAGGGCACTCCAATGGGGCAAAAAATGAAACCCTTCCAAAAGACTACTCATCCTCCCAAGATCTTTCCTGTAAAGCCTAGAAGGATGAACCAATCTAAGAATGAACTCTGTCGGAAGGGCCTATGCTTCCATTGCAAGGAGCCTTGGAATAGAAGCCACAAATGTTTCGGGAAAGGCCAAATCCACTACATTGAGGTAGCTTCAAATCATGAAGTAGAGATTAATGAAGGTGAGATAGAGGAAGATACTAATGAGGATGAACCAAAGATAACCATGAAAGAAAAAAATACGAGAGACACTCTTGCAACACTTTTAGGAGCAGCATGATACCATTCCCTCCTTATTCAAGGGGTTCTTCAAGGACAAAGAATGATGGTATTGATAGATAGTGGATCCACTCATAATTTTATTGACAAGAGGACCATATCCAAGCAAGGTTTGAAGGCAAAGGACTTTGAGGGGTTTGATGTTTTAGCTATGGTTGACAACATCCTTTCTTGCACCAATCATGGAGCTGGTCCTATAGGTACACAGGGTGTGAGATGATTTATATGTAGTTGACATTGGTGATACAGATGTGGTCTTGGGAGTGCAATGGTTACATTCACTTGGGGAGTACACTACCAACTACCAAACCATGGAGTTGAAGTTCAAACATAATGGAAAAGAGATTGTCCTTTGAGGCCTATCGAGAGGTAGTCCAATGGTGGTTTCAGCTAAAAAAATGGAGCGATATTTTTGTAGAGACGAGGTGGCTTGGGTAGAATAATGTTTGATCACAAATACTTGACATCCAAAGGAAGGAGGAACCTAACCCATCAACACCCAATCCATTCTAGACAAGAAGTGCAAGGTATTCCAAGAGATCCCTTCTGGTCTACCACTTGATAGAGGATTCCAACATGTGATCGAGCTTGAGGAGGGAGCCAAGCCCATCATCACCACTCCCTATCAACATCCTATGATGTATAAAGAGGAAATTGAGAAGGAAATCAAGGAGTTGTTGGACATGGGGCACATCCATCTGAGCTCAAGCCCTTTTGCTTCATCTGTAGTGTTGGTTAAGAAGAACGATGGGGCATTGAGGATGTGCATTGATTATAGAGCACTCAACAAGAGGACTATCAAGAACTAATATCCCATTCCAAAGATTGATGAGTTGATAGATGAGGTCCATAGTGCAGTATATTTCTCCAAGATTGATTTGCGTTTGGGATATCATCAAATTAGAGTGAGGGAGGAGGATGTGCAAAAGATAGCTTTCAGGTGTCACTATGGGCATTATGAATTCTTGGTCATGCCATTTGGGTTGACCAATGCTCTCACCACCTTCTAGTCATGTATGAATTAGGTTTCATTGTACAGTTGAAAAAATTTGTTTTGGTTTTCTTTGATAACATCTTGATCTATAGTAGGACATGGGAGGATCACTTGAAGCATATAGAGGAGGTGATTGACATACTGGCATGCCATTCATTTTTGCCAAGATGTCAAAATGTGAATTTGGGATGACTAAAATTCTTTACTTGGGGCATAAGATTAGTGCTCAAGGGGTTAGTGTTGATTAGGAGAAGATCAAGGAAATTCAAGATTGGCCTAGACCCAAGAACTTGTCATAGTTGAGAGGGTTTGTGGGCCTATGCAACTATTATAGGAGGTTTGTGAGAGGCTTCTCACAACTTGCAGCTCCATTAACCAATTTGACAAAGAAAGGAACATTCTCTTGGAGTCCTACAGTGAAACAAGCCTTTGATAAGCTTAAGGAGGTAATGAGTTCATGCCCTATTTTGGCTATTCTAGATTTCTCACTTCCTTTTGTACTTGAGTTTGATGCTTTAGGAGAGGGCATTGGGGCGATTTTGATGCAAAACAAGCATCCCATAGCCTATGAGAGTAGGAATCTCATGGATTTAGAGAAAGTATTCTCCATAAATATGACAAAGAGATGTTGGATATCACACACGCCCTTGCCAAATTTATCTACAATAATTGTTTTGTGGAAAATTTTTGGTGAAGATGGATCATAAAAGCCTCAAGTTCTTCCTCAATCAACATTATTTGAACAATAGACAACAAAAATGGGTAAGCAAGCTTCAAGATTATGATTTTGATATTGAATATTTGAAAGGAAAGAATAATGTGGTGGCTGATGCACTCTCTTAGAAGCCTTATTTCTACTCTATGTCTGATACATCTACTGATTGAAGGGCTGCCATAATAGTTGAATATGTCAAAGATTCCTTTGCTACTAATATATTGGAGGGGAAGTTACTTGATGATAGGTACAAAGTGATTGAAGAACTCATCCTCTACAAAGAATGAGTGTATCTTGTACCAAATTCCAAGGTCAAGGAGAGGATTATAAGAGATCGGCATGACACACCTTGGTCATTCGAGAGCTTCTATAAGACACACAAGAAAGTAAGAGAAAAATTTTACATGGAAGGGACTAAAGAATGATATACTATGTTTCATCGTACATGTTAGAGAGTGTTTGGTGTGCCAACAAAACAAGACTGAGAATGTCTTACCAACTAGTTTATTGCAGCCGGGCTACCCATTCAAAACAAAAAATGGAAAAACATCTCCATGGATTTCATCACTGGGCTACCCAAGGTAGAAGGTAAGGATTGTATTTATGTGGTGGTGGATAGGCTTACCAAGTATGCTCATTTTCATGCTATTACTTTCAAATTTAAAGCCCCTCAAGTTGTCGATCTATTTTGTAGAGAGATATTTAGACTCCATGGGTTGCTAAAGGACATTGTGAGTGACAGGGATAACAAGTTTATTAGTTTATTTTGGCAAGAAATATTTCATTTAGATCACACAAAATTGACTCCAAGCACTAGCTACCACCCTCAAACGAATGGACAAACTAAAATAGAGAATAAATGGATTGGTGGGCACCTAAGGAACTATGTGACAGGGCAACAATCAACATGGGTGAAATGGTTGCATCTAGGAGAAATTTGCTACACCACAAATCATATGTCCATTGGCATGTCTCATTTTAAAGCACTTTGTGGATATGACACCACCTCTTTCATGGATTTGATTTTTATAGATAGTAGAGTGTCATGTGCAAGAGACATGGTGCAAAAAAATGTGGATATCATGAATGCTCAAAATCGATAGAAAAGTATGCAGATCAGGATAGGACTGAGAGGGTTTTTGAAGTTGGTGACATGGTTTATCTTAGATTACAACCCTACTGACAGTCCACCATTAAAGGGAATGGGGAAGAGAAGATGAAACCCCACTTTTATAGCCCCTATAATATCCTAAAGAGGATAGGAGCAATTACTTATGAGCTGAAAGTTCCTAGGGACAACATGATTCATAATATTTTTCATGTTTAATGCTTGAAAAAGGCACTTGGACAACATATTGTACCTTCAGTGGAGCTACCTCCTCTTGATGATGAAGGAAAATTGATACTTGAGCCCAAGACTATTGGATGTGTGGGAGAGAAGACTGTGAAATAAGGTCATTCCAGAATACTTCATGAAATGGAAGAATCTTCCAATTGAAGATGCGACTTGGGAGGGTGTGGAGATCTTTGATCACCCTAACTTGAGGTTGCTTGGGGACAAGAAAAAATGTGGAGAGGACGGTCATGTCCCAAATTTTGTCGACTAGATTTTGAGAGAAATCATTGAAAAGTGTTTTTAAACACTATTTTTAATAATAATAAAATTTGAATTATTGATAAATAACATTTAAATTTTATATTTGTTCTCGCCAACTTCTTTTAAGTTGGCACCCAATAATATTATTTGAATTTTATTTTCTGTATACTTGATCATTTTCTTTGAGAGGTATCGAAGTGGAAGACATATAAACGAGATCTATAAGAGACGACACCCTCTTTGGATCGATTTCCTAGTGAGACGTCAACCTCTCTGAGAATTTTGTGCCTTCGACTTTCACTCATCTGCCATTGTTTAATATTCATAATTCGCTTGTTACAAGTCAATGGGATTAAACATATTGTGGTGGGTGATCAAAGCTGAATTGCGGCAGAGCCACAGGCTCCCGCTAACCTCCCAGATCAAGGGATGGATTGGACACCGGTGTGGTGATGATGCTCAACAGACATTTGTTATAATCGATACATCACAGGAGCATTTACAAGAGTTCATGGGGTATCTAGTCAAGCTAGCACTAACGGAAGAAGACATCACTAAGTGTTGCCATCTCCAAAATCATGATCTAAGAGCAAAACATCTAGCATATATAGGAAGGCGACTTTATTTGTCCAGACTACACGACATTGCCCAGGTCATTTCTGGTTGTGTCACCAGTCAAGTGAGCTCCTGGAGGAAATATTTGGTGACACTACTGATATTCCACCAACTGGGAAACTACGATCTGGTCAGGACCAATGTAAAACACTACCATTCCAGGAGGCGTATAGTTTGTTCTGAGTATTGGTATCTCTTTATTCCATCCTTGGAATACAATTGTTGATCGTGAATTCCCTGTGATAATAAAAACTTTGTGCGCATCTATTTTCAACAACTATGATATTCGTTTTGCAATTTCTATATACGATGATTCTAGTTTGGGTGTCTTTAAATCTGTCTGGAATTCTTTATTTACTATGAAATCAAACATGGTAGCTTACAAAGATAGACAAGAGTGAGAAATAAACTAAGAGAAAAATGGAAAGACTGTAAAATAAAAAAATATATAAATGCAACGAAAAATAAATAAAAACTTGATAAAAGTGAATAAATGAGGGACAAAAGAAATAATGAAATGAAGTAAAAAGAGAAAAAATAAAAAATAAAATAAAATAGAAAAATTCGTAAAGAGAAAAAATACAAAAAAAGTGAAACAAAAATAAACAACATTAAAGGAAGGAAAGAGCCAAATACATTAGATACAAAGAAAGTAGATGTGTAAGAGGGAGAGACATAGAGATAAAACAGAAAGAATGAGAAATAAATTAGAAATAAAGAGAAAATTAGAGAAAGAAATAATAAAGAGAACTAAAGAGAGAACAAATGAAAAAAAGAAAAGAAAAAGAAAGAAAATAAGATAAGATAATTAAAAGGAAAAAAGATGAAATCTAAGAAATAGAAATAAATATACAAACATATAAGAAAATAGAGAATTTACAAAGATAAAAAATATAGAAAAATGATATAGAAAGTAGAGAGAGTCAATGGTAAACTTAGAGATATATATTTTTTAAACAAAAAAACTAGAGAGATGATGTGAGAAAATGAGAAAACAAGAGAACAAATGACAAATAGATAGAAACAGACAAATAGACAAAAATAAAGAGAAAAAAGGAAAAGAATTTAAGACAAAAAAGTAAGAGAAATAAAAGAAAAGAATACTTTTATATAAAACTGAATGAATGAAAAAACTTAAGAGACAAAAAGAGGCAAAGAGAAACAGAGAACAAAGAGAGGTAATATTAAAAAATTCATGCAAAGAAAAAGAAAGGTAGACAAATAATTTATTACATAAATAGAAAGTAAAATAAAATAATATGCTCAAAGGAAGAGAAAATAAATAAAGCAAAAAAGGATAGGAATTATAAAATAAAAATATAAAGGACATTAAAAAGAGATAAGAGAGGGAGACAAGTGAAAAAAATAAGGAACAAAAAAGGAATAGTGAGAAACAAAGGAAACAAAAAATTAGATAAAAATTAAAGAAAGATAGAAAATCAAAGAAAAAGGTGATGAAAGAAAATAGAAAGAAAGAAAGAAAGAGCTTAAAAAAGAAAAAGAAAGGGGGAAAAAAATGAAAGAGCATACAAAAAAAAGTAGAGAAGGGAAGGGAGAAAATGGTAAATAAATAAGAAATAAATGGTTTACATAATTAAAAAGGAATTGAATATAGAAATAAAAAGGAAGAAAAAAGATTAGAACTACAATTATAAAGAGAAACAAATAAAAAAGAAAGAAAATGATAAAAATAAAGGTAAAAAGAAAAATCTATATACTAAAACACAAATAGAAATGAAGGTTGTAAGAAATAGAGAGAGAGAGGGGGGAAATAATCCTAGAAATAAAGAAAGACATAAAGAGAAATGTGAGAGCAAAAATAATGTGAGATATATGAAGAGAGAAAGAGACAATAGGGTCCAAGTTCTATGGTCTAAGGTTTGAGGCCCAAATTCCAAGAGTGTTCTAGTGTGTCAAAGATTCAAGGAAAATGCTCCAATTTTCAAGGTCCAAGCTACATGAAAAAATTCTTACTCCAGAGTCTATGGACGTGAGCTCAAGATGGAGGATTTAGGGTCCAGGGGTTTATGGTATATGATATGTTGGTTTAGGATCCATGGTTCATTATTCCAAAGTCCATTTGTCACACCCATCATGAACACACCACAAAAAAACAAAATTTTAAAAAATAATTAAGATTGCTAATGTCTACTCACATTGTTATAATGTGAGGCTTAACATCAATGGACATAATGAATTCTTTAAAAAAGTGTGTTGTGTTCATGATGGGCATAACATTTGGTATTAAAGCCTAGGTTTTCCAACACTAGGAACTCTAGGAATCAATTAGGTCTTGGATGGTGATGTGTAAGTAATCATGTGATAATTAATTAAAGACCAAGAAAACTAATGATTAATTTGATGAATATGTTGGGAAAATGTGTCTCAACCTTGCAATTATATAAGGTTTATTGTTGATAGGCGGTGACTGATAATGCAAATACTGTACACTCGTAGCAAGCCATTTTTTTTTTTTCTGCTGACACGTCAAGGTTTTTCTCCATTTACATGTCAAGGTTTTTTCCCACTGACACGTCAAGGTTTTTTCCCGTTATCACGTCAAGGTTTTTTCCGTTGACTCATCAAATATTTTCCGTTAACATGTCAAATGAAAAACAACCTTATAAACCCTAATTCTAGAAGGTTTCAAAAATCTTGTTATAAGCGGATGGGATGTATGTATACGATGTGTATTTCTGAGAGTTTGATAGCGGTTGGGTTGTCTCTTGATCTCTGGTGGTGATACTCCTGTGAGAAGCTTGCTCTGCAAGTATATTGTAATCTTTTGATTTCAGAATAATATATTGGTAGCTTTTGGAGTGTGGGGCTTTTCTCCTAAAAGGATTTTCCCCACGTAAATCATTGTGTTGTGGTATGCATGATATTTGTGTTTAGGTTTTTGTAACTGTAAAAGATCTATAAAGTTTTGCATTTTTATCCTCTCAAGATTAGTGTAGGAAGTTGTTCCGCTATCTTAACTTCCTTACATAATATATGTTCTTTTAAACTTAATTTTAAAGTACATACCTACCCTTGTGAGGGGGCTTGCAAATGTTTGAAAGGAAAATAATAACTATGATAGAAGATTCAATTGAGGGTTTTATTTATGATACCAAATTGGATTGGCCATGAATGACCATGACAACATTAAAGGGTCCAAAGTTAATGTCTAAGGATATAGGATCCAAGTTCCTAATTGTAGGCTCCAAATTTTAAGATCACATGTTTAGAGCTTAAGGTTTAGTTCCAAGTAACATCTAGGTCGTTGTTCTACATTCTAGAGTATAAATTTCAAGGCTTGAGATACACTAACCAAGGTCAAGTGATTTAGGGGTCTTGGGGTCCAAAGTAAAGGATCAAGGGTTGAAGATACAAAGTTTAGGGTTTACAATTCAATGACTAGGGCCCAACAATCTAATGCACATAGTCTAGTGTCAAGGATTAAATATTCAAGGTATAGGGTCTAGGATTGATGTTATAGTGTCATTTTTTTTCTAGCATCCACAATCCACAAGTTTAGGGTGTAGGTTCTACAATATAGAAGCACACATCCCAAGGAATGGGGTCAAGGATTCATAATATAGGGTAAATATTTCTTGGTCTAGGGTCCATATTCCACAACTCTAGGGTTCCCAATCTAAGAGTTGAGGTCAAAGGGTCAACATTTCTTGATCAAGGTCAATCGTCCACAAGCCAAAGGTCTATGTGCATAAATCTTAGGTTCTAAAGTATAAGATCTAGATTATGAGATGTTTGGGCTCCAAGTTTTTTTTTTAACAAAAGTGGCAGACCACTATATATTATAATATTATAAATATATAAATGTTTGTGGAAAACTCCATTCCTATACCTCAGGTCAACGAAGCAGGAATTGACACACAATTTACTAAGCCACACCTTGCCCACTACGAAGCAGAGTCGAACTTGTGACCTCGAGGAAAGAAAACCCAAAGCCCCAACCAACTCTGCTACAAGTGGTGGCTTTGGGCTCCAAGTTTTGAAGTCATGTGTCAAGAGCATAACGTCCAAGTTCTACATTTTATAATCTAAATTATAGGACCCAACATGTAGTGTCTAATGTCAATAGGTTTATTGGTATATTATCAAGGATAAAGGATCCAAGACCCAACACTGATAGTCTATGGACCGTGATCTATTGTCCAAAAGGAGAGAAAGAAAAAAAACAAAACAAAATCAAGGGAAAACATAAGACAAAATTATCGATAGAAATCAAGAGCGATTGAAATGAAGCATTATCAAATGATAATAGAGAGAAGAAAATAAAATTAGAAATAAAAAAAGATGGTAGAAAAATGAGAAAGAGAGATAGAATGAAAAATAAACATAATGAAACTAAGAGGAAGAGAGATACGAGGAAAACACATAGAAGAGAAAATTCCAAATTCTAAGGTTGGGCGACAGAGTGTTTTAGGATAAAAGTTTCTTGGTCATGGTCAATAGCCCACCATTTCAATGTCTATAGGTCCAAAGTTTATGTTTTTGGGTCTAGGATCTAAGTTCTAAGATCTTGAGGGTTAAGGTTCTATGTTTGTGTTCCTAAAGCATAAGGTCCAAGTTCTAGGATTTATGATGTAACATGCATATTCCACATTTTATTGTCTAAATTCTATAGATTAAAATCCATGATCACAATTGATGTCTCTAAGGATCTTGTATCAAATGTCAAAGATCAAGGATACTAACTCCAACATCCAAAGTATAGTGTATGTGATCCATGGTCCAATAAGAAAGGAATAAAAAATGATAAAGAAAAATAAGGGAAAATTCTACAAAGAAAGAAAGATAGTCATGGTGAGGGATTGAAAATAAATACGCTTAAAGAAAAAGAGAGAAGAAAAGAAAAATAAATAGTAAATAACATAGAAGAAAAACAAGAGAGAGAGAGAGAAACAAAAGGAACAAAAATAAGAAGAGATATAAATAAAAAACATGGAAAGGGAAAGGACATATAAACAGATAAAAATGTCCTGTAAGTTACCAAGAATCTATCAATAAACTATTGATCATATAGTAGTACTTTTTCCTACTAATAATGTGAATTATATAGTCAAACAATCCTCAACTTCATACATCCCATAAGAAGAGTGGCCAAACTATATCAAGTTAAAAACCCCTACATGTAAAAAGAATCATCATTTTATTCAATTACCCTTTATATACATCTATAGACATGAGATTATTTAGAATTATCATATAAGAATTAAAATATATAACAATAGCTAAACATAAAACACCCATAGAACTAACCAAATATTGTGTTGGATAAGGGAAATATGAAATATACCAACATTTACCAAAGTCTAAAATAATATAATCACATAAGTGAGTAGGGACTTGAGGTGTTTCTTAAAAAAAAAACATCAAATTAAGTTGATTATAACAAATTTAAATCGAAAAATTAAAAGATGAAACATGTTACTTTCCCAATAAGTAATGGATGCCTTAAAAATTTGGCATATAGTCAATTTTTTTCCTCCTTTGAAATCTATGTAATGATTTTCAAGACACCTATATATCTAGTGGTATAATTTTCCTTGCAGTAATAAAATATTTAACACATACCCAAACTGGATCTCTATTAGTTTGATAATAGATCCAATAAGAATGGTTTCAAAATGATTTGCACCTACATTATAGTGAATGTTGCCTTTGTATGGATTTATGGTGGCATATATTTAAAAATAATATAAATAATAGATTAAAAAAATCTTTAGAAATAATGGAGTATATTATAAGCATAAGGAGAAGATATAAAAAAAAATAGTAACAATTCACTAAGTTTTGTACTAAAATACATAGTAATTAACATTTTTATTACAAAATTAATCCCAAGAAACCAAATGTTCTCAAAGAGATTAATGTGTTCACAAAACAACACTCCCAAGTTTGTGATCAATTACAAAATTTCAAACATGAAACAATTAAAAAAATTCAAAGCACATATAATAGATAAAATTTCATTTAAACATCCATATAATGTTAAAATGTACACACTCTACGAGAAATTTCTAAATTTTATTGAAGTTTCTATGATTTTATACCACTAAATAGGAAAATTAAAATCTAAATCTATGCATAAATAAGAATTAATCATACCCTAGAATCACCTCTATGTTGACAAAAAAAATCTCTATGACATTTAGCGATTATATTTATTTTAAATTAGATTTTTAGTTGGAACTCATTCCTCATATGTTAACAGTTGTGCACAACTTGATGATGTTATGTAATAGCTACAAGAATAAAATCCAAAATATTACCCTTTAATAATTAACTTTTAATGGATGCACATAAAAAGTAAGCATTTCTATTTGATGTACACTACTAGGAGATAGACAAAATTTTCACAATAAAACCTCTATGACATCTAGCAATTATATTTATTTTAAATTAAATTTTTAGTTAGAACCCATTCCTCATATGTTAATAGTTGTGCGTAACTTGATGATGTTATGTAATAGTTACAAGAACAAAATCCAAAATATTGCCCTTTAATAATTAACTTTTAATGGATGCACATAAAAAGTAAGCATTTCCATTTGATGTACACTACTAGGAGATAGAAAAATATTTCACAATAAAACAAAAACTATACTAAGGTTAATAGATTATACTTGTTATTGAAAATAAAATTATAAAAGTTGTAACTACAATTGTCTATATTTACAGACATAAAAAATTCCTTGAGAATTTAACCCCCACTTAAATACTAAGATGTAAATAGTGTCCATATCACAAATATAATTTAAGGGATAAAATAAAACATAAATATTCATAATTTCTATAATGTTATGATTTAAAAATGCAAATGGAAGCAAACAAGCATGTAAGTTTCCTATTCAAACAAAAAAAATCTAGATAGAGCTCAACAAAAGAGTTCAAAACAACACAATAACATCAAAAACCAAATCAAATGTTACCACAAACTTGATTGTTGAATGATTTTCTTCTATTATTCTTTTTAGATCTATAATAATTTTATTATATTTATATTTATAAAAAGTTTCTACATCCATTCATTCCATCTGCATATTCCATGTCATCACCAAAATCCTTTAGGATTGCCTATCTAAGAGTATCGAAACCCTAGTTCTCACCAACCCAAGTAAATACAAAGATGTTCCCTTCACAAAAAATATGACTACCATTTAGCCAATTAACAACCAAATACACCCCATTACTGCATATAAATAATATGAAACAACCACCCAACTATCTAAATACTAAGTAAACCCTTGCAAATGCATCTATCGACATATTCAGGATTAACCATAAAACTTAATGTTGTCGAGAAAAAAATAACAGAGGGCTTTCCGCAATTTCATCCACATTCGAACGTGCACTGCTTCCCCAACCAAACCCCTCAATCCTTCCTTTTCCAGTCTTTTCCAGGTTAGGCAGGAAAAATATCAAAAGGCTTGCACAAAAACTCCTGTTGAACTGCTTTTCCAACCACCTCTAACCAACATTCCTGATTATCTTGGTTCTTTGAGCTCCTCCTCTTTTGGTCATGCGCTTCCTTCTGGGAATCTGTTGGGGAATGTTCAGCTCTGCCTGGTTAGCTGTAAGCTCATGGCGCCTTAGAACCAGCTTCAAATTTTCCCAAGCTGCTAATTCATCCAATCTATAGGCATCTTTGTCTATCTGTGATTTTCTCCTATTATTAGTTGATATGTGGATACTCTTTTGTTGAAGGTACCAATTTTTATAGCATTATACTTAGCTCAAATTTGATGGATATGAAATGGATAAGAGAGTGCCTAAATTTATATAATTTTGGAGGAGGCAATGGATGATTGAGATTTGATGGTGAGGTCAACGATGAAGGATGTCAAATATTATTTTCCTAAGATCAAGGAGAGGATGGAGGGTTTAGTTGGAGGTTGTTGGAATGTGAAGGGCTAGGACTGACTTACTAAATTTGGTAAGTAGCTACATAACCATGAGGGATATAAGGGACATATGCACTTAGGAGCCTTTTATTCTTAGGTTTAGTGGAGAAAATATTGAAGTCATAAGGACAAGTGTTATTAGGTATCCTTTATTCTTGGAATTTAGGTTGAGGCAATATAACTATAATTAAATAATAATTTTATTTAATTATTTTAGCCATGTGTGAGGTGGAAAATAGGTGTAAACTGTATTTATTTATTTTATTGTGAGGTGAGATGGAAAAGGGGGACAATTAAGTTATATGATTATTAATTAAGTGAGAGGCTTTATGTGAAGGAGACTTGTCTAGGTGGTGTGTTTGGTCAATTAGGACTTAGTACACTAGAGAAATATTTAGGTGTCTACATTTTTTCCCTCTTTGATACAATGCCAAAACTAAGTGGTCTTATGTCAAAAAAGAACAAAGAGTACGATGGGATGGAGTGAAGATTTGGTGGCAGGTTTCCCCAACACTTAGGGATGATGATGGAAGTGATGCACCTTCAAGAGAACTGTTGGGAAAAATGGATCCTAGGATGTCTCTTGAAAATATAAAGGATGATGAAAAGATGCACTAAGTGGAATAAAAGATAACTTCAAAAAAATCATATTGTCATAATGCACATTCTGTGGATATAAAGTTGATGATGGATGATAATTGGGAACAATAATTGATGTTGATTAGATGATGGGAACTTTAAGAAAACAAAACAAATAACAAAAAAATAATAAATAAAATAATTTTGAGGGCATATCAACAAACATGCAAACCCCTTGTAGAGCTATGACGGTGCCAAAACCTCTCGCCATTTTACCTAGATCTGCAGGATGAATCATCTCTCCTACGCCCCATAGCCTAATTTATTTCTCTTCTCCTCACTACATCAAGTTAGGGAAAAATATCTTGTAAAAATAAAACAAGTAAAAAAAATGAAATAATAAAAAAGCCTATACATAGGTGCCACTCATAGATTTTTGGGTTCCTAATGTTTTTATTTTAATTCATTTATACTCGTTAAAACGTGTGGAAGGGTGTATAGGTATGGAATGAAACTAATATTCCTTAGAAAGAGGTGTAACAACATGAGCATAACTATCATAGAGAGACATCAATGGAAGCACCAACCCAACAATTAATTATTATTTTTGGGAATACTACTATTAATTGCTTATGCTTGATCATATATGTATTCATATAAATTAGTGGTATAAAAACATAAAATAATATATATAAATAAATAAGACGTATATATAATTAGTTATAAGCAATAAATGATACAAAATAAGTGTTAATAAAACCTCTTTTGTGATGTGTGTTATATATACTTATTGTTCTTGAAGTAAAATTATATATATAGTGTAACAACACGAGCATAACTATCATAGAGAGACATCAATGGAAGTGCCAACCCAAAAATTAACTATTTATTTATGGGAATAAATTGCTTATGATAGATCATATACATTTATATAAATTAGTGGTATGAAAACATGAAATAATGTATATAAAATTAGTTATAAGCAATAAAGGATACAAAATAAGTGTTAAGAAAACCTCTTATGTGATGTTATATATACTTATTGTTCTTGAAGTAAAATTATATATATATGTAGTCTTAATATAAGGAACTAAAGTTGTTTAGGGTAGTATCATGGGGAAGGTCCAAAGTAATATTAGTTTTGCTAACAAGAAAAAAAGAGGGATGATATTAATGCTAGTATTATTGATAATCATACTAATATTAAATATCAATAATAATATTAAGAGTAAAATCAATAATAAGTAATAATATTAATATTAAGAGAAATTTTAATATTAATAATAATATTACTATTAATATTAAAGAGTGATATTAATAATTCTAATCATTATTAATATTAATATTATGAGTAATATTAACATTAATACTAAGTTATTTTAATATAATAATCAAATTATTATTATATCTAGGTCAATATCAATTATCACATTGACCTAATTTTTTTACCACATGATATTAATATTAAATTGGAAGTAAAAATTAGTGTAATTAACCTGGTAGGATTCATAATAATCATGTTAATGCGAAATTGAATCAATATTAATATTGTTGATGCCAAATTTTGACAAGGTAACAAACTTTATGGGAAACTCAGTTTAAGGGGGGACCTATTGGGCTAAACTGAGTAACCTCCAGATTTTAAAGAAGCTGACTTCTTCTATAATTGGGGTTTTGAATGGGAAAAGGAAGCATATATAAAATAAAATATCTAACCAGGGTGATGCACCAAGATTTAGATGTAAGACATGAAAAATCTATCTTTTGGATGCAATTTAAGGGCCTATTCAACAATCTGCTATGTTCTAGAATGACATAAATAAAGATAGAAACCTGAATGATTCACCCAATAACATAAAATAATATTCATGCACATTCACTGAAAAGAGGAGTCAAAGACATGATCTAAACCAACAAACTTAAATTAAATTTATAGAAGTTCTGCAAATGAAACATTCAGTACCATAATGGCATAGTAAAACTTATCAAATATCTTAAGAAAATAGAAAGGCTAAACAATGGCATAGTCTATAAGTTCTTTTACAATAATCTAAAAATTAGTAAAAGGCTTGGTTCTTCCACCAATTTCTTTATCAAAATCTGAACTCCTGCTTCGAAAGAAGTAGTATTTATAATAAAATTCCCAACCTGGTGAGCCATTAATAGAAAAGATCCCTCGATCATGAGAAATGATGTATATGGTAATGATTTTCCCCAGCCGTTGCAACAAAAAAGATTCAAGCCATGAATGAGGTCACCCCAGCTCCAGATGCATCCCCTACAAATGATGGTAGTGGTTCCAATAGACCAGAGCATCGAAATGTGTCATCCACTCAAGATAGTAGTTATAATACATGGCAACTATCATGAGGCTGTTGGTTGCTTCAATCCCCTGCGTGATGAAGACTTTAGAAGATCCACGTGGTAAGTGGTCGGGGCCCGAGGTTCATTCTCCCTTCCATGCGATGAAAACTTGCACGGTGAAGACAAGTGGAGGTCTCCCAAACGTACTGTGCTGTAGGTGGGGGCTGCCAAGGAATGTGTACAGACTGATGCTACGTGGCATGTGGTTGGGGCCCGATAGGGGAGAGACGGGAAGAAACATTGAAGAGTGCAAATTTATGACATGTGGAAGCATGGTGGGGGTGCTTGAAAAGCGAAGGAAAGGATTCCTACGAGGAGCGCCCGACTGACAAGTGGCAGTACTCAGATAAAGCCTTGTGAAAGGAACTCGATGTTGCATTCAAATAGATAGTCATGGCCGATGCTTTAAAAATAAAATAACCTAAAGGGAGCTTGGGGAAATTTATATTCATAGATTTTGGTGATTTATCAGGGGCATTTTGCCTATGGAACGGGGAACCCAAAATTTTTTGGTTTATAGACTACAACCTTATCCATTAGGCGACACGATTAGAGCTTAGAGAGGGTAGTTTGCAGAGGCAACCATTTAGCCTCGGATGGAGTCGATATGTCGCACATATTTTCCTGCGCACCATGCAGATCGATCATTTCTTTGTAAGGCAACATCGTCGATCTAGCCCAGGACTCGAGTTGAAAAAAAAGCTATGCAATCGGATGAGTGATGCTCTTAATATCTTCTGCAATAAGGGGCTGACTGAAACTCTGAAAAGTAGACGCATCCCATTTCTTCTCTTCAATCTTTGCTACAATATGCTTCGCCATGGCCACCGATTCATCTTCAAGAAACGGGGATGGTAATCCCATCTGAGTTAGGTGTGAGAACCTTGCTCACATTTTACTCATGGTCTGATCCAATGTAGTGGCGCACTCGTTGGCATGAAGGATGGCTATGTGGCAATGGATGAACCTGTTAGCTATTTTAGTAGTGGCCTTCTGGTCTTCAACCCTTACACTTTCCAAGAATTCATCTGGGACCATATTTATCCTGTCCAGCAACCCCTTGGCCTCTAGAACTCTGTTTGTGATGGATTGAGGGAACCGCTCGATTGCTTCGCGAACCTCCCTACCCAACCTTGTTGCCTCTGCCATAAATTAGAGCGTCGACAGTAGAGTTAGGAAAAAGGCCTTAACTTTTTTCCAGTATGAAACATATAACTGTTGGGCTACTTGAAGAAGGTCCAACCCAATGACAAGAGGTTGGGCGAAGCTCTTCAATAGGACTATCTCTACATCCCTTAATTCCATATTATGTGCAAGCTCCACAACCTTTTGGTTTGCTGCGGTGAGTTGTCCCTGTAGGATTTGAGATTCTGCAATCCAGCTTGCCTCAGCTCGTTCCTTGTTTGTTGCTTCATTTCTTGGACCTCATTCTCCAGTTGGGCCCGATGGACACTGAAATCTGTATCTTTCTACTGTATCTATTGCTCTAGCTGAGTGTGTTGGCGGTGAAACTCCTCATCTTTTTGTTGCACTTCTTGCTCCAAATGCGCCAACTATTCTTGATATCCCTGAATCTTCTATTGTAGCTCGACAACTAGGTTAGGGTCAAGAGATTGGAACTTCGTAAGTTCCTCTCAGAGCTTTGATTGCTCCATCTCCGTTTGTTGGGATAAATGCTTGAATTCAACATCTCTCACCTTTTCTTTGGCGAGCAATACTTTGACCCTTTCCCTTATGCTTTTAAGCTCTTCTTCCTTCTTCTTTAGCTAGCGATCGGACTTAAGAAAGCAGGTGGTCACCACATGCTGCATTTATTCCATGAGCTCTACCTTGTCCTGAGGTCGGGCTATGCTTAAATCAAGCCCCATGGCATACATATTGTAGTCATCTAGCTCCATCTGTCCTTGCGGTTTGCTGACAATCGGGTACATAGTCACAAAATGTAGCGACTGTTGAGCCTCATTAAAAATAGTCTACACTTTTGGCTCTTCCGGCCTTTGAGCATCTTTAGATTTTTTCTTTTGGGCTCTGATCGCTCATGCTTGGTTAGTTTTATCGCCCTTTGATAAGAATTTTGACGATGACCTAATGAGCCTACTTGTGAAAGGTGCACTAAGAGGAAGGGCAAAAGGAAATGAGAGGGTAGCGGTCCCGAGTGAATTCTTTCTTGGAAAACTAACTTTTTGAGGAGAGAAAGGTGGGACATTCCAATACCTGACCTATGAACTAGTAGGAGGATGAGAGGGAAGTGGTGTCATGGCAGATTCCATCTGTTGGGAAGATTGGATTGGGACCGACATGGCAATGACAGGAGATGTATCAATAAGGGTAGTAGAGGCAAAATGCGAGGTGCTTGGGGATGCAAAATGGGCCAATGAAAATGGTGCAAGGGTCCACGAAGGAGTAAGGGTAAATGAGGTTGTATGAGAGAACTGTGCAAACCCTCCCGCTATCATTGAAGTAGAGGCTGAAAAGGAAGGGTCATCACTTGAAATGAGAGGCACCACAGACACAACAGGGGCAACTAAGGATTGTGAAACAAGAGAAAAGGGATCGAAAGATACTTGTGGCATGGATGATTGCAATCCTTGGCTTGTCACTAGCTCTTGGCTCACTTTAGGGTCTTGTGAACAATCTCCAGAAGATGCTTTGATGCGCTGCCGCTTTGCAGGTGGCGATTCTTCTATCACTATGGTTTCAGATTGTTGCGGTTGGGTTGTTCTGGTTCTCCTTCGGTCCAGCTGTGAGTTAGTGAAGACCTCACACATGATATGTTCACCTATATGTTAGAAGAAACCTTGCCAGGTTGCTTCATGGCTTTCCCTTTCTGTTGTGCCTAGGCCATTTAAGCTTCTATTTCTAGTTTTGCTCCTTCATCTGATTTTGCTTCGACCTCCTTCGAATCATAGCCTTTCTCACTACTATCGTCAGAATCTAGATGCTCATCATTCCACAATTTATCAAACTTGTCATCCATTTCCATGTTGTCATAAGGGGCCTCAGTGCGCTAGGTCTCTTGGCGATATATCCAAAAATCATGAATCTTCTCCTCCTTCTAGTTGTAATTATTCACCAGGTTTTTGTGAAGAGTAGCCCCAATTTGCTTTGTCTTATCATAATTCATAGTCTGATAGTAGGATTTGAGCTAGGGAGGCTAACCACCTTCAGTTGGAATATGAGCTAGGTTGACCATAAGTTCATCTCATTCGAAAAGTCACAATCATTACCTTGACATACTCATTCGAAAAGTCACAATCGAGGTTGTAATTCCACTTATCGCAAATCCATACCAACCCTAGATGAGCCAAATTTGCTTCCAACAAGTCATGAGTCCTCCTCTTGGCCATGATCACGGTCTTGAAGCTCATCGAGCAACTAAAAAATCCTTTCTTCTTTGATTTTTCGTTGCAAAAGGTGAAGTCAATAATTGCTACCTGGAGGAATACTTCAATCACCAATATTCGATTTGTAAGACAAGTTGGAAGTCAAAAGGGTTCCCCGGTGAAGCCATACAATCAGACAAATGTGAAATCCTTGCCCAAAAACTAGTCACACTTCAAAGTGAAATTTTGCATGAACTCAGTCTGGTCCGAGCTGAAACGTAAGACACTGTTGTCTTCCCTCAAATCCTACAAAATCGGACTTACGAAATAATCCGAAAAAGTGTAGTAAGTATATGTTACAGAGAGGAGAGGAGTCCAAGTGGAAACCAAATTCTTCCTCTGGCTTTCATAAAAAATGGACAGCCCCAGATGCTTTTGAAGAAGTTGGGGTTGTGATGCAAAAACATGTAGGCGAGGAAGGATGAATACCTGAACCTCTGCTGAAGTTGGTACTCCTCTATCTAGCTGAGCATCTCCTGAACAAGGAATTCTATGAAATCGTACCAAAAAAGAGAATGTTTCTTATGCAATTGAAAACCCAAGCCTAGTTGAAATTCCTAAACCTCTTTGTCAGTGTCCAGACGGAAAACAAATGCCATCATTGAGAAGGCATCCTTCATATCATCCTTGAAGTTTTTATGTGTTGTCGGGATTTGGATTGGCTTTTTCTGAGCTTCCTTGGTCCTTTGTTCTTTTGGGTTATAAAAGTTCTGAGCAAGATCTCTAGGCTTCCAATAGGTCTCCCCTTTTTCTAGAGTGAATGACTCCATTTGAGGTACTTTGAAGCTTCACTCCGGGATGCACAACATATCCCAGACAGCCTCCTTGTAGATAATAACACTTAGCTCTCGACCCTCAATGGTGTTGGTATCCGGGTTGAAGTGTCTGATGGCATCGTCGACCAATTCAAGGGAGTAGTGTACAAACAAGACCATATATTATGGGAGTCCACTAAACCAAAATTTATGCACCAAGGAATCTGGGTTGCTATTCATTTTCATTCTTTCACAGGCAGCTTCCATAAGCATTTTAGGGTTTTTTGCAAGGATGGGATCATGAATATTATCCCATTCTTCTTTAATTTGGTTTTGATCTCTATGGGGACTCTTCTTTTCTGCAACCCACATATTCACCCATGTTGGATTGTACAGTATACGAGGCGAAGCGTAAGAGATATCCTCAAAGACATAGGCGGCTGGTGCTACGCACATGGCCTTAAATAAACTTTGGGCCCTCTCCTCTTGCATTTTTGTTTGGGAACTCTGAGCAACCTCCATTTTCTATAAACCTTCACTCAGAAAGCACACTGAAGTGGTATGAATGAAACCTAGAACACCACACAAGGCTCTGAACCCAAATCCAGACAACCTCTTGCTTCAGGTTCAATCCACATCGGGGTAGTGAATCTTTTGCAATTACCTCCGTGTTCAGCCGCTTTGTTGCTAGATGCACCACACTGATATCTTTAACAATTCTTCTCTTCCAAGTTCCTTTGCATACTTAAGAAGCTTTATGCTCTGTTTAGCCTTTGCATGTGATACTTAGCTTTTTCTTCGATTTCCTACCCTCAACCGGTAGACAACAATTGCCTTTTTGTATTTAATTCAGCATGTACTGCCAGCTCCTCCATCCATGCGAAATGAAATTATACTTGACCTTTTTGAAAAGACAAGAATTCACAATTACATTAGTGATAATGTCCCTTCAGCATGATTTTCTTGGGAAATTGAGCCACTGGTGAAAAGCTTGCCATCTTCTCGCAAGCCTCAACAATTAATATCTCACAAAGCATAATTAAGCTGAAACCATAATGAGTACTTAGAAAATATTTGTGCTCAACCTTGGAGCTTGAAACTGCCTACATCATGACACCTTAGCATCTGTTCGTATGAGCCATTGACTGGGACTACCACCAATTTGCACTAATTGATTGCCGCTCTTTAATCTTGCACACAACAATTTGTACCTACAGATGCAATTGGGTTGGAATATCAAGCTGGCCTTTTGGTGGGATTTTTGAATTAACACTTGATTATCACCACGCTTGGTATGTAGGCTACCTCAAATATTTCTATAAATACTAATAGGTCCTAATACAGTAGCAGAATCACACTTAGTGATTAGCAAAAGTAGCATTGGGTGATTAGATAGGATTATCGTTTAGGCGGTTGAGTAGGTTCTAAATTTGCGTAGGGCTTAGACTTAGGTAGTTGAGCAGAGAATAATACGATGAATACTCCAATCAGACTAGTGAGTAACAAGTCTCAAACAACCTTTCTGGGAGAGATTTCCAATAGGCGCCTCAAGTGCATGACAAAAAATAAGCACTCACTGGCTATTATAGCCATGAAATGGGTTTTGGGTAGGGATTGTATTGAGTATGGAGACAAATATCAGGTGAATACCAATATCTTCTCCCATTTTGTTGCCTCACTACTTGATATTCAGGTTCCAAAAGCCATGATTTTGCACTTGACACTGTAAATTTTTCTAAAGAGGTACCTCAGAGGTCTTAGTGAAGCGATGTCCAATGCAGTGTATGGCCTGGGCCTTCCTGTTGTGAGTGACCTACAAAAGCATGTTGAAGAAGACATGGTGGTACCATGGGTGCCATTCCTGAGAAGGTTCTGGCTTCAATCACTTGTTGAGCATCATGAGAGAGCTACCTGTGCATGTCACTTTTTGTTGCACTGCTAAAATGTAGTGTTGTTCTATGATGTGGATTGGTACACTAACTTCAGGAACCTTGTGTTCCCTCCACCGCTCATTTTGAGAGTTGATGCTACTGCTCCAGGTCCTGTTGCCACTGGTGATAACCCTACTACTTCCTCTAACAATGCTCCTATTGATGAAGACAATGCTCATGTTCTAGATACTTGAAGTTTAAAATGCTTTTTCTCTTTTTTGTATATATATGCCTGAAAAAAGGCCTGCGTACACATATATATAAGGAAGCCGTATACATATAGTCATACTTTTGAGCGCATGGCCTCAGAGAAATTTTGACAATGTTTTTATCAAAGTATATATATATAACGAATATACTTGTTTATCTTATACTTCTTGTATTCATTCTTGTGTTTCTGCAATATGGATTGAATTGAATCCTCCACATATGGATTTATTTTATGCCACATGAGCAGGATAGTCTTTCTCTATTCTTGTAATAATGAGTTTCATGAATTTTCCTATTTTCAGTACCTGCAAAATTGTTGAAAAGATCGGCCGACAAAACATGAAAGGGAAATTAATTACATTATTCACATATTTACACATGTGCAAAGTAACTCAAGCTTAATTGAACAATTTTAAGTGAATCCCGTTAACCAGAATTACCAGTGCTTCTTGTTCCATGTTCTCTAATTCAAATGCATTATGTTGTTTGCATTGAATTATTTTGAAAGGACCCTCCCATAGTTTGTCAAATTTTCCATGTTGGTCAGGCTTTGCGGCCCTTTTTTTGAACTTTAGTACCAGGTCTCTGCATTTTAGACCCTGTTTTGAAGCTTTCTTGTCAAACCACTTCTTAACCACCTTTTGGTAGTTGGACATGGCTATTAAAGATTTCTCCCTTTTTTCTTGTACTTCCAGCAATTTGGCCAACCAAACCTCCATAGCTCCGTTCTCTTCAATTTCTAGAGACTTGAGTAGTAGCGCAAGTATCTCTATAGAGATAGGCAACAACGCTTCTTTCCCGTACACTAGCTCGTATGGTGAAGTTTTCAGGGCTTTCTTAGGAGTTATGCGGTATGCCCATAACACTGTCTGGAGGTTCTTGTGCCACTCCTCCTGATCGGACCCGATCCTTTTAATGAGTCAGATTAGATTCTTGTTAGTCGACTTGGCCAGGCTGTTCCCCTACGGGTAGTAGTTTGATGATGTTTTCAAGAGTATGCCATGTGCAAATGTGAAATGACATACCTTAGAACCTAGGAAAGCTTTGGCATTGTCTGAAATGATAGTCTTTGGTGGGCCGAATCTTGTTACTAGCCCCTCGAGAAAGTCCACAATCTCTGCCTCTATCGCATTCTTTAGGGGTAGGGCTTCAGTCCACCTTGTGAAGTAATTTGTGGCCATGAGAATCCACTTGTGGCTAATGTTGGAGCGGGATTGATCATCCCGATGAAATCTAGCCCTCATTGCGCAAACGGTTCATCCACTACTATCGAATTGAGAGGCATGGAAAAAAAATTCTTCTTCCTACGTAGAATTGGAATTTTTTTGCTGGCTTTTATCATGTTGTAGGAGTCGTTGAATAATGTAGGCCAGAAGTACCCAGCACGTAGAATTTTGATGGCGGTGGTCTTCGCAAAGAAGTGTCTGCCTTAAGGGCTGCTGTGGAAGGTGCCAAGAATTTTCTTTGCATTGTTCCGTGGTGACGCATCGTAGGAGGACGTCGTTGAAATTCCTCTTGAAGAGGATCCCTTCAATAAGTGAGTACTCACTATTTTGTAGTCGGTAGAATCTTCTTCTCTGAGAAGGAAGTCCTAATGGATACTTGTCAGTGTGCATAAATCTTACTCTATCCGTCAGCCAGCAACCTTCGGGTTTAGAATTATTTGTTAGGACCATCTCCACTTTCTCTTCTTCAATTTCCATTTCCTCATCATGCGCCAAATATTCACACAACCCTCTTCCTTTGAAAGTATTTGTAGGCTTGACCTTG
The DNA here is from genome assembly GCA_007115665.2 of Sequoiadendron giganteum. Taxonomy (NCBI): domain Eukaryota; kingdom Viridiplantae; phylum Streptophyta; class Pinopsida; order Cupressales; family Cupressaceae; genus Sequoiadendron; species Sequoiadendron giganteum. The sequence goes on from CM021109.1 coordinate 521,702,074, forward strand.
ATGTCTTATTCCAGGATATTAGTGATCCAGTTGGCCCTTTTTTTAGTGATTTCTCCTTCCATAATGTATTCGTGCACACTGGAATGCAAGCTATAAGGTTGTCAAAACTTCTTGAGTCCCTTTACAATTGTGAATGCTTGCCTTTCGATGAAGTTATAGTTCGTCTCATATTCATTCAAGGTTTGGGAGTGAAATTCTATCGGATGTTCTTCATTTCCTTCATCGTCCTTCTGAGTCGGAATAGTAGCAAAGCTTGTCTTGCTACTAAACACATACATCGTGAAGTCCTTTGAAAAGTTTGGATTTATCAACACAGGAGCTGAAGAAATAGCATCCTTCACTTTCTTGAAGGATTCTCTCACTTCTTTTATCCATTTGAACAATTGGTCCTTTTTCAACATAAGAGTAATTGGTCTAATTATTCCTGCAAAATCAAAAATAAAATTACTTACAAAATTAACCTTCCTTGACTGGAAGGGGAATTTCCTTGATTGATTTTACCCTTTCTGGATCAATAGCGATTCCTTCTTGGGACACCGCATGTCCCAACAATTTGCCTTGTGGTACTTCAAAGACACTTTTTTTGGGTTCAGGGATACCCCAAACTCTTGGAATTTTTTGAAAACCATTTCTAGATGATAAAAATGGTCATCTTTTGACTTGGAAAATATAGTTAGATCATCTAAATAGATTAGGATAATTGTGTTGATCAGTTCACTGAAAGCGACATCCATTGCCCGCTAGAAGGTGGCTCCTGCATTTGATAGGCCGAAAGGCATTTTAGCATATGCAAACGTTCCCCACTTGGTCGTGAACATGGTCTTGTATTGATCTTCTTCTTTAACCTGAACTTGATTGTATTCCGAGAAGCCATCCAACAAGGAAAACATCTCTAAACTTGCCACAGTCTACAAGATTGATTCCATGGAAGGCAGTGGGTAATGATCCTTTAGTGATGCCTTGTTTAGGTCGTGAAAGTCCATACAGAGATGAATGTCTCTATTCTTCTTTCAGACTAGAATGAGGTTAGATACCCATGTATTGTGCTTGATTGGAAACACAATCTTGGACTGGATCAACTTCCCTAGCTCTTGTGTCATTGGGATCTCAATCTTTGGATTGACGAGCCTTTGTTTTTGTCGGATGGGTTTAGAACCTTCTTATAGCTTGATGGTGTGCTGGATGATGTCAGGATCATATCCCCTGAGGTCATCATAAGACCAGGCCACGACCCCTTCGTATTATTTGCAGAAGTGTATAATTCTATCTTTATCACACTACAGGACTTCTTTTCCAACCTTTAGTTTTCTTCCGTCTTTGACCTCCAGGTCGGTGTAGTCTTCTTGGTCTACTACAAGTTTTCTCCTATCATTCCATGCATCATCACAGTCGAATATATTTTTGAGCGTGACCAACCCTTTTAGAAGTTTGTTTGATCTCAATTGAATGATCTACCCTTCATATGCTTCTTCAATCTTTGGCTGAAACTGATCAGAAAACTCTCTTGTTTGTTGAATGAATGAGGTGATGTGTTCATCACTTTCAAACACTTGCCAACTCTAGTCATTATCTAGAATGGAGGGTCAGATGATCACTCACACAAAGTGTACATTCTCAATCAAGTCAGAGATAGGATCAAATTGAGATCCTATCATTGCCATGCGATCTGTAGTTGAATTTTGCTCCCTGGGCACTGTGTGAATGTTAAAAGCTTCAAAAATTTGAATGAGATCCCATACCCTGTGTCTATAAGACCACATGTAGACATTTTTTGCAATAGAGATGTTTCTGACTTGATTGATTATAAGTTCAAAATCTTTGAAAACCATTATTTGTTTGACACCCATGCATTTTGTGAGGCTTAGTCCTTGCACAAGACCCTCATATTCGACTTCATTGTTTGAGCAAGAAAATTGGAAGCGGAAAGATCTGAGAATCTTCTCATTGGTTGGAGATGTTAGGAATATCCTGATACTGACGCCAACTTTGCATCTTGCACTATCAAAGTGCAATTTCTAGAGCTCTGAGGCTTGTTCAATCACGAAGTTCCTCACTACCCTCGGGAACTCTTGATCCTCATCATAAATGACGCAGGTGCCCAACCCGGTAGCATGATAATTGCCAAAAGGGTTGGCATCTACAGACTCACTCAAGGAAACCTCCTCTTTATCGGCCTTGTCTTTGGTTACCTTCTCATATCCTAGTAGCTTGATACCATCGGTTTCTTCTTTGGTGAAAGAAGTATGAGCGGCTTCACAATTGATCATGGCTTCATCAACTACATGTTCTGAATGCAGAGAATCTGATATTATCTTTATTTTGGCTCTGTGCTTGGTCTTGAGAATTAGATGGGACCAATCTAAAGAAAGGTATCCACCTATCTTTGAGGTGAATTCTCAGGATAGGCAGAGGATGAACATGGGAGGGACATCTATGATCACAGTATCTTGCGACACCATGATGCTAGGACAGGAGAACAAAGTCAAGGGGAGGTTTTTAACGAGGCCTAGAGTTTCAACCTTGTTCCCATCCAACTGCATAACTCCTCTCTTTAAGGGCTCATAGCTAAGACCTAAGGCTTCAGCTATTTGCTTGGGCATGACTGTGGTGTTGGCACCAGAGTCAATCAAGGATTTGTGCAACAGTTTCTTCCCCACAATGAGATTTAAAAAAAGGGTTTAGGTTTCGGTTTATCCTCTTTGACCTTGGTCAGAGCCTCCTATGTAGTATTTGTAAGAACTTTGGCTGAAGGTGATGAGTCAGTAACCTTTTTGGAAGCTTGTTCTATCAACTGCACAACCACATCTTTCTATAGGGCCTTCTGTAGTAATGAATTTTTCTCTGGAATGGCTAAGATATCCCATAGGGATACATTAGTAGAAGATTCTAATTTTTCCACTACGTTGATAGGCGATGGATTTGGAGGCTTCTGTTCCTTGGCCCTGGAGATAACAATCTCCTTGTGTAGTTGTGGCTACGAAGCAATTATGGAAGGGCTAAGGGGTTGGTCCAAGATGCTTCTAGGTTGTGGAGTCACTGGTTCGCATGTGAATCTCCTTTTTGATTGAGTGTTGTAGTCAGACTGTACCTGCGGGGCCGCCGATGTGGATGTTTCATATGTGAACACTACTTCCTCTCCTTCCATCCATGAGAAAAGGGCGTGATAGGGAGCTATGCCATTTTCTTGTTCCAGGGACATTCCTTGAATCTGTGCGGTAAGAACCACATTCTCTATTTGGGGAGAGGCATATGTATAACCTCCTAAATTTGGTGCCATGCCTTGGCTTTGTTGTTCTACAGATTTTTGCTGTAAATTGCCACGCAAAATTTTTTGAGGCATATGTGCGTCGCCATAGGGGAAGCACAAGGGATTGATATCTTTGGCGAGGTTGTTCTGCACTGCAGTTAGATCTCTGCTTGTACTTGTTTGAGCAGCTCCCAGCGGAGGTAGTACCGGTATTGTTTGGTTATTTGTCTTAGTGCGGATTTATGCGCGTAGCTCCTTGATATTGTTTCTATTGGTAGGAGGGTCTGTTGCGTTGATAAATTTGGTAGGTTGGTCTTTGAGGAGTGGCTTGGTTGCACTTGATAGTGGTCACTTCATTTGTTAAGTTCCGTAACATCTCCTTTATGTCGCTCATCTCATCCTTCGAAGCACCAGATGTAGAAGCAACATTTTGTGGTGCACTTGGATATGTGTAGATAGACAGGGGTGGCACGGGTGTGCTAGTAGATGACATCTCCTGAGCAGAAGTTGATATTTCAGGGAATATCAGCATAATGGGCTAAGGTGGAAACTTCTCGACATCGATCAGGTTGTTCTCTGCCTTAACTGTTATGTTGTATGCATTTGATAATGTGGTCCTCCCAAGTGATTGGATCATCATGGAGATATCAGCGTTGATGGATTTTAAATAGAACATAAATGCCAACTCAGTCGATGGACGGATTGTAGTCTGGATTCTCTGCTAGGTTATATGGAACTAGGCATTGAAATCCGTCATGGCTTTAGATGGGGCCCGCTTTATTGTTGCTATTTGATGATATAGCAAAGATCTATCTTTGTCATTCGAGAATCTTTCATAAAAAGGATCTGCAAGTTGATCCTAGGTACCAATAGTGTTAGCTGACAGAGTGCGATACCAATCTAATGCTTTTCCTTTGAAAAAAGTCGTAAGCAACCTTAGCGCTATGTTATGATATGTAACCCCATGTATGAAACACACATCCACCACATCTTGCAGATGTTCAGATGGTGTTCTTGAGCCATCTCCGGTAAATTGGAATATCTTTGAGAGCAGAGACTAGGATAGGGGCCCAAACGACAGGTGCAACTAGCGCTACAAGGGGACTACCAGCATCCCAAGCCACATAATTTTGGTTTGCGATTTGCAACATGGCTGGTTGAGGGATTGAAGAGTTTTATTGGGTGAGTTTAGGTCTATTCTATTACAAGTGGAGATAATAACAGACTAGGATTATTTGCTATTTGCGACCTAATAATAGGCCGATGGCTTATACACCCTTTTTTATTTTTGGTATATTTAAGTCATCCCACCGGGCGTGCCAAAAAAAATAAATTGTTGATGCCAAATCTTGACAAGGTAACAACCTTTATGGGAAACTCAATTAAAGGGGGCGCTTATTGCGGTAAACTGAGTAACCTATGGATTTTAAAGAATCCAACTTCTTCTATAACTGGGGCTTTGAATGGGAAAAGGAAGTAGATATAAAATAAAAGATCTAACTAGGGTGATGCACCAAGATTTAGATGTAAGGCATGATAAATCTATCTTTTGTATGCGATTTAAGGGCCTGTTCAACAATATGCTATGTTCTAGAATGACAGAAATAAAGATAGAAACTTGAATGATTCACCCAATAACATAAAATAATATTCATGCACATTCACTGAAAAGAGGATTCAAAGACACGATCTAAACCAACAAACTTGCATTAGATTTATAGAAGTTCTGCAAATGAAACATTCAGTACCATAATGGAATAGTAAAACTTATCAAATATCTTAAGAAAATAGAAAGGCCGAACAATGGCATAGTTTGTAAGTTCTTTTACAATAATCTAAAAATCAGTAAAAGGCCTGGTTCTTCCACCAATTTCTCTATCAAAATCTGAACTCTTGCTTTGAAAGAAGTAGTATTCTTAATAAAATTCCTAGCCTGGTGAGCCAGTAACAAAAAAGATCCCTTGATCATGAGCAATGATGTATATGGTAATGATTTTCCCCGGCCGTTGCAATAGAAAAATATTTGAGCCATGAACGAGGTTGCCCTAGCGCCAGATGTATCCCTTGTGAATGATGGAAATGGTCCTAACAGACCAGAGCATCGACATGTGTCATCCACTCATGACGACAATTATAATACGTGTAAATTGTCGTGAGGCTGTTGCTTGCTTCAGTCCCCTGTGTGATGAAGCCTTTAGAAGATCCATGTGGTAAGAGGTCGAGGCCTGAGGTTCATTCTCCCTTCCATGCGATGAAAACTTGTGCAGTGAAGACACATGGAGGTCTCCCAAACATACTGTGTTGTAGGTGGGCGATGCTAAGGAATGTGTGTGGATCGATGCTACGCGGCATGCAGTCGGGGCCCGATAGGGGAGCAACGAGAAGAAACACTGAAGAGTGTGAACTGCCGACACATGGAAGCATGGCGGGGTGCTTGAAAAGTGAAGGAAAGGATTCCTACGAGGAGTGCTCAACTGACAAGTGGCAGTACTTAGATAAAGACTTGCGAAAGGAACCCAATGTTGCGCTCAAATAGATAGTTGTGGCTAGTGCTTTAAAAATAAAATAACCCGAAGGGATCTTGGAGAAATTTATATTCAAAAATATCATTAGGGTTAATAATGATATTAATATTAATAAATGAGTGCGGGAATTAATTTCATGAAGAGTTAATAAGATTATTAATATTAATGCAAAAATTAAATATTACTATCAAAGTGGTTATCGATAGAGATGTTATTACTAATATGGGTATGAATGTTAATACTAATATTAAGAGTATCATCCTACCAATATTTTAATTCTATTAAATCATTGATGAAATGAGGTATGGTTAATTGATGGTGTTTTAGGTATAGGCAGACAAACATAATAACATAATAATTTAATAATTACTCCTTGGGGCAATATCATTTTCGAATGGAACTCCTTTTTAACTCTCCCATTGGATGCTAAATAAATGTGCTCAATTTTAACCTAGGTCGTTAGGGTCACCCTTCATCTAGGGTGCACATGAGGGACTTTTTGTACCCATCTACTCTTACCTCCCCATCCCCCACTCTCAGAAAAAGTGTTGATGTTGACGTTGCACAAGCAATAACATTCGATGTGTATAGTAGTGTTACCATGTCGAGCATGGTAGAGAAATTTAGAGCATATTTAGATATATGTGTAAAAAAAACTGCTATAACTTGTCTACATCCTAGGACCCTCACTTTTGACGCCTTTTTTTCTTCTAGAATTTTCTTTGATAGTTGAAGCATTGGTGATTTGAGAATCCTCACATCTTAGCATCTCAAACTTAGATGGGTCTACATGGTTAAAGCCAACCTGATCGACCAAATGAAAATTTGGGTGATCGACATCATACCTAGTGCAGCTAAGGAGGGTTTCTTCACAAACCCCTTTCCCATCTACACTAACCTTCAATTAGTTTGATGAATAGTTAGGTCGAAGAAAGGAATAGTCAGAATTATTATCACTGTGAGAGGAAAAATGTAGATCCTCTTCAAACACGTCATTGCATTCCTTAAATGTCAGACTTGTATCTCCTCTGTGATCTATCTGATTATCACATTACATCATTGGCTGAGATTCTCTCCACTTTCATACCCTAGACACCAAAACATAGAAAAATAGGTTCCTTCTATTAAAATGAGGGTTCACCAATGATTTACTAAAAATAGAAAGGGAAAAATGGGGTGTAATGAACCTATATTCCTTTATTTCACAAGGAAACTAGCTTATTCCCCCTTTGAGTTGACTCACCTAAGGGTTATAAGTCATTTTTTTAGATCTCTCTAATTTGCATTAGTTTGATTTGCATTTTAGGGTGTTAAAGTGCATTTTTGGCATTGTTGAAAATCTAGAAATTCACAAAAATTGGTATAGTGTTACACTCAATTTAAATAGTGCTTAAATAACATTGCATGATCAATCACTTAAATCAGAAAGCTGAATCAAAATTGCATCTCAAATTAGGTCTTTTTTCTTGTTATTTAGCGTCATTCCACATTTACATTTAGATCTGATTTGCTAGAAATCTGAAACTGTTGTTACCTGTTTGCAACTAGAATTTGGAAACATAAACATCAAATGAAAAAATTGTAATTTAATTTTTAAAAACCTTGATAGAAGACCCATTTGCCCATGGGCGAATGAGTCCCCAATCAGTCCTATTTATGAATTTCTAGGGACTAAAAACTCTTTGTTTGTATTTAGGTTTCCGTTTCAGTTTCCAAAATTTCTGCTTTCTATAATCATTTTTTCATTAAAGTTAATTGGTCAATTGAAGTTCATTTTTAAACATACAATTGGGCATTTAAAACACAACACTTTTTAGGCTTGTTACATTCTAAATCAGTCAATTAACAAATCTAAAATCTTGCATAATTCCTATATTTCATCATGGACATGTGTATGGGTAATATATGGAAATCCTTAATGTCTTTTGTAGATGTCTCAAGTTGTGTGTTTGGTAATGATACTAATGCAATAGAACCTAATCATGCTCAATCAAATCCTAATGAATGTCCCCATGAGGCAGAAATCTTAGGAAAAGATGAAGATAACATGCAACGATTTATACAAGACTCCTTACACAACATTGAGAACAATGCATCCTTTACCCATCCATGCAGCAACCAATACCACCTATAATTCTATTGATTGGTATGCTCAAAATTTTATATCCTAAAACTAACACACAAAGGAAGACTCAACCATCAATCATTAATGAACTTATTAATAAGAACAATAATGATACTCTTCTATCTTATGCCAATCGAGTTACCAATACACCCATTAACTTAGAAGAGATTTATGCCCAAGGATTTAAAATATTAAACAAACAAGGATGTGACACAACCAATGAGAATGAAGTCCACAAACTACTAGAACAAATCCCAAATGAAGATACCAAAGGACTAGGATATCAAGATCCTTCTCCCTCTGCATCTTCTAAGGAAATAAGTGTCCTCCTTCATAATGATCAACCAATGCCTCACAAGGATGATAAGATCATATTAAGTCCTCCTCCTCCAAATCCACTTCAAAAAGTTACCTAATCAAGCAAGAAATCCAAGCCTTATAAAGTCAAAGAATTTCCATTTTTACACACTAAAACAAAAATTGAACAAAAAAAGGAATGACTTCTCCATCTAGGATTGATTTACTTGCCACCTATCAAAGAAAACAAAAAATTTAATAGTACAAACATAAATTATTTTGTATTTCACTGAACACTTGGCCATCTTACTGATGAGTGTCATGCTTTAAAGAATATATTGAGTGACCTTGACAATTCCTTTGATATTATAATCAAATAGCAATTACATGCACTTTGATCCTTGTCATGTGATAGTTGTAGAATCATCACATGCTCACTATTACATGTTTTATGTTTATTTAAAATCATTTCTATATTGCAAGGAGCACATTCTCATCACCCATATCAGCTCATCCTTGTCCTGCACTTAGTGGGGCAAGGGGTTAGATAGCCTTCTCCTAGTAGGACACTTGTCCTTGTCCCTTTAGCTAGTTATCTTCCTTCCACATATGATGAACAAGATTGGGATGTAGATGAATTGCTATAGGTTGACTCACATGTCCCATACTATTCTTTTCTTTATCTTTTTGTTCATGTTCTTTGTGTGTGATTTCATGTGTGTAATGTGATCCCTCGTATCATTCTATTTGACATGTCTTTATGCTCATTCCTCTATTTGTACCTACAACCTTTGATATGTCGTAAACCTTTATCTTTTCTCTTATCTTGTGTTTTCCTTTTGGGGATGATGCAAGGCATCGAGACATTTAGGTCTCTTCCATGTTGACCCAAAATCATTTTTTTGTTTTCACTCTTTGTGTCATTCTTCTAGTTCTACGAGTATTTGGGGAATGATGACGTTTATGAGCTCTATAATAACATTGTAGAAAATATATACGCTGACCGCAAATTTGTGGATCCCTTATATATTTGGGATTTCATTTGGGGGCAACCCTTTTTCATGATGCATCTTCATTTGGAAACATATACTTGACATATGGCTTTCCAAATAAGCTCTCATGTCTTCTTTACTATTTAGCATTTATCATTTTCTACTTTGAAGTAGTTTCTCACAACATGGTGTTTACATTTTATTTAAAGTGGGGGCATACATTGGCATTATCATTTTGATATTTTTACTATGATTCATGTTTCTTAGTGTGGTCTTCTTGATTCATGCAATGTTTCTTCTTCTTGGTGAAATTGGGATTGATTTCCTTCAAGATTGTGACCTTTTTTAGCATATGACATTCCTCTTAGCGGTAATGCTACGACTTGCATTCCTTAAGTTGTGAATCTTTTATCCTTTGACTTGTCCTCTCTTGGTGGTGATGTCAAGTGTGATGTTCCCTAAGGTGAGACCTTACATACATTAAGTAAACCGCTTTGAACATGCCTTATCCTATTTGTATTTTTTTTATGAGTGCCTAGCATAATGAAGCTTGCTAGCCTTGTGAAGCTCGAAGTTACAACCCTTTTTCATGGCCACCAAGCATAACACACCTTGCTTGCCAGTGGAGCCATTTTTTTTCATGAGTGCCTAACATAACGCAACTTGCTAGCCTTATGAAGCTCAAAGTTCATATTGTGTGGCACCTTATCAAATTTATCAGGAGGTATAACTTTGGTATGGTTAATTAGCCACTTCCTGAGGCTCACCTAGTGGACAAAAAAATTCACTAGCCCTTTTGAGTGAATTTGGTTTGCATAGCAAACAATGGGTTTCCACTTGTAAACATTTTTGGACAAACAGTTAAGGATTGATCTATATCTAGATGGACAAACAGTTGAGGCTTGATCCACCATTTTTTCTTTCTTTATTTAAGTCTTTGACATTGTATGATTGAGTATCTTGTCATTAGTGTTACATATTTAAAATAGGTATGTTTCTCTTTGTGCCTTTTTTGGTTTGTCATGATATCTTAGATCTTGGGGGTTTGATCCTCCTCCTTGACCTTTGTTATCTTATCTTTCCAATAGTTGTACTATTAGACCTCTCTTGAATGTCTAGTTTAGTGTGAGTTTGACACAAGGTCATCCTCTCACTAAAGTGGGGAATAAATGTAGTGTAGGAGAATGTAATCCTTTGGGTCCCTTCAATTAAATTGAACTTAATTATGTCTTAATAAACCTTATTTTGCATCTACAAGCCTAATAAATTACATTTTCTAAAGGGGAAACCCGACAATAATTAATTACCTTGAGTAATGTGTGTTCCAAGAATAGGGACCTGGGACCCATTCTCCCATGGGCGAATGGGTCCTCCCTAGGCCTTCGAAACAAAATTTAAAATATTTTTTTGGCAGTATTTTTATAATCCCAAATTCAAATTTTAATGTTGGCTTGCAATGCTTGATTTTTAGGAAATTAAGGATAGATACCTATAAATACAAGGTTATTTCATCAATTCAAATCCTAGAAGCAAGATATAAAATTCATGAGAGCATCAATTCAAGTTTACAAGAGCAAAGATTGTGATCAAGGACATTCAAGGGAAAATTTATCAGTGATCTTTATTGTAGCAATCAAGATCTCAAGCATCATGTCAAAGTATTTTGCATCATGCATGTTTTTGGAGCTAACATTATGGTGTTGGTTTCAAAGATCCAAGTCAAAGATTCAAGTCAAGATTCAAACATCAAGATCCACACCCATTTAATCCATCTCATGCAAGATCAAGATAAATATTTTAGTCCTCTAAAGGTTTCAAATCAAGGGTTTGGTGAGTTGCAACATAGCAATTGTTTATTCATCATTCCTTTCATGTTTCATTATTTCAATTCAAGGTTTAATTACCCAAACAAGGTTTGACCAAGGAAAACCCCCATCCACCAAAAACAAATATTTTTCTCCTCTTTGAGAATGTACAAGTTTATAGGTTGAAGAAAGATTGAAGATATCAAAGTTGCAAAGTGGAAAAGTTGTGAAAAATTGTCAACATTGTTGTCAATCCATGAAATCTCACCTAAAAACTTCATTTTTGAATGTCTAACATTGAAACCTGGATCAAACAAAAGCTACAAACTGACACTAGAGGATCTTGAGAGTTGAGTTAAACCTCTACACAAAGACCCATTCTCCTATTGGCGAATGATTCTCAGGTAGCCTTCTGAAACTATATTTGGTGATAGGTACACACCCTCCTGCCATTCCTAGATCTGTCAAAACTTTGTTGTTTATGTCTATATTATGTTTTAAATTGAAGATCCAAGTGTGAGATTCCATAATTGTGGTGATTTACTATTTTTAGTTTTTTTCCCAAAAGTGTTGTTCAGGTTGATACCCTCATCCTCAATCATAAGGAAATCAGTAGATTCCCTCATTGAGTTGACTCACCTAAGGGTTACATGTCAATTCTTTGTGGGGATCTTATTTCATAATGAAATAAATGAGAATAGGTCCATTATACCATCCATATTTGATACCCCACATGAAAATCCCATTTTCTCTTTGTTTTAGACAATCTTCAATGGCATTGATGGGGTAAAATTTCATCCCCTGGACAATCTCGACCATAGAGCCATACTTAGCAATTTTGCTTTCCCCTAGAAATTTTGGCTCTAGACATCCCTATTGATCTCACTTCATCGTGCTATTTTTATCTTTCAAAACCTTTTAGAAAATGTGAGAAAAGAATAGAAGACCATTCAGTGCATGTAGACTGTTTACCATTTCTTAAAAGCCAAGAATTATGATTTACAATGTAATGTATGTTGAAGGAGGTTGAGATCTATAATGAACAGTGTCCTTTGCAACCCATCTCTTCAAGAACCATCCTTCTGTACTCTGTTGATGGGATCAAAACCCAGTTTACATCCTATTTTCTAACAAAATGTGTTTGATAGTTCTACTTGTCATGCCACAATAGGTGGGTTATTTTAAATATAAAAATAAATAAAATTTAAATTAACATCTATATTAGATTATAACAAACCTCTCAAAAACATAACTATTCTCTTATAGATTAAGTCCTTAGTGGCATAATAGAACCCCTAAATGAAACTTGTAAAACCATGCATTTTGTCCAAATCTTTTTAAAATAACGTTTTAAAGAAATAAAGAAAATCATTTAGATTTATAAGTACAACCAACACATATTTGCCTCTTGAATCTCCCAGTCCATTTTTGGTGTAATTCATGTTATATTGGCAACTCCTTGGGGCATTGTATTATAGTGGATAATGTCACTATCATGTTATCTCACACCACCTACACTTGTATCCTTATATAATTGGTCTTGTCTTCACCTCTCATGATGTAGGTTGTTTTATAGGTTGGGGATAGCTCTTAGATCCAATCTTTGGATTATGAAGGCATCCCTTTTTGGTGACTACAATGATTTTCTACAAGTCACTTGACATTATATTATCCTAACTTGAAGGTTTCATGTTCCTCTTCGTGGTGGAAGAATACTAATTAAGAACACCTTACTAGATAAAAGTTGTAGAGGATAGCATTGATTCAAAGGATTCTAAGTAGGTCCTATTATTGTTGAATCTAGTCAACTCTTGATTGTAATATGGTATTGATTGTTTCTAATCCCCCTTTGGTTCCTAGGGGTGTTTTGGTTGCCCCTCTTGCTAATTTTATAAGTTACCAAGAATCTATCAACAAACTACTGAACATATAATAGTACTTTGTCTTGTTAATAATGTGAATTCTATAGTCAAACAATCCTAAAATCCATACATCACATAAAGAGAGTGGCCAAACTATATCAAGTTTAAAACCCCCTACATGTAAAAGGAATCATCATTTTATTCACTTCCCCTTTATATACATCTATAAATATAAGATCATTTAGAATTGTCATCTAAGAATTAAAATATGTAACAATATAGCTAAAATATAAAACACCCATAGAACTGACCAAATATTATGTTGGACAAGGGAAATATTATATATACCAACATTTTCTAAAGTCTAAAATAATATAATCACATGAGTAGGGACTCGAGGTGTTTCTTTAAAAAATAACATCAAATTAAGTTGATTATAACAAATTTAAATAGAAAAAATAAAAGATGAAACATGTTACTTGATTCCCAATAAGTAATGGATGCCCTAAAAATTTGGCATATAATCAATTTTTCTCCTCAGGTTGAAATCTATGTAATGATTTTCAATACACCTCATATATCTAGTGGTATAATTTCCCTTGTAGTAATGAAATGATAAACCTATATAACACATACCCAAACCATTTCTATTAGTTTGATAAAAGATCCTATAAGAATGATTTCAAAATAGTTTGCACCTACATTATAGTGAAAGTTGCCTTTGTATGGATTCATGGTGGCATATATTTAAAAATAGTTTAAATAATAGATTAAAAAATATCTTTAGAAATAATGGAGTATATTATAAGCATAAGGAGAAGATATAAAAAATAGTAACAATTCACTAAATTTTGCACTTAAAGACATAATTAATATTTTTATTAAAAAAAATCCCAATAAATCAAATGTTCTAGGAGAGCTTAATGTGTTCACAAAACAACACTCCCAAATTTGTGATCAATTACACAATTTCAAACAAGAAATAATTAAAAAAAAATCAAAGAACACATAATAAATGAAATTTCATTTAGACATCCATATAATGTTAAAATGTACACACTCTACTAGCATTTTCTAAATTTTATTGAAGTTTCTATGATTTAATACCACTAAAAATAAAAATAAAATCTAAATCTATACATAAATAAGAATCAACCCTATCCTAGAATCATCTTTGTGGTGACAAAAAAAAATCTCGAGATGGCATCTAGTGATTATATTGATTTTAAATTAAATTCTTAGTTAGGACCCATTTCTCATATGTTAATAGTTGTGCACAACTTGATGATTTTATGCAATAGCTACAAGAATAAAATCCAAAATATTACCTTTTATTAATTAACTTTTAATGGATGCCCATAAAAATTAAGCATTTCCATTTGATGTACAGTAATAGGAGATAGACAAAATTTTCATAGTAAAACAAAAACTATATTAAGGTTAATAGATTACACGTTATTGAAAATAAAATTATAAAAGTTGTAACTACCATTGTCTATATTTACAAACATAAAAAATTGCATGAGCATTTAACCCCACTTAAATAATAAGATTTAAACATTGTCCATATCAAAAATATAATTTAAGAGATAAAATAAAATAAAAATATTCATAATTACTATAATGATATGATTTGAAAATGAAAATGGAAGCAAACAAGCATGTAAGTTTCTTATTCAAAACAAAAAAAACATCTAGATAGAGCTCAACAAAAGAGTTCAAAACAACACAATAACATCAAAAACCAAATCAAATGTTACCATAAACTTGATTGGTGAATGATTTTCTCCTATGATTAGTTGATATGTGGATACTCTTTTGTTGAAGGTACCAATTTTGATAGCATATACTTAGCTCAAAGTTGATGGATATGAAATGGATAAGAGAGTGCCTAAATTTATATAATTTTTGAGGAGGCAATGGATGATTGAGATTTGATGGTGAGATCAATGATGAAGGATGCCAAAGATTATTTCCCAAAGATCAAGGAGAGAATGGAGGATTTAGATGAAGGTTGTTGGAATGTGAAGGGCTAGGACTGACTTACTAAATTTGGTAAGTAGTTACATAACCATGAAGGATATAAGTTAGGAGCCTTTTATTCTTAGGTTTAGTGGAGAAAATATTGGAGTCATAAGGACAGGTGTTCTTAGGTATCCTTTATTCTTGAGATTTAGGTTGAGTCAATATAGCTATAATTAAATAATAATTTTATTTAATTATTTTAGCCATGTGCTAGGTGGAAAATAGGTGTAAATAGTATTTATTTATTTATTTTTATTGCGAGGTGAGATGGAAAAGGGGATAATTAAATTATAGGATTATTAATTAAGTGAGATACTTTAGTTGAAGGAGATCCTTTTGTCTAGCATCCACAATCCACAAGTTTAGGGTGTAGGTTCTACAATATAAAAGCATACATCCCAAGGCATGGGTTCAAAGGTTCATAATATAGGGTAAATATTTCTTGGTCTAGGGTCCATATTCCACAAATGTAGGGTTCCCAATCTAAGAGGTGAGAGTAAAGGGTCAACATTTCTTGATCAAGGTCAATCGTTCACAGGCCAAAGGTCTATGTGTGTAAAGCTTAGGTTCTAAAGTATAGGATCTGAATTGTGAGATTTTTGGGCTCCAAGCTTTAAAGTCATGTGTCAAGAGCATAACATCCAAGTTCTACATGTTATAATCTAAATTCTAGGACTCAACATATAGTGTCTAATGCCAATAGGTTTATCGATCTAGTATCAAGGATAAAGGATCCAAGACCCAAAATTGATAGTCTATGGACCATGATCTATTGCCCAAAAGGAGAGAAAGAAAAGAAAGAAAAACAAAATCAAGGGAAAATATAAGAGAGAATTATAGATAGCAATCAATGTGATTGAAATGAAGCATTCTCAAATGATAATAGAGAGAAGAAAATAAAATTAGAAATAAAACAAGATGGTAGAAAAATTAGAAAAAGAGATAGAATGAAAAATAAAAATAATGAAACTAAGAGGAAGAGAGATACAAGGTAAAAACACAGAAGAGAAAAATCTAAATTCTAAGGTTGGGTGGAAAAGTGTTTTAGGATAAAAGTTATTTGGTTAGGGTCAATAGCCCACCATTTCAATGTCTTTAAATCCAAAGTTTATGTTTTTGGGTCTAGGATCTAAGTTCTCAAATCTTAAGGGTTAAGGTTCTAGGTTTGTGTTCCCAAAGCATAAAGTCCAAGTTCTAGGATTTATGATGTAACATGCATATTCTATATTTTATTGTCTAAATTCTGTAGACTAAAATCCATTCTCATAGTTGATGTCTCTAGGGATCTTGTATCAAATCTCAAAGATCAAAGATACAAACTCCAACATCCAAAGTATAGTGTCCGTGATCCATTGTCCAATAAGAAAGGAATAAAAAATGATAAAGAAAAATAAGGGAAAATTATACAAAGAAACAAAGATATTCATGGTGAGGGATTGAAAATAAATAAACTTAAAGAATAAGAGAGAAGAAAAGAAAAATAAATAGTAAATAGCATAGAAGAAAAACAAGAGAGAGAGAGAGAGAAACAAAATAAACAAATATAAAAAGAGAGAAATAAAAAACATGGAAAGGGAAAGGGCATATAAAAAGATAAAAAGGAGAACAAATAAAAGTTATAAAAATGAGATAGATAGAACGACAATAAAAAGAGATAAAAAAACATAAAAATGAACAAATAAAAGTTATAAAAATGAGATAGATAGAACGACAATAAAAAGAGACATAAAAAAAACATAAAAATGAATGAATGAATGAAAATAGTAAGAGAGAAAAAGAGAGGAGATATTAAAACAAAAAAAGAAAAATAAATGAAAATATAGAGAAAGACAAATACAAAAAAATAAAAATAATAAAAGGAAAGCAACTAAAACATAATAAAAAATTAAGGATGAAAAATAAAGAAAGAAATAACATAAAAAAAGAGATAGAAAGAAAGAGAGCGGAGAAAAAGAAGTAAAAAAAAGAAGCAAAAAGAGAGATAAAAATATAATAAAATAGAGACCAATGAAAATTTTAAAGAATAACCAAAGAATAAAGAGGAAAGAAAGAAAATAAAAGAGAGAAAAATGAAAGATATAAAGAGAGGAAAATAGATACAAGAGAACCAAAGTGAAGAAAAAAAAGGAAGATAGTTTTATGGAGAAAGAGATGGAAAGATAGAGAAATAGAGAAAAAAGTAGAATGACTGATAAAACATAGAATTGAAACAAATAAAAAATACAAAGAAAGAAACAAAGCAAGAATGTGCTAGGTAAAGGGTAAAATAAAGAAATAACATTAAGAAAGAGAGGATAGAGAGAAAGGGGTAATGAAAGAAATGCATAGTGAAAATAATTAAAAACCAATTAATGATGGACATATGTAGAAACAAAATATGGGTAAAAAATTGAACTTATGAAAAGATAAAAAAAATCAAAGGAACAAAGAAAGATAAAGGAAAGAAGATTATTAAAATAAAAAGATAAATAAATGTCTAGTATGAAATTTTTATTAAAAAAATAGAAACAAACAACAAAAAAACATAAACAAAAAGAAAATAAATGAGTGAGATAGAAAACACGAGGAAGAGAAAAAGAGAGATAAAAAAAAGGCCAGATAGAAAATAAGGTAGAAATAGATAAAAATTAAGTCTAAGAGAGGAGAGATAAAATGAATGAAAGATAATTTTAATAAAGAGAAAAAATATGAGAGAAAATGGTGAAAGAAAAAATAAAAATAGATAGATGAAAGAAAGAGATAATGAGAGATATAGATGAAAAAAAGAGAAAAATAGTAGATAATCAAAATATGAAAGTGAGACAAGAAAAAAGAGAGAAAAATTATTGTTGTTTTGGATTATTCTTTGATTTCCTCAATTCTAATTGAACTATCAGTTTCAATATTTTTTCCTTAGGGACCGAGCGTTGAGTCACTTGATAGTTGTCTTCCTTACACAATTGATGTCCACATGGTCATGGCCTCTATAATGCACATAAAATAATTTATTTTTCTCAACCTCCAACCTTTTAATCAAATCCCTAGTTGATATGAAAATGGTGATTTGGTTTAGGATTTCATGGATCAAGACCACCTTTATGAGGGAATAAAATAAATAAATTAAAAAAGAGAGATAAAAGGTAGATGGAGAGAATAAAACAAATAGAGAGTGAGTGAGCAAGCAAGCAAGAGAGAATAAAGAGAAAGAAACTGAGAAAAATAAATAAAAATATAGAAATGGGAAAGGAAGATAGATAGACAAAGATAAATAATTAGGATAGAAAGACATATAGGGAGAGAAAATAAAGAAATAATTTTGATTGGTGAAGCCATGATTTCTATATTTCAATCCTATGATTTTTTTTTTCTTGTTTTTACCTATTTTGGTTCATTCTTTTCCATCCTTCTTTAGTTTTGGGTTGATTCCATAATACACCTCTCTTCCCCTTTGTAATAGTGTTATGCAAATATCATGGAGGATAGAAATTTTTCAAAGGCACCTTTAATCCAAAGGGAAAAGTAGAGGGATGTTATGTTACTTAATACAAATGGATTGTTGGTGTATTAATCAATAGGTACACTAAAATCACTATATATTTTTGTAAATTGACCTTCAACTAATCAAAATTTTCTAATCTGAACCCCTTTCAATGACAATAAAAAGGTATGCACTTCTCTTATTTTTTGTTGACTCAAGGGTATCCCTACGATCCAACCCAACACCCAACCTGCCTTATCTTGGTCTTACATTCTGCCAAGTTGGGGTTGGGAAGGGGTATCATGCTAGAGCGAGACTAGTCTCCTGGAGATGTATATAACAACCCATAAGAGGTCTTACATTTTGATGATAAAAGGTATGGAATTCTCTTTCTTCTTCTTCTTTATGTTCACTTAGGGGTATCCTTGCAACCCAACCCAATGCCCAACTTGCCTTACCTCGGTCTTACATTTTGCCAAGTTGAGGGGTGTCACATTGGGGAAAAATTAGTCCCCTATGTATACAACAACCCGCAAAGGGTCTTACATTCTGACGATAAAAAGATATGGAATTCTCCTTATTTTTTTGACTCAAGGGTATCCCCACAACTCAGCCCAATGCCCAACCTGCCTTAGCTTGGTCTTGCATTCTGCCAAGTTGGGTTTGGGAAGGGGTGTCATGCTGGGGCAAGATTAATCCCCTGGAGATGTATGCAACAACTTGCAAGGGGTCTTACATTATGATGATAAAAAAGTATGGAATTCTCTTTCTTTTTGTCCTTTTTATTGACTCAGGGGTATCCTTGCAACCCAACCCAACACCCAACCTTCCTTACCTTGGTATTACATTCTGCCAAGTTGGGGTCAGAAAGGGGTGTCATGTTGGGGCAAGACTAGTCCCCTAAGGATGTATGCATGTTCAACTCACAATCCATGTGAAAAGGGTCTTACATTTTGATGATAACAAGGTATTGAATTCTCTTTCTTCTTCTTTTTGTTGACTCAGGGATATCCTCACAACCCAACCCAATGCCCAACCCGCCTTACCTTGGTCTTACATTTTGCCAAGTTGGGGTCAAGAAGGGGTGTCACATTGGGGTGAGACTAGTGCCTTGAGTATGTATACACCATCCCGCAAAGTGTCTTACATTATGACGATTAAAGGGTATCGACTTCTCTTCCTTATTTTGTTGACTCAGGGGTATCCTCACAACCCAACCCAACACCCAACCCGCCTTACCTTGCTCTTACATTCTGCCAAGTTGGGGTTGGGAAGGGGTGTCATGTTGTGGTGAGACTAGTCCCCTAAGGATGTATGCAACAACCCACAAGCCATGTGCATCGAGTAAACCTGGACCTCAAAGTCAAACCCAAGACCATAGGGAGCATACCCAGAACTTAAGAAACATAGAATGCCAAATAAGAGAGAGAGAGAGAGAGAGAGAGAGAGAGAGAGAGAGAGAGAGAGAGAGAGAGAGAGAGAGAGAGAGAGAGAGAGAGAGAGAGAGAGAGAGAGAGAGAGAGAGAGAGGGGGAGGGAACATAAGGACATAAAAATGAAGTGGAGAAGGATAAAGGATGGAAGGTTGGGGAATGATCAAAATAAAGACAAAAGAACAATATAAAGAAGGAAAGTAAAATGTGAGAAATAAAAAAATAACAAAGAAGAAAGAAAAATGATGAAATAAAAAGAAAGGAAGAAGAGAAAAGAGAAGAGGAAAGTGAAAAAAAGGAAGAAAAAACGAGAAAGGAAGAAATAATAAAAGAACAAAAACATGGATGAAAAATATAAAGAAGGAACATAAAATTTGGGGAAAATAAAAATAATGAGAAAAGAAGAAAGGAAAAGGAAGGACAAAAAAAAGAAAAAGAAAAGAAAGGAAAAAGGATAAAGAGAGAAGGAAAGTGACAAAAAGATAGAAAAACTAAGAAATAAACAAATCAAGAAAGATAGAAAGAATAAAGAAAGAGAAACACCAACAAAGGAATAAAAGGAGAGATAGAAAGATAAAGATAATGAAAAAAATAGTGAACATTTGTAATGAAAAATGAAATTAAACATAGAAATAAATAGTAATAAAGAAAGGATAAAAAAAAGACAATTATAAAGAGAGACAAAGACAAAAAGAAAGGTTAAGAGGGAAAAATATAGATTGGAACAAAAATAGAAATAAAGAGAGATAGAAGCACATGTAGAGAGAATCAAATAATAGAAATAAAGAAATAATAAAAGAAAGAGAGAGATAGAGAAACATCAACAAGGAAAATAATGAGAAAGGAAAATAGATCTAGAAAGAGATCTAAACTATGAGATAAAGAGAGAATAAGATAAACAAAGAAATACACTACAAAAATAAAGAGAATGGAATAAAGGCATAATAGGGATAGAAATAATTAGTAATAAAGAAGGGATAAACAAAAGGACAATTATAAAGAGAGACAAAGATAAAAAAAATTGGAAAAAAATATAGATTGGAAGAAAAAAGATTCCAAAAAATAAAGAGAGATTGAAGTAGAAAGAGAGAGCACCAAATAATAGAAACAAAGAGATAATAAAAGAATGAGAGATAGAAAAACACAAAAATTAAAAAGAATGAGAAAGTGAAAAAGATATAGAGAGATCTAAATTTGAAGATAAATGGAGAGTAATAGAGACAAATAAATACGTGACAAAAAGAAAAGGAATGCAAGAAAGGCATAATAGGGATAGAAAGAGATCATGGGGTCCAAGGTCTAAGCTCTTGAATTTGAGGCCTAGGTTCCATGGGTCTACCATCCACAATTTGAGGTCTTGTGTAAAAGATCTAGGGCCTATGGTCCAATTTCCATGGTCAAAGAAATAGGGAAAAGGTTTCTCGGTCTAGGGTGTGAGGTCCAATTGTCTAAAGTCTAGAGTATAAGGGATCAAAATATTCAGTAATAGTTCCTTGATCTAAAGTCCACAGTCCATGATCCAAGCTAGAACATATAGTGTTCATGGGTTCAAAGTTAAGGTTCTAGGGTTTAGGATCCAACTTCAAAGATAAAAGGCTTTAAGATAATTATTAGAAATATGGGCAGAGATTGAAGAGAGTCTATAAAAGCTCTACATAAAATTCTTTACACATAATACACTTACCTTCATCATATTATTTTGTTCAATAAATTTGCATATATATAGGATTTACATATCCTATATTATAGGAAACTGGTCTATAACAACTTGCTATAGGTATGAGTTTTTTAAACAACTCATAATACACACAAACAAATAACAAATAATCTACAGGAATGATGTGATATTCCCAGCACTCATAACCAACCAACTAAACTATTATCTTATGAATCCTATGATGCAATATTCCTAACACCTATGTGAACACTAATTCCCAACAATAATGTGTCTAGAAGTAAGGCTTGGTTCAAGGATTTGATTTATGGGTCCATTCTTTCATTCTATAGTCCAAATTCTAGGGCCCCAGATCAAGTAATCAATGTGTAATGTTCAAGAAGTCTTGGATTCCAAGGTGAAGAATCAAGTGACACAATATAAGGGCACATAGTCTATGATTTGAGGGTCAAGTTCTTATGATCTAGGTCCAAAGGGTATAGTGTCCACATCCCAATGTCTAAAATTAAGGCTCTAAGGATGGGGTCAAATGCCAATGGTCCAAGGATTTATGGTATAGGGTATATGTTTCTTGTTGAGGGCTCATAATGCTAAATGTAACGCCCCACCACGTAACCCTAAAGGAAGTTGCAACACAACGCGAAAGTGTACAATTTTTTTTCTTCTTAAAAGTGAATTATTAACAAGGAAAATGCACAACTCTACTACAGCAACCTCCAAGGTACGCAGCAAGATTACATCTAAAACCAAAACACATACATTACTCTTAAAAATATTTTAATTAAATTACTAATCATTTAATTAAAAGCACATACATACAAAGCATTAAAGATACCAACAAAAAATATAATATAACAAGCTTTAGTTTACATTACTTAAAAAGTAAGATTACAACAAGAATTCACATCGCATTAACTCTATAGATAGGTTACATCTCTCATTCCCCGAATGAGGTAAATCCAATAAGCATGGCTACATATTACAACTTCCACCCTGATAAAAAATGAGGGGTAATAAATTATAAGATTCAACTGAAATGAATATAAGCATGAAATGTAACTGGATCCCACGAGCTCTCCCACCAGAAATCTCGTCAACACGAACAAGAAGAAAACCCAACGGAGTAAGGTGCACGTTCCACCCAACCAAGTGGTACCCAAAGGCCCACCCCCTATGCTAGGAGATAGTAACAAGGATTCCTATACAAGACCATCTACCCCTAGTCACAGGCTAAAACATAACTGAACCAAATCAAATAAAAATACCTCACTTAACACAATGGTTACAATACTTTCAGAGTTAAATAATCAACAACATCACAGATACAAACATACTATTGACATAGGAGAAGTGTCATCACAATGCTGCATGGGATATCCTGGTAAGTCTTCTTAGGCCCCGACCCCCATCTTGGGATATCCTGGAAACCTCTAGTGACTCCTGGACCCTCATGCAAACCAATGCAAAAATTAGTTATCTCTCGTAGAGACAAGATAATGATCTTGCCATTCCAAGCCTTCTCGTCCCATCTCAAGGCTATACAAGCCCTTGCATCCATGAGCGAGGCACATTTACTCTTATTAAGTGTTGATACTACCTATGCTTCTAATAAGTTCATTTACATTATCACTAGATTAACCAACTTGCAACAAGTTACCTTGGTACCAATCTGTGTGCCAACCCTCATTGCAAGCCACTACTCTAAGACATCACGTGGAACAACTCCACAACCCCAGGGTACACTAGTGCGACCTAAGGATATTAAATCCCTATCCAACACATAAAGTCAACACATCCCCGTTCGTGATAACCGGGTAATAACTGGATACATTAAGATGCACTACCCAAGGCAATCCAAAGGTTGACTAACATAATTATGACAACCCCAAATAATTAAAAAAAACCCCAATTGGAAGACTTATTAACCCTTCTAAACAATTTCCCCCAAAGCGATAACAAAATAAATTGCATTTAAAAGAGCAATTTAACAGGAATCACATCTACTTTGGATTTCCTAAATCCACTTCCTCTGATAACATTCAATAATTTATTGTTCAATAAAACTGTTTTTTAATGCCTCTTTCAGATGAGGGATGGACTTTAAACCAAATATTTAATTCCTTAATTGCTTCTAATTAATAATATTAAAAGAAAGTCGGTTACTTCTTCTAATCAAAATATATCATTTTAAGAAAATACTATTTCTTCAATTCCAAATAAATCATTTAAAAATCAATTAATTCATCTATTAAACATGATATTTGAAAATCAAATATTTGTTCTTTCAAAATATATTAATTTAAAATAAATCCATTAATTTGACTATTACAATTCAATTTAAAATTTCCCCAATTACATTTAAAACAAACCATTATTTAAATCACCAACTCAATATATATATATATATATATTTAAATAATTAAATCATCATTTAAATATTTATATATATTTAAATATTTAAATAATCCTTTAAAGTAACTATTAAAACATGCCATTATTTAAATCGACAGTTTAATACATATATTTAAATCATCATTTAAAACATTTAAAATTTAAATAATCAATTAAATATGTATTTAAACATATAAACATAGTCATTCAATTATATATATATATATATATATATATATATATATATATATATATATATAATATATATATATACACATTATATATATATTGATATATATCTATTTTAAACTTTATTATAAAAATCCAAAACAAATAATATATAATAATATAAAAACATATATACATATATATATACTAATATATATTTTAATATTTATATATATTAAATATAATATAATATATATTAAATATAATATAATATATATTTTAATATTTATATATATTAAATATTATATTTTCTAAAAAAAATTAAAAATTGAAATTAAAAAAAAGGGCAAAGGCGGTTTCTTGGAAGACGCACGGGTCTTGGGAGGTGCGCCCAGTTGTTTGGGGGCGACTGTGTGAAGACACAACCGAACCCCATTTACATGGGGCGGTTGTGTCTCCACATAGCCTAACCCCTGCCTTTATGGGGCGCGACTGTGGAGAGGGGCAGCACTGGGCGCTGCCTCCTCCACAATGCCTCCCATGGGCGGCTGTGGGGAGAGCCTTGGCCTCCCCCAAGACTCAAACAATTTTTTTATTTTTTTAATAATTTATTTTCTGCGAAATTTTGACTTCGCCCTGATGATAACCACATACCCTTAATTTTTTTTTGAAGACTCATTTTGTAATGCCCCGCCACACAACCCTAGAGGAAGTTTCAATTCACTATAAAAGCGTACTAATTTTTTTTTTTTTAATTTAAAGTGAATTTAACATACATGTTCATCTACAATTGACAACATCCCCTAAGGCTACGTAACCGAGATTACCTAAATCCCCATTAACATACATCATTTAAAATTCATTGCATTAAATAACTCAAGTAGTAAACATTCATTCAACATAAACAAATAACAAGATAAGAATATAATATCCACAACATATATCCATTACATGATTAATTGATTACAACACTCATTCCCAGAATGAGTCAATATTACATAAGTGATACAATTACATACATCCACCTCATAATTACAAGAGGAGTAAAACCAACTCATTACAAATTGAAATACAACAGTGCTAGAAATGAAAACAAGATCTGCGAGCTGTCCAATTGGATGTCTCGCCTCCACATACTGAAGGTCACGGGGGACCCAACGGTTTATGGTGCATGTTCCACCCAACCAAGTGGTACTCGAAGGCCCACCCCCCATGCTAAGAGATAGTAACAACGCAACATGGACAAAGAATCTACTACCTCTAACCAAAGGCAGACTCATACTGACACATACTGACTCAACCAAACACATGCACAATATAAGTCAACACTAACATGGTCACATTGCTTCCAGACATAATAATAATCAAGTATGATAAAGAATCCATACACACAACACACATCTCAATGTTATCCTAGACAGAGTGTCATCGCAAGGTTTGTCATGAGATCTCCTCTGGGCATTCTTCATAGGCTTCGATAATCCTGGTGACCTCAACTGAATCCCAACCCTCATACTCACTCATGCGGAATCAACTATCTCTCGTGAGGACAAAATAGTTGACCTTGCCATTCCAAGCCTTCCCACTCATCCCAAGTCTAAACGAGCCCTTGTGTCTATGAGTGAGGTAAAATTATCTTGATTAGTGAGAAGTTAGTCCTAATCTTTTAAGTACATTACTTTAATTATCACTTGTTTAAATAACTTCTGAAGGTTACCCGGTTTACCTCTTTGGGCTCCGGCCCCTCACAAAAGCCACTCTTCTAATGGATAACACGCTACACAAAACTAGTCTCCAAGGGTAACTCAAGTGCTACAGAATTGAACAACGCAATCTCTCCTATTCTAGGAGGCTACAATTAAGGAAATCCACTCCAACACTTGGAGGAAACAAAACACTTAAAAGCACTACATAAGGGAATATGAACAATAGTTTAATCAAGGAAATAACCTACAACCTCTGGAAGACTTTACAATTTATAACACAAATCACCCGTTCCCAAAGTAATCAACATAAGGAAAATATTAACAATAAGCATAGGCAAGGAAATATGCTATATTTGGATATATTAAATCCATTTCCTAACTAATACTTTTCAGTAAATAGTCCATTACTTCAATCATAAATAATAAACTGAAATAATCACCTTTACTTTTTCAAGGAAAAGATAAATTCTAATTTAACAAGACAAGATATTCCTTTGCATTTAAATCATAACACACACATGAAAGAAAATATTTCTTTCTATTTCTCAGCTAACTCATCTAATTCTTTAAAATTCTCAAATTAAATAACTAATACATAACTTAATCATGCACCCAATTAAATATATATGTATATATAAATTGACTATTATATACATATATATTTATTTAACACTACAAATAACCTCAACCCCATTTAATTATACCAAGTTTATAATTCTGGAAAAGATAAAAAAATAGAATAATTAAAATGTATCTCATTATCTTATTCATATATAAATATATATATATACACTATATATATATATATTATATATATGAATAATTTGTATTCACACTGAATATGTATTTAATAAAACCTAATATACAGTATATATTTACATATTATACATTTACACATATATATATATATATGCATATATACAATACATATATAATATTATGTATAAATACAAATTATATTATTGACAGTAATCATGAAAACCTTTTTTTTAAAACTAATTTTGAAATATAAAAATTAAATGTTAAAACAATTTAAAGCAACCTATACAGAGGACGGATGGTACACTGACGCTGATGGTACCGCCGCCCCCTGTCTACATCTGTCGGCTGCACATAGTATAGTCGGCCGTCGGACTTGGGGAGGCCGCACTCCCCATGGACAGTGTGTCCCCCCAAGTGGTGGGCGCGCTGCCCATGGGCAATGCGTCCTTCCCATGGGGAAGTGTGGGCGGTGGGGTCATGGCCATCGTCCACTGTGTAATATATATATTTTTTTATTATTTTATTTTACACAAAAAACAAAAAAATGAATTTGCCTATGATTCGGTATAAGACCAAAATAAATTCGCCAATGTGATCTTTTCTTAAAAGAATAATTCATTTACAGCAACATAACATATATATATATATATACATATATATTTATACATTATATGTATATATATTTACAATAATATAATACATATAATGTATAAATATATATATTTTTACACAAAATTTCTGACAGGCAAAATTGGACAAAATAAATAAAAATAACCAGTTACAGGAAAATGATTAAAATTTTCCAAAATCCTTCCTAAATTCAAAGAGATTTAATACTGAATTATTTTAAAACCATTCCTTTAATTTTCAAACAATATAAAAGTAGGAAAATTAAAACATATTTGGATTTTTCCATTGAAGGTTTTCTACAGAGGATTTGTTTTCAAAACCAGATTTGATTGTTTTCTAAAAAGGGTAAAATCTTTTACAACAATCCAAATGTTTGATGCACAATCTAAGGTTTAAATTAAACAATGTTTCTACAATTTCCCCATTTACTGAATTAAATCTTACAGTAAATTTATACAATCTTCCCCAAATTTTAGATTGATTTAAATCTAGTTTCTATTAACAAATCCTAATTCCCAATGAATTCAACAAACAAATTCTTAAACAATTTAAATTTGTTTTAAACAACAAGAACAAAAAAAACACAGAACAAAACCTGGATTTTCGAAGCTACAGGAAAGGATGAATTTCTGATCCAAGCCTCCTCCAAAGATCTCCTGAATTTTCTTCAATCGTGCAATGAATCCAATCCAAAACTCAACAAATGCAAACAAACTTTTCTCAAATCAATTCTAAAATCAAAACTTTCTTCAAACCCTCCTCTGTGCAAATTTTTCCAAAAATTCTTCTCTGCTTTCAAGAAACTTTTTCTTCCCAAAAACCTCCTCTTGAATGAATGAATGAATTTTCAATCAACTCCCCTTCTTAATTCCCCATGCAATTGTGTCTTCAATCAAAAATATCTTAGACAACCAAATCTAATTTTGCATGCAATATTGAAAATTATAATATTAACCTAATTCCATTTTCGAAAACCCACTTTGAATTTAAAATGCAATTTCAAATATCTTTCAATTTTTGCTTTTATTTAATTTAATCCAAAATTAAACTTAATTAATTAATTTAATTATTTAATAACTAAATTCAACCCTTTTGAGATTAAATTTAATTAACTAAATAATTTAAATTAAATTAAATTAAATTCTATTAATGACTTTAAATATAACTTCTAAGTATAATTTTAATTTAATATAAAATAATCATCACTTTAACCCAATGCAATTATTCTAAAAATTCATTTAATAAACAAGCACCTTTCAAAATCAAATAACATTAAAATAAAGTACACCATGCCTCAACAAACAAGACTGACGACACACTAAGGCTAGGGCGTAGACTTGACACATCTTACCTAGCTACTATCTCCTATTCAACTTAACCGTTGGATCGACACCCTCAAACCTGTGAAACTAGGTGGAGTCGATGTCATGTACTTGCAACCTGAAACCAAGTCAACAACATCATACAGTATATCTAGCATATATTACACACCGTGAAGAAGAAATCACGGATTCGTAGGGCACTCGCAAGCGAGTGATGCGAAACCATCCTCTTCACCAATACACTTATCAAAGACTGACATTAACATCATAATCAATAAACTCATAATAACATCTCATGCTAACTCTACAACATCATTAATCCGTAATGCATGTGAAACAATAATCAGATAACCACATCACACAATAATAGTTGTCGCTCAATAGTAGCGATCAAAACATCATAACAAAATGTATCTAGTATCAAAGTAGCTACAACCAAACATAGCATAAAGCAAACCAAACAAGAAGCAAAACGAAGGGGTATTACACATTTAACAATGACAATATATATATAAATATATATATACATATGTATGTATATGTATATATATTTTCAAATATATATACATATATATACAGGTTTATTAAAAACCAAGGATTTAAAAGAGTAAATTATTTCAAGAAATGGCTATCTATAGCCAAACCCAATTTTTTTTTTTTTTGAGAAAAAACAATTTGAATAGAGTGATTTTTTATTTATTTATAATAAAAAATCTAAGAGAGAAAGAACAATGAAATTTTTCAAAGAGTTTGAATCTCCTCCAAGAGAGGTTTTTCCAGAATTTTCTTCAAGATTACATATGGGGGTTTTTTTTTGCAAATCAAACAAAGTTTGTATATTTTCCAACTAGCATATAAAATTGTGAATCTTTTCAAAATGAAACTAATTTAATCAATAGAAAACCTGATTCCAAAAGCTTGAGAGGTTGGAAAAATGGTGCAAAGCCTTCTCCTCATATTCAAGCTTCTTCCCAGCAAATCAACAGACTTCTACACAATTCCAATCCAAAACCCACAAAACCAAAATCCTGTTCTTCCTTCCCCTCCTTTTTCCAATTTTTCATGCTTATAGCAAAACTCCATGAAAATAAAAAATAATAAAAAAATGAAATATCTCTTCAACCACCATCATAAATTTTTGAAAAACTAACAAAAAACAAGGCATAATGAAGTAGAACATTGTCTAATCAAAAGAGAAAAATGGAGGGGTGCTACATCCTCCCCCCCTAGGGTTAGGCTTACTCTTGGAAGCTTGCAAAAACCCCTAGTATAAATTCCACAAAACACACATAAATAATGGTTCCAAAACTAAACCACTCCATAAACTAACATAAAAACAACAACTAGAGTCATAGAGTTCTAAGCCAAATAAACTGTCACTCCAAACGATCACATAGACTCAAAACACAACTCCTAGCATAACATGCATCAAGCAAAGGAAACAACACTGAAGGCATTTCCTCGGCCTGATGTACCGGAGAATTCCCATGAGCTTCTGACTCACTTGCTCATCCAATTCCAATAATTTCCACGTTTGTACCCTGATGCTTTGATTGACGATGATCAACTGCTACACTTGTTCCATGAGTCCTTCCTGCATCATTCCTTGCTGGCTCCATAGCCACCGATCCCTGACTAGTTCTAGGTGTGTTCCTCTGAGAACACTATCTCGCTAAGTGGCCCTGTTGGCTGCAAGAGTAACATCCTGTACCACTACCTGTTGCAATCTGAGTGCTCTGAGCTGATTGGCTGGGATGATGGAGCTGGGCTCGTATCCAACTCTAAATCCTCCTATGCGTAAGACAATCACCCCGGAACCCAAAGATTACTGGGTGCACCCCATCAAAAGGAACACCAATCATCCAGTTTCCAAACCCTGAACCTTCATAAGAACGATTGTTGGGCGGAGAACGTGCCCTCAAAATATCCAACATAAGTGTTGCCAAATTAGAAATATTTCTCCTAGGGATCCTTTCCCTTTCCCTAAATATTTGAAGATCACCATCCCGACTAGAGCCAAGCCGGGTAAAAACCTCCCCAAGGGTAGAACATAATAGTGGACCCAAGTGATCCTCATGATCATTCTCATGGAGACTTTGAAAAGTAGGGTTTCGATGATCGACGCTACGTCTACCTCTTCTAGACATCCTATACACACCATCCAAGAAATGAGTCACAACCCAAAGGTGAAATTAACTTACAGAAACTCGAAAAGAATACACCATACCCATGATTAATCATGCATAATACATATACATACCAACAACCAACACCGAAAAACACAACACAAATCCACACAAGGGTCCATCTGGACACCGGAAAGCCGCATACCCATCCATGATAGAAGAATCCATGAATCAAGAACAAATAACCATCTCAAATAAATCTAACATCATATCAGTGGCTTGATGGTGTTAGGTCATACATAGAGTGTAACCATCAAAACAAGACCACAATGACCCGTCTCTTGTTGTATAAGGTGATTAGCCTCCAAGAGATAGTCAACACACAAAGGTGAGTAGTGGGTCCTAGCTACAAAATAGACTCACATACCCCCATCCTCAATGTTTCCTACGTCTACTTCCTCGTATGCACTCACCAAGTCTGCCTCATATGTCCTTGAAGAGGAAACACAATACGACTCATAGCCGACATTGAAAACAACAAAGATAACCAACTTAGCCACCAAGTTCATAAAGAAGAGAAAATTAAACTTCCATTTCAACAATAAAGAAATAAATACGCGTAATTTCAATACTGAATCAAATATATAACCACTAGGGTTATAAGTAAATAAGATCACAAGTTGTGGCTAAACCTTCATAATCAAATATAAAAAAAATGTCGGCTCTCACAATCAACTGAAAAATCATCAATAACCAAAAGAAAGTTTACAATCTTTAAAATTGCACTGTACATCACTATGTGACTAGATATTAGCCACTAATGAGGAAAGAGGAAACAACGTCCGACTAGAATGATAATAGCCCTCATGTGATGCGGAGTGAGCACGCTATCCACATGACCCAAAGTGTATCCACGACTAACAAAACGTCATCACTCTACCTAGTCATACACTAGCCAGAGCATGCACATATTGGTCGTATGCCATGTGGTAGTGTGTCTGAGGGTCCGCGGAAATAGGCAGGGGCAAAATGCACTCCACCTGCGATACCTCATGGAGAAGAAACATGCAGGAACTTGCTATAGCTAGAGGTATACATGGCTAGGATCTAACCATATGCTACTCGATCAACATGGTCAAATCAACCATGAGGATCCCTCTAAAAGTGTTCGAGGCCCCATAACGCTCATCGCACAAGTAGGCTAACAAAGACAATCTCATAATGCACCTTCACGTGTCTCAGCACGTGGCATTGTGTAACATGGCATCATCATCATCACTATGTCAGAACATGAGTGGGGTGTGGTATCGTACTACATCATATTGGAATACGTACAAATACATCATCATCACTAACACTATGTCGGAACATCAGTGCAGTGTGGCATCATATCTATCACATCATGTCGGAGCATGTGAAAATACACTAAGTATACAATGCAATACAATAATATCACTATGGGGCTATCGAGTTTCACCTCTCATATGAACGAGGTTAACTCGCTATGCCAAACCAACGTCTCTACGGATGGCCAGGCATATACAAACAAACCTATGCTGCTGTACTCAAATCTATGGGCATTAGGTTAACACTTATGGATCAAGTATCATGATTCATCATAAGGGAAAGTAGTGGGTACGTTTCCTCGAGATTGGTTGAGCTAAGACGCCCTACACCGCAATATGCGTATGCTACACACTCCACCCAAGGAACTTGTGGCTACTACTATCCCTTCATGGATTGAGGGTCTAGAGAACCAAAAGAAAAATAACTAATTTTGGTTACTCTTATATATAAGTTTCAACCACACATGGGTTGGCCCTCAATCAGGTAACAAACATGCACACACACATAATGATATGGTAAATACCACACCAAAGTGTAACTTTTTTCCTCAAGGATGGGTACCAAGTATCACCATCACATGGATACACAAAGCAAGTATAGGGTATTCACAACACACAAACAAGATACAGTTACTGGTTTCTTACATTTACAGCGGTACAACTACATACATATTCCCATAGGAACATACAATACTATATCCCATGGGATACGTATAATAACTTTCCAACCATAACCTTTTATCAGGTTTCTTTCACGCTACTCTTTTCCATAGAGTTTATCATGCTAAAGTAAAAGCCATGAACACATGATCACTTAACAATTCCACTAACAAATTCACAGGGACAACCTAGTGGACTCAATGTACCCAGAGTACCCAGTGTATGAACCTGGGGCTCTGATACCATGTGTAACGCCCCGCCACGTAACCCTAAAGGAAGTTGCAACACAACGCGAAAGCGTGCAATTTTTTTTCTTCTTAAAAGTGAATTATTAACAAGGAAAATGCACAACTCTACTGCAACAACCTCCAAGGTACGCGACAAGATTACATCTAAAACAAAAACACATACATTAATATTAAAAATATTTTAATTAAATTACTAATCATTTAATTAAAAGCACATACATACAAAGCATTAAAGATACCAACACAAAATATAATATAAAAAGCTTTAGTTTACATTACTTAAAAAGTAAGATTACAACAAGAATTCACATCGCATTAACTCTATAGATAGCTTACATCTCTCATTCCCCAAATGAGGTAAATCCAATAAGCATGGCTACATTACAACTTCCACCTCGATAACAAATGAGGGGTAATAAATTACAAGATTCAACTGAAATGAATATAAGCATGAAATGTAACTAGATCCCATGAGCTCTCCCACCGAAAATCTCGTCAACACGAACAAGAAGAAGACCCAACGGAGTAAGGTGCACGTTCCACCCAACCAAGTGGTACCTGAAGGCCCACCCCTCATGCTAGGAGATAGAAACAAGGATTCCTATACAAGACCATCTACCCCTAGTCACAGGCTAAAACATAACTGAACCAAATCAAATACAAACACATCACTTAACACAATGGTTACAATGCTTCCAGAGTTAAATAATCAATTGCATCACTGTTACAAACATACTATTGAATTACGAGAAGTATCATCACAATGCTACATGAAATATCCTGGTAAGTATTCTTAGGTTCCAGCCCCCATCTCGGAATATCCTGGAAACCTCTAATGACTCTCGGACCCTCATGCAACCAATGCGGAATCAGTTATCTCTCGTAGAGACAAGATAACGATCTTTCCATTCCAGGCCTTATCGTCCCACCCCAAGTCTATACAAGCCCTTGCATCCATGAGCGAGGTACAATTGTTCTTATTAAGTGTTGATGCTACCTATGCTTCTACTAAGTTCATTTACATTATCACAAGATTAACCAATCTTGCAACGAGTTACCTTGGCACCACTCTGTGTGTCGACCCTCATTGCAAGCCGCTACTCTAAGACATCACGTGGAACAACTCCACAACCCAAGGGTACACTAGTGCGACCTAAGGATATTAAATCTCTATCCATCACATCCCCGTTCGTGATAATCGGGTAATAACTGGATACATTAAGATGCACTACCCAAGGCAATCCAAAGGTTGACTAACATAATTACGATAACCCCAACAATTAAAAACCCCAACTAGAAGACTTATTAACCCTTCTAAACAATTCCCCCCAAAGCGATAACAAAAGAAATTGCATTTAAAAGAACAATTTAATAGGAATTACATCTACTTTGGATTTCCTAAATCCACTTCCTTTGATAACATTCAGTAATTTATTGCTCAATAAAACTGATTTAATAATGTCTCTTTCAGATGAGGGATGAACTTTAAACCAAATATTCAATTCCTTAATTGGTTCTAATTAATAATATTAAAAGAAGGCCAATTACTTCTTCTAATCAAAATATATCATTTTAAGAAATAATACTATTTCTTCAATTCCAAATAAATCATGTTTAAAAATCAATTAATTCATCTATTAAACACGATATCTGAAAATCAAATATTTGTTCTTTCAAAATATATTAATTTAAAATAAATCCATTAATTCGACTATTACAATTCAATTTAAAAATTTCCCCAATTACATTTAAATCAAACCATTATTTAAATCCCCAACTCAATATATATATATATATTTAAATAATTAAATCATCATTTAGATATATTTAAATATTTAAATCATCATTTAAAGTAACTATTAAAACATGTCATTATTTAAATCGACAGTTTAATATATATATTTAAATCATCATTTAAAACATTTAAAATTTAAATCATCAATTAAATATGTATTTAAACATATAAACATAATCATTCAATTATATATATATATATATATATATATATATATATATTCAATATATATGCACATTATATATATTAATATATATGTAACGCCCCATCACGCGACCCTAGAGGAAGTTGCGATTAACTACTTAAACGGGCTATTTTTTTTTTGGTTAAGTACAATTAATAAGCAAGCTCACTATGTAAAGCCAACAACCTTTAAGGTTACGAGACAAAGGTTATATAGAACCTCAACAAAAAACATGAATCTAAACCATGACATTTATTTACTTAAGAAATTAAACACATACATTCCAAATAAGATAGAATACATCAAAGCATAAGAGATAACCTTCAATTCCATTTATCGATAATTAAACAATACGATTACATCCCTCATTCCCCGAATAAGGTAAATCCAATAAGCATGATTATAGTTACAACTTTCCACCTTGATAACACATGAGGGGTAATCAATTACAAGATTCAACTGAAATGAATAAAAGCATAAAGAGTAACTAGATCCCACAAGCTCTCCAACTGAAAATATCGTCAGCACGAACAAAAAGAAAGCCCAATGGATTTAGGTGCACACCACCCAACCAAGTGGAACCCAAAGGTCCACCCCCCATGCTAGGAGATAGTAACCAGGAATCCTAGCCAAGACCATCTACCTCTAGACATAGGCTAACACATAACTGAACCAAACTAACACAACCAACCACATGTACAATACAAGTACAACACAAGTACAACTCAAGTACAACTCTAACATGGTCACATTGCTTCCAGAAATAAAGCAGATCAAGTATGTTATGAGAACCATACACACAAAATCAAATACCAACTGTTGTCCTAGACAGAGTGTCATCACACAGCTCATCATGGGATTACCTCTAGGAATCTTTATAGGCTCCGACCCCCACTAAGGGTTATCTTGGTGGCTTCAACCGAATCCTGGCCCCCATACTCACTCATGTGGAATCAAATACCTTTCGTACACAGAAGATAGATGACCTTGCCATTCCAGGCCTTCCCACTCATCCCAAGTCTAAACGATCCCTTGTGTCTATGAGTGAGGCAAAATTATCTTGATTAGTGAGAAGTTAGTCCTAATCTTCTAAGTATTGTTTTAGTTATCACTTGATTAACCACCTCCGAAGGTTATCCAGTTTACCTCTTTGGGCTCTGACACCTAACAGAAGCAACTCTTCTATTTGACAACACACTTCCAACCAAACTCCAAGGGTACCAAAGTACAAGCAAACAAGATCATGCAACCACTCCTTTCTCAGGAAGTAACATAAGTCAACACCTTCTCCAAACACTGGAGGTAATAAAAAATAACAAGCCACTCCTTACAAGGGAGCACAACTCACGTGATCCACTCCTAATCCAAGGAGGCACAAAACATCCCCGTTTGCGAAAATCGGGTACTAACATTGACATAACCTCATGCACTACCCAAGGGAATTCACAACAGGTTGACATCACAAAACGACAACCCCCAACCTCTACGGTCCTCTGGAAGACGTACATTTTAATGACACATTTACCTTACTTCCCCAAACAAGAACACGAAGGAAATTTTCACTGAAGGCAATTGAAAGAAACTACCTTTGGATATTCTAAATCCATTTCTCTTCAAAATGATTTCACAACAAAGATAATAATTGCCTTAACAAAATAATTGATTAATATAATTAATTGTCTCATCAATTGTAGAGAAGGGAAAAATACTAACTCAACAATTAAATCAAGTCCTTTGAATACTTTTAAAATCAACATAAATTCATGCAAGTAAATCTCTTCAATTTCCAAACTAATAACATATAATTTCTTCAATTTATTTAACATAGCCCTTTCTCTATCAAAATAAACTATGCATACAAATCATTTCTTTTTAAATCTCCAACAGTATTAAATTGTATGCAGCAAAATAAAATAAGATGAAATATTTAATATACACTTGAAATGTATATACACATACAATTGATATATTTTAACAATAATAAAAATATATATATATTTTCTATCATTTTCCAAAATACCAAATTATACAATATTATATTATTATATAATATAACATTAATTATTTAATACATATTATAATTAATATAATATATATTAATAATTAATATTATAATATAAAATTAATTCTATATTATATAAATAGAATAATAAAATAAATATCTTTTATTTTATTATTATATTTTTTTTTTAAAAGGCAAGGTTGACTGGCCTCAAGCCGCGTGCATAGCGTTGGGCGTGGTTTTTTGGGCACCGACCGCGATTTTCTAGATCGTGCATTTCACAGGTGGCGACGGTTGCTTTGGCTGGGTGTCGGCTGGTAGGGTGCCACCGTCGACGGTGGTGGATGTGTACACAGTCGACCACCATCTCGGTGGCGCTGTGCACAACATAGCCACCCACCGACGATGGTGGCAGCGGTTATGTAAATAGCCACCGTGCCGAGCGGTGAGCAGTTGCGGGGGTCGCGCTAGGCGTGGCTCCCCCCAACGCGTCTCCCATGGGGGGCGCGGTGGGGGTGAGCCCCTAGCGCCTCCCCCAAATAATTTTTTATTTTTTTCATTTTTTTACAACAAAAAAAATGACAGGCAAAAATCCCTACGGATTTTTAATCCACCCTTTTTAACAGGGGTTAAAAAAATTTAACAGCATGCCCCCACATGAAAAAAAAAATATATATATAATATATATATCTATAACCCAATATATAGATATTTATATATATGTATATATATATTTCAAAACCCACAAATGCCATTTACAAATTTAATTGAGCACATAATTTTCACAATAGATCCTTTACAGTCAAGAACACCAATAATTTTTTTTGAGAAAACTCAAATAGAACGGAGGTTTATAATTTGCTACAAATTTTAACATGAAGTTTTCAACATAAATCGGGTTTTTTTTGCATTTTTTCAACATGATTTCCAATAACAACATATATAATTTAAAATCTCAAAAGCAACCCATTTCTAAGACATGAACTTGATTTCCTTGAGTTTGTGAGGAGATACAGACGGTGCTCAGCTTCCAACTTCAGCTCCATAGATTTTCACAGCTTCAATCCAAAACCCACAAAAATGCAACAATTCCTCCTCTCTTCTAATTTCAATTTTTCAAACTTGTTGAGAAAAACTTGTGAAGAAAAATCCAATAATAAAGAAAATTCCCCAAAATATCCACAAAACGACCCTCATCAATTTTTGAAAACAGAAATAGAAAATATCTTCTTTTTTTAATTTTTTGAATTTTTGAATTCCAAATTTCCTAAAATGAGATTTAAAACCTTTTTCAAAATATCTCATTTAACCTTTTCAATTTTCCATTTTCACACAAAATATTTATAAATTCCAAAATGCATATCTTAATTTAATTCAACATAATTAATTTAATTAACAATAAAATAATTCTAATCCAATATTAAATCATTTTATTAATTAACTTAAATTAATTAATAAATTAAACAACATTTCTAACGTTATAACCCGATTAATTTAATCAGCAACTTAAATACATAAATTCATTTAATTATCCTTTTCAACTTGCAATTAAATAATCGAAGAGAGGGAACAATATTCAAAGCAACACAACCCGACTAAGACCCGACGACAAACTATGACTAAGGTGATGACCTGGCACGAAAAACCTAGCTACTATCTCCCAATCAAATGTCGTTGGGCAATGGACACGCTCGAACCTGTGAAACTAGGTGGAGTCGATGTCCTATACCTGTCAACCTACGAACAAAGAGTATATCCACATGCATAAATATGTCATAAATAAGACACACCGTGAAGAGAAAATCACGGAATTGCAGGGCGCTCACAAGTGAGTAATGCGATACCGTCCCCTTCACTAATACAATATAACTAACTAACAAATCTAACATACTAATATAATTTAAAGCATAAAACATCATTGATTCACACATCCATAATACTAATCCAAAACATGTCATAATGATTACATCATAATAAAATACCATCACGTCAAAATACAACATTCACATCGCTTTATAGATAGCGAGCAAATAGTAGCCGAGTACCATAGTCAATGTTGATGAGCCAAGTTTTTGGCACATTTAGATCATACTTTTACAAACACTTTTCTGCTTTTTATTATGCTAAAACAAACATTTAGTGTTGATTATGGGACAAGACATGAACTTTTTATGCTTAATATAATAAGTATATTATGCTAGATCTTTTCATAATTATTACTTTGGAATGTTTTAGTAGTTTGATGAAAGCCTTATAACTTTGTGTGATGACAAAACCTTTCCTACAACCTCTACTGTTGAACTTCCTGTAGCCATGTCTGAAATAATGTTTTCTTTAGATTTATGCTTAAATAAATGTATAAATGAAGTGATGGATCGTCTTAAAGGTTGAATGTGTTGAACTAACTTTCTGCCTCAGGAATAGCTGGCAAGATATTTTGCAGGTACCACGATTGGAGGAAGGAATTCAATTTCCACTTGAAGGATAGAAGACCAAATCAAAGAAGATTAGTTCAGCAACAAAAGAATAGGGAGGCAGTTTCAACTCATCCGCCATGCAAGGGGAGTGTTTCAAAAATCTAGCTTAGGCGTCTTGATGGCGCATAAATCTAGGATGATGACACTTTAAGACTGATGAACTGATTTGACTTAGTTCTTTCATTTCCATCCACCTCTTTACTAAGTTAGTTAAATGTAATAAAGACTTCTTGTTTTATAAGGGAAGGTTAGTTAGTAGTTGGATACAGTTTCAATAAATAACCCATTCTCCTTCAGAGAATGGGCTGGAAGATTGTTGTTGTAACACATTATCAATTTTCAAAAATATAGTCAAGAGATTGTGTGCTATGTACTTGTCTACCTTGAATCAATAAAATTTATGAAGTTTTTCGCCTAATTTGTTGTCTACTTTTGGTATTACCTAAGGGGGGCCACATAGGGAACTATCCATACTTTCATTCTGCAAGTTAGAATAGTTGCACTTCCTTTCATAGAGGTTAATGTGAGTGTTCCTGTAGCTAGCAGAAACACAGAGTTGTCAACTGTTCCTGCAGTCACTAGATGCAGAATAGTTTTATCTTTCAGTTTTCATTTCCAAGCAAGTTATCCAGTAAAATTGTTTCCAGTAATTCAAATTCCAGTATAAAGCATCTTAGGAAATCATGCATGTTTGGGAAAGGTGATTAGTGCATATATTGTGCTGACCCATTTCAAGTTTACGTCCCTGGGTTGATGATTAAATGAGGTTCTTTAGCAGGTTATGACTGTTGGTTGTGATGTTCAATCCTTGAGTAGAGGAATTCATGTTCCTAGTTATTAAGTTGATTAAAGAACACTACATTTTTGGTGCCGTTTTTGGGGATGGTGTCAAACTAAAAACCTATTGTAGACATGATAATAGAGAGTTAAATTTTATTCCAAGTATTTAGTTTAGAATTCTACATTCCAACATTTTCATAGCTAGTTCACTTTTTGTTGTATGCGTAGAAGAAGAGATCAATTTGGAAGATTCCTTCCTGGAAGAATAGATATTGAAGAGATTGAATCAGACCTTTTCCAAGAAGACCCATATCTGGATGCTGGCCAAGACTTAGTTACCTCATCTTCTTCCTCAGAGCTAAGCTTTAACCTATTTGAAGAGCCAGATGACCTTAACCCACTTGTTCAGCATC
Organism: Sequoiadendron giganteum; assembly: GCA_007115665.2. NCBI lineage: Eukaryota > Viridiplantae > Streptophyta > Pinopsida > Cupressales > Cupressaceae > Sequoiadendron > Sequoiadendron giganteum. Next base: position 521,742,526 of record CM021109.1, read on the forward strand.
TGAATAATCTGCAAACTTCTAACAACTAGGACCCATCAAATAATCTGCTTGCCCTTGTCATTTATCAGCCAAGAGCTAATCCAGGGGCACCACTAAGAATGGAAACTCCTACTTTTCCATTTCCAATTCCTGGCCTGCATGACAATAATAACCTCAAGAACATCCCTACCTCATTACTTCCAAAGTTCTATGGACTTATTACCGAGGACCCTCATACCTTCTTGTTTGAATTTGACATCCTTTGCAGAAGTTATGACTATACAACCTCAGCACACAAGTTGAAGTTGTTTCCCTCCACTCTAAAAGAGTCAGCCTTGAGGTGGTTCATGGGATTGGGAAGCAATGTAGCTACCACTTGGGATGTAATGGAGTTGTTCTTGAGAAAATATAAAAAATATTGTAGAGGGAATGATATGAGAGGAGATGACATCTTCAAAATGTCACAAAAAAAAGATGAAACCTTGGAGGATTATGTGTCAAGGTTTTTGTTCAATGTGCAGAAGAATACTCAACATGAGCTGAATGAGGAATCCCAAAAACTTCTCTTTCTAAGAGGAGTTAATGATACCTGCATGGAAGCACTAGACCTCATGGCAGGAGGTGATGTCACCCAAAGTGATTGGGATGATATCCAGAAAATTTGTCTCAATTACTCCAGAGCAGCTGTAAAGAAGGGTAGGGGGTTTAGACCCTCTGCTATAAAAGGAATGGCTCTGGTGTATCTAAGGGGGAGATTACTAATCTCTTGTTTGAATTCAAGCAGGATATCATCAATGATGTAGCTACTCAATTGGACACTATGCAAGCTAGAAGGAAGAAAGAAGAAGTTGAGGCAATGCTAGCTGAATATTGTCCTCACCGCAGACAAAGGAAGAAGGACTGCAGATGCAAAGAAGTGGCCAATTTGGAGTTGCAACATCTTCCTACTGAGTTGAAAACCATTGAAGGAGAGGAAGAAGTGTTCTTTGTTGCTTAGCGCAGGCCATGGGCCCCAAGACAAGGTATGCCTCGGGACCCTTTGCAAAATTGTGGTTCATATAATAGTCAGTGGCAGAACCAGTACCCTCCAAACTATGGGCCATACTCCCAACCTTAGTGGAATAATCCTTGGCCAAATGCCCAGCAAAACTGTTGGCAATCTCCACAAGGGAATTGGAAGTCACCATAGCAAAATCAGTGGCAACCTCTGCAAAGGAATTGGCAGCAGTCTAACCAATGGAGGGGAGGCCAACAATGGTCAAATCCACCCACTGGTTTCCTGCAACAACCCTAGCAGCAATCAATTATGCCACCTCCTGTAGCTAATCAACGCTAGAATCCAAAGCCAACCCAATTGCCTGCTCAAGCAGTACCCAATCCAAATAACCAACAGCAACAACAGCAATAGCAAATTTATTTTACTGACCCTAATCATCAGCCTGTCTATGCTCTCAACCTGAATAATATCAACTTACGTTCAGGAACTGTGTTACCCACACCATCTCCTCCCATAATCTCAGAATTTCCATCTGAGGAGATTGAGCAAGAAGAAGATACCAATGACTTAGTCCAACCCAATGAGCCAATACAGACTCCATCATTACCTAAGGTATCCAATAAATCGTCACCTCTTTTCCCACAAAGGTTAGAAGGTGAAATTGTGAAAAAGCAAGAAGAGCCTACCTTTGACATCCTTGATCAACTAAAGCACATATGTGTGAAAATTCCCTTGTTCCAAACAATCAAAGAAGTACCTATCTATAGCAAAGCTATCAAGGAGGCATGTTTGAAGAAACCAGGGAGGAAAAAGGAAGACCCTCAAATTGTCCATGTTTTAGGTCAACTCTTTGACTAAATGCTAGGGAAACTTACCATCCCAAAATATTCAAACCGAGGCAGTCTTGTTGTGGAGATCAATATTAATGGGGTGCAAATTAACAATGTTTTAGTAGATCTTGGTGCAACTATCAATGTCATGGCCAAGGACTTTGTGGTAAAACTTAGTATTTCAGACCTAAGGGCTACACCTACAATACTGCAGCTCGCTGATAGTTCAACTGTCAAACCTGATGGAGTAGTAGATGACCTGGTAGTCACCTTGGATTCTTGGGAGTATCCTACTGACTTTATGATTTTGTCTCCCAAAGCATCATTAGGGGGATACCCTGTTATACTAGGAAGACCTTGGCTGGCCACTGCAGATGCTTACATTGGTTGTAGGTCGGGTAACATGACAATAACTAATGGGTATAACACAAAGAAGCTTACCCTCTATTCTCCAGCCCAGCCCCAACTTGAGTCTAGAGAGGCTGTTTGGACAGATTTGGGAGAAGAGGAGGGAGTGAACTTTGTGGCAAATTTAATGATGATTACCAGAGATCCTTTCATTGCACAACAAGAAGAGGAAGATATACTGTCCAATATCCTACTGAATAAATATGGTATCGAACACCCTCATTGTGAAAAAAAATCCATGCTCCTTGCAGACCATTCTTCCTTTGCCTACATCAGCTCATTATCCTGTAGCAACTGACTGCTTGCACACCTTATTTCCCCATGAGGTAGAAATGCCATTTATTCCTGAAGTATCTATGGTTGAGTTAACCTCACAAGTGGAGGTAGCAACAAAAAAAACTAAGTATCAACAAAAACCTCACCAGTGAGCAACAAGAATCTATGTTCAAAATTTTTACTAGTCATAAGTCAACTTTTGCTTGGGAATATGGCGATATGAAGGGCTTAGACCCAAAGTTATGTACACACTGCATATTCATCAATAGTGAGTTCAAACCTGTCAAATAGCCCCAAAGAAGAATCAATCCAGCCTTGAGAGAAATTGTTAAAGAAGAGTTGCAGAAGATGTTGAATGCTGGCTTTATCTACCCAATCTCGGATAGCCAATGGGTCTCCCCACTGGTTATCGTTCCTAAGAAAGGAGGAAAATGGAGAGTGTGTGTGGATTATAGAGAGCTCAACTCAACCACAAAGAAAGATTAGTTTCCTCTTCCCTTCATTGATCAAGTTCTGAATAATTTATCCAGGAAAAAGTATTTCTCATTCCTAGATGGCTTCAGTGGATACAATCAAATCAAGATTGCTCTAGAGGACCAAGAAAAGACCACTTTTACATGCCCTTGGGGAACGTTTTCCTACTCAATTTTGCCTTTTGGTCTCTGCAATGCACCTGCAACTTTCCAGAGAGCAGTAATAAGTATTTTCTCAGACATCTCATATGACTGCATGGAGATATACATGGATGAATTTACTATTTATGGTGCAACATTTGAGGAAGCTCAAGCCAACTTGAAGAAGGTACTATAGAGGTGTGAAGATCATAACCTATCACTAAATAGTCAAAAGTGCTTCATGATGATGCAAGAAGGAATAGTGCTTGGTCACTATATTTCTGTTGCAGGAATACAAGTTGATCCTTCTAAGATTGAAGTCATCTCTAATCTACCTTTTCCTACCAAGCAAAAGGAACTGAGAAGATTTCTAGGACATGCTGGATATTATAGAAGATTCATCAAAGACTTTAGCCAAACAGCAGGCCCTCTATACAGTTTGCTGAAGAAATATGCAGATTTTTCCTAGATAGAGGAATGTGAAAAAGCATTCCTTGATTTGAAAATTGCCCTTACACAAGCACCCATTTTAAAAGGACCTGATTGGTCACTTTCCATTCCATATTCATACTGATGCATCAAATTATGCCATTGGTGTTGTATTAGGACAAAAGGGTGGTTCAACAGAACATGCACTCTACTACATAAGCAAAAATCTGTAGGGGCCTAAACTAAACTACACTGTTACAAAGAAAGAAATGTTGGCAATCATCTATGCCCTCAATAAATTTAGGCATTACATCACAAGTTATCAGATATTTGTCCATACCGATCATGCAGCAATCAGGTATCTCATGAACAAAAGCTCCATTACAGGGAGACTGGCAAGGTGGTTGTTGCTGATGCAGGAATTTGATATTACAATTGTGGAAAGCCAGGTAAAGCCAATGTGGTTGTTGATTTCCTGTCTAGAATTCAAAGGCAAGATGACTCTGCACTTATTGAGGATTCATTTTCTGATGAGCATCTATTTGCAATCAAGGTCATTCACCCATGGTATGCAGATATAGCAAATTATTTGGCTGTAAAAAGAACTCCTCCTCAATTCTCCCCTAAGAAAAAGAGATTATTGGTAGAGAAAAGTTTTAACTTTTCTTGGATTGCAGATTGCATGTTTTATACAAGGCCAGATTAGGTTATGAGGAGATGTGTATGAGAGGAAGATACTCATGATATACTGCATGCAAGCCGTGATGAACCGTGTGGTGGACATTTTGTTGCAAAAAGGACAACAATGAAAATCTTAAATACTGGCTACTATTGGCCAACGCTGCATAGAGATACAACCAAATACACCAAAAAATGTGACAGATGCCAAAGGATGGGAAGACCAACCAGATCAGATGAGATGCCTCTATTTCCACAAGTTATTGTTACACCCTTTGACAAATGGGGGCTGGATTTTGTAGGACCAATTGATTCGCCTTCAAATGGTAAGTCCTACATCCTTGTATGCACATATTATGTAACAAAATGGGTAGAAGCTAGACCTATGAAGCATGCTAGGGATAATAAAGTAGCAGAATTCCTCTATGAGGAAATATTCACCAGATTTGGTGTCTCTGGGAAAATAGTGACAAATCAAGGGGCACAGTTTACCTCTACACTTATAACAACCTTAGTAAATGAATATAACATAAGGCACAGGAAATCAACTCCTTATCATCCACAGGCTAATGGCCAGGTAGAGATCACCAACATGGACATAGAGGCAATTTTGACTAAAACTGTAGATTTGCATAGAAAGGACTGGGCTGCAAGGTTTACCAAAAGCTATATGGGCCTACCGAACTAAATGGAAGACTACTACAAGATATACACCTTTTGAAATGGTGTATGGAAAAAAAGTTATGATGCCAATAGAGTTTGAACATAAAACTCTTAAAACAACCTTGGAAATGAACATAGACTTAACAACTGCACAAAAGGAATGAGTCATGCAGCTCAATGCCCTGGATGAGCTCTGAAAGAATGTCTTGCAACACATTGAGATAATACAAAACCAGTGAATAAGGTGGCATGATAAGTACATCAAGGAGAAAAAATTCAAAGTAGGAGATTGGGCTCTACTTTATGACTCACGGTATAAGGACAGTCAAGGCAAACTGCAAACTAGATGGTTGGGTCCATATGAGATAGAAAAAGTATTGACAAATGGTGTTGTACAATTGAGGACCATTGATGAGGTCTGATTCAAGCTATTAGTCAATGGGCATCGCCTAAAGCTCTACTATAAGCCCATTGACAGGGAAGAGTTTTTGAGCCAATTCGAATTAGTGCAGGAGGTCATTGATC